>CM053785.1:191216373-191816373 GCA_028749045.1 Cupressus sempervirens
ATAATACAAAGAAAAATTTCAAGGCAATGGCAGAACTCTTACTGTGTTTCTTTTGAAACTCATACGTTTCAAAATTATTTCGCAGGTGCCCTGTGTTATGCGGTTGGAAATGGAGAAGCTGAAAAGATTTCTCCAAGATGGGCATGCCACGATGTTTATTTACGAGATGAAGAATGGTCTAGAATGGGCCAACATCGTTGACAATCACACCACTTTTGATGAAGCTCTTAAAATACTGCTTAAGGAAAGGAGAGGAACCTACTTTGATAATATAGAACTATTTGCTCACATATTGGAAAGAAAGAAAGTTGTGTGGATGGAAGGGGACCAAGGATGGACCTCCTAGGTGGAAGACTATGATGATGTTCTATAGTGACTGTTATTGGTTTTCTTTTTAATTCTTATGCTCTCGTAAAATTGTTTATATGGTGATCTGCCCTATTTTGTACTTAATTTTTTTATCTTAACTTGGTGGATCAAGGTTCGCCTCTCCGCTCCTTTTTGTACTATGCTTTTTGATCAATTGATATATTATTTTATTTTATTTTAAATACAAAGAAAAATGTTACAATAATACAAAGAAAAATGAAAAATCTAAAAGAAAAATATTATGTAATGTCAAATTTGAAAAATAAAAACAAAATTGATTATTTTTAAATTTTGATTATATACATATTTTATTATTATTATTTTCTATTAGATATAGAGAGATCAAAAAATAATTACACAGTTTTACGAGATTCACATAAGCGGCATAGCCTCAAACCATAACAACAACAACAAAGGAGCAGCAATAAAGTATCAGATACACCTTAAAACCAAAAAGCACAAGGCTAGTGCAATACATCATAGTATAAATCTACCCAAGCGGTCCAACCGAGTGGGCCTTCCATCCAAACAATACTCTTCCGCTCTTGAATCTGGAATAGCATAAAGATTTCCTCCTTCCTGGCATCATGGCTCCTCTTAATAGCTTGGTTCAGCTTCCAACACGTGTGCTCAAATAACCACAGGTTGTCCATAGTCCTTCGCCACTGATACCCATACTTAAGTTCGTGAACAAAGAAAGTCGCCTACCCATCTTTAAGAAATCTTCTTAATTTGTCCTCCTCAATTATCATGGTGGTTTGCACTTGCGAAAAGATTTTGAAAAAAGTGAGTTTTCAAAAAAACTCAATAAGATTCCTTGGCTTACCTTGGTACTTTTCCTCGTTCCTGCATTTCCAAATCTGCCATAGAATGTTAGGGGACAACATATTCAAAAAATAATTAGCATCCTTACTACTAAGTCAATTAATGTGACCAGTAATAATATTGATAATGCTCACACTAATGGGATAGTAAATACCAAATAAATTCCAAATCTCTTTAGCAAAAAGGCAATCAAATAAAATATGTCTATTAGTTTCAGGTAACCTGCAGATTTTACAAACATCAGATTGTTGATTATCTCTTCTAATAGGAAGTCTATCAATTAACGCCAACCATTTAAAACATTGAATTTTTGGTTCAACATTTTTTTCCAAATACAATCCAGCAGCTTAAACCAAGCTTTACAATCAAAAGAACAATACCAGATCTTATTCAAATGAACAATAATATCCTTATTATGATCAATAACCTTGTAAATGTTTTTAGCTTTAAGCTTATCCAAAACAGTACCATCAGGCCATTTACATTTAAGATGCCTATAAGAGTCCACATGACAAATGGAAGGCAAGTCTTTAGAAGCTTGCAAGATAAGATTATATGTCATCTTTTAGGATTGAGGAAGATTAAATTTATTCTTGAGATCATCCCAAGGAATAAAAACATTGTGCTCAAATAAATCAGCAAACTGAGTAATACTAGCTTTAGCCCAGGACTTGGCTGAAAATCCCTGGTAGAGGGCTAGGGATTTATTATTCACACTCAAATTCCACCAAATGGACCTCTCACCATGAATTTGATTATCATTATAAAAATCCTTATTAGTGATAAACTTTCAAACATAATCTCAGGCACGCCAGATAGACTTAAAAATGATATAACCTTGGACAATGACCGAAATAAGGTCACAGAAAGGGAGGTTCGTCCAAAACTTAGCCTCCTCATTTAATTATTTTTAAATTTTGATTATATAAATATTTAGTGTTATAAAAAATTCTATGTATTTTTAATGTAAATAATTAATTTTTATATGAACATTAATTCAAATCCTTCAAAATAATTATGGAGTTAAAATGATTTAAATAAATAATATACAAATAAAAAAATTAATAATTTAAATTTAAATTCTTTTTGCCTATGACTTCTTACAATTGACGAGAATGCTTTTACAATTTCGATCCAAGGGAAGAATTCAGTTGATTTCAAGGGAGGTCCCTATGCCGCTGCTAAGCTTAATTTGGCTAGCAACCCCATTTTAAGAAATATTTTATGGACTGGTGTCCACATGAAAAAATTGAATGAAAATATAACTCAATCCCATCTTTTTCAACAGCCTATTTTTGATTGCTAAGCAGTTGTACCACAATAAGAGAAGATTCCTAAATTTCCTTTGTGCTAAGCAAAAAATTGCATGGGACAGTTTTATGTTTATTTTAAGGTACAAAACAGAGTTAAGCAGCCACATGGGAACATAGGGTAACCCCATGTCCCATGCAGCTGCTTAGGGACAATTTATGCTTAAAATTAAACAGCTGCAGTGTTCCCATGGAATTTTCAAGTTTAGAGGAATGGATAAATTAGAATCTTTTTCTAAAATAATGGAGCAGCTACTGCTTAAAATCTTAAGATAAGCTTTGGGAAAAAAATGGGACTGAAAACAAGCAGCCACTGCTTATTAGAAAAATGTCAAATGCCTTCAACCTATTTATTCCTCTTTTTTATTTGCCTAAAATTTCTCTTCTAATATTTATTCACAATAAATATCCCACAAACCTTCATTTAGCAGTGATGCTCAAAAATAAGCAGCAAACTTTGGTTCTATGGGGCCATCAGCTCCACAAATTAATGCTAAATACATGGAGCAGCAGCTGCTAGCTAGCTAAAATAAGCCCAACATGGGGACCTGTCCTAAGTGGCTGTCTTCTTTCATTTCTTAGTCAATCCTAACGTATGATTTGGAGGGAGTGTTCTATATCTTATTAAATAGTTGCACAAAATTACGTAGAAAAAAATTCCAAAAACCAGGTGTAATAAACTTTAAAAAATTGTCAATGTGAGCATAGCCAAATTGGGCGTTCCTACCACAGTGCAGAAAAGAGAGAATTTTGATTCTCGTTCCTCAAAATTAAACAACTCCATGTGACCTCGCCCCTGAGGGAGCAAAAGATGAGGCAAATGCAGCTTTTTGGCCATCTTACGATCTATACACAGCCACTTGCAAAGTAAACAGACGTACAAACAGAGATTTGTTCATCTCCCCTCTCACGTGCTTTCCATTCTATGACTGAGAAGCCTTGTGGGAAGCAGTTAAACAAATGCCCGTAGCAGAAGGAAAAGGGAGCACAAACAATTTAAACCCCAGGAAAATTGTTGTTATCCAATAAGGAAAAAAGAAATTACTGTACAGAATTTAATTTAAAAATAAAGATTCTGAAACCTTAGGATTTCAGATTGTTTTTACTTTGCAAATTAATAGAAGGAAGCTAATGAAAACATTAGTTCCAGGGACTACTAAAACAACTAATATTGGAAGTACTTAAATCTCTGATACGATACCTTAAGGAGCTATGAAGCTGAGCTATATTCTTTTACTGCAATCCTAAAAATTAAGGGTATTTTTAGTTAGCTCCTACTGTTGAATTTCAAATGTTTAATTGCTGGAATCTCTGTACGTTATGCATCGTAGAGTTTGTCTTCCACGAACATTAAGCTCTTCACTAAAGCTTTATTTAAAAGATTTCCAATGCTTGCCTCAGCAAATGTACCAAAAATAAGCATTGCACATTTAGGTGTAAATGACAATGTTACTGATACAATGAAATCAATCCCCCATATGTCGGGACATACATCTTAATGTGCTTTCCCATAGTGAATTCACAAGCAATAGTCTCGCATTTTAATGAAATCAGGAATGTTACTTAAAGCCTTGAAATCAATCCCACATCAGCTCAGAGCAGTTAGCATGCCCTGGAGAACAATAAAAAATAATCCGATGCACAGCTCCTCAATGAATTTCAAGCAACCAATCTATCTTTTTCTTCATTTTCTTCTATATTCAAGGCGGCCAATAGCTTCGGCCATGACTCAGGAATGCCCCCTGGCAAGTCAAATTCAAGAAGTTTTCCTCTGCTACGGTAAAACTCTTCAACAGGTTGGCTCTACAAGAAGAAAAATAGAAAAGTTCAGATTAGAGACATACGCAAAATATGCAGAAACTAAGAAAATTATGAAAGAAAAGGTTACATCTCGATGACCAAGGTATGTAACAAATAACCCACAAAAATGAAGTGAAACAGCCTGGGACGCATAAACATGAAAAGCAAAAAGCGTGCCTTATCACGATAGACACGAAGCCTTTCTTTCACAACTTCTTCTGTATCATCTGCCCTGGTTATCAACTTGGACTCGCAACTTGGAGGTGGTAGAAGAGGTGCCATGCGTATGGCTGGCTGTCCTCCTTGTTCTTCAACATTTACTGATGCTACATTGAAATTGCCTCCACACTGACTGCACATTCTCCTCCCCAAGCATTTCTGAAGCAAGGCTTCTTCCCTGAGCTTGAGGTTGACAGCCAGATCAATATCTGTCACTTTTTCTAGGACTTCCTGCATAAAATGTAAATTCATCCACTAATAAGTGAGGTGAAGATGTTATCCTGGAGACTAATTCACTCCCAGTATGCTAAAAAGCATGTTCTCTATATAGTCGCTGCACAGAAAATTACACACTTTGCTTTGACAAACCACTTAGCCTATTACTCCCATCAAGGTCAATGATAATAATAAATAACAGTAGAGAATCGGATTAATGCTGCCATGCATATACTGTCTATTATATCCCACTCAAGAATTGAATTTTAAGAATCGGTACATTTACACTTATATATTCTGCTCGATAAGAGTTTACAAATGGAGCCTTCTGTAAATTCCACGATACCAATATGCAAAAGGCCAGAATTAAAAATGGGAATAGTAGTTATGGATAAAATGTTAGGAAACTGAATATAAATGATTGTTGTGTATTGGGTAGCCTATCGGAAACTGTGTTTCACGCGGAGTGTGGTATACAAACTACTCTTAGAGTTAGCCTGGTTTGGCATCCAAGCGAAAATAAATTTATTTGTTTTTTGATTGGAAATACTTTGATTTTTTGTACTTTGTAGCATACATTATTTTCATATTTCTGCTTTGGGCACTGCTTATGCAGTTACCCAAGTCCTACTATTTTGGGGGCATTGTTCAAGATACCTTGTTTTCAGAATTGTGGTGTTGGCAGAGTTTCATTCCAAACTATTAAATACTCTCTTACATTTAGTTTATTTTAATTAGTTCAATTACTGTTAAAAAACCTGTTAGACAGTGATATATCTTTTGTTATTTCTGCAATAACTGCATACTCCAAGGTTGTGTACTTTTCATGCACTACAATAAATAGATAGACCCTGCAGATCTTGGATCCATGACAATCGGCTTCATGTTGTGGTATCAGAGTCACTCTCTTGGCTCTCTGGCAGAAATCGATAGAGATTTCATTGTCAGCTACTTATAGTTGAAATAACTGCAAGCCAAGTTTGCATTACTGGTGATAGAAGTCATTACGTCTCCCTTCAATGGGATAAGAGACACAGAAATATATGAATAAAGCCATAGACAGAGACAGGGAGACGAGTATTAATAGAAAAGGAGAGCAAAGACAATAAAATTGGTGAAAGGAGTTTCAATAACATGATCCTGAGCAATCCATTTTGCAATAAACATTAATTTGAGAGCAGACAATACTGGTAATCAAGATAACCAAGAAAACCAGAGGCTGAAAGAGAAGAACATGATTATTAAGTTAGTTGGCTGTAGAAAACTAGAAAGCTATGAATTCAAGGGTTTTTGATTTCTGGGTTACCGTAAAATTCAGTTTTCTCCTTTGTATTTATAAAGCCGGCATATAATTGCCCATTTTAAAGGCAAAAAAATCTTTAAATGACATAAACACTGTCTTACGTAGGGGCATCTGACAAGATAAGAAGACAATTATCTGCAATTGTCTAATATGGAATCAGATGGATGAAGCCACATGTTGAGGCACTGATGAGATTTTGATTTCTTAAAAAGTAGAAGGAAGCCATGTTCCATGGTCTGGGGACATAGATGGGGGAGGGCAGGGGATGACAGTATACAAATGTGTGTGTGTATATTTTTTTAAACAAATTAATATATTATATGTCTTTTTGTGTTTCATATGTGACGACATTTATGGTAAAATCAGAAAATGTCGTCTGAGACAAAATAAGCTTGCAACTTCTGAAACAAACTGAATCAGGTAATTGCTTGTTTATTCTTAATCAAATGAAAAACACTTGTAGGCAATTACATTGATGAAATTCTGAACGAAATGGAAAGACTAAAATAGAAAGATTCTAAGTAAACTTTACTATGCGAATCTAAACTAACTATTTACATTATTATTGACCATTCGGTATAGAGATATAATTTTAACACCCTCCCTTAATGGTCGATCTGTCAACTACACCAAGTTGCCCCCCTGAATTTGACAAATTTATCCCAGCTCATAGACTTGGTGAGAACATCTGGAGTTTCAACCTCTATCAGAACATACTGCTGCTGAACTGATCCGTCTTCTACAAGACAATGAAGCTCAACATGCTCGGTACATTCATGGAAGATTGGATTTTTGGCCAGTCCGAGTAACCCTTAATAGTCAGTGTACAAGGGAGAAGGTCCTGCTTGTGACATTTGCATGTCATAAAACATCTTTCACAGCCAAATTAGCTAACGTGCTGCCATAACTGAATCTTCTGCTTCAGTCAAGGAAAGAGCTACTTCCTACTGCTTCTTGTTGGTACATGTTACAGCACCTATACCCAAACAAATTACATACCCATATGTGGATCTTTTGTCATCCACTGAACCGGCCCAATCTGAGTTTATATATCCAATCAGCTTTGGATCCTTGAATCTGTTATAAAAAATGCAAAAATCTGAAATGCCTTTCACACATCTCAACACTTGCTTTGCTGCAACCTAATGATCAGCTTTTGGGGTTGTCATGAAGCGAGAAATGTAGCTCACAGAAAAACTGAGATCAAGTCAAATGGCAGTGTAGATGAGGCTGCTCACTAGTTGCTTGAATGTTGTTCAATTTACTGTGGATGAATCAGATTTGGCCAACAACTTCAGCCCCTTCTCTATAGGCGTGGAGGCCTGTTTACAACCCTACATCTGAAATTCGTGAAACAAACTTCTGACATGTTTAGATTGAGAGATAAAACTACTACTAGTTATCTGCCAAACCTCAATACCCAAACAATAATAGAGGCCCAAATCAGCATGTCAAAAGCCTGACACAAGTCATGTTTGATTATTGTAATCAAATCATCAACAGACAACAAGAAGAGGAATATCATCACCAAAGTGATTGCATACAAATTAGTGCCAAAAGCATTGCGTTGAAAACCATGATCAACCAAGTGCTAATCAATCTTTATATACCATGCCCGAGGAGCTTGTTTCAGTCTATAGAGTGTGTTGACCAGTCTAAAGACCTGATGTTCTTTACCAACAACCTTGAAACCAGGAGGTTGTATCATGTAGACTTCTTCCTGCAACTTACTAGTGAGGAAGGCACTCTTGACATCTATTTGATGAACTATCCGTCCAAATTGAGCTGCAATGGCAATAAGGAGACAAATTGTGCTCATTTTAACAGTAGGAGCAAAGGTCTCCACATAATCAATGCCCTCCTATTGTTTGAATCGTCAAGTTACCAATTTGGCCTTCTACTTATCCAAAGTGCCATCTACATGATGACTGACCCTATACACCCATTTGCAGTTGATAGGTTTCTTTCCAAGGGGTGGATCAAAAAAGACCCACGTGCTATACTTCAGAAGACAATGGTAATTTACCACCATAAACTTTTCTCACTTTGGAATGCCTTTAGCCTCTGAATGAGTTTGAAGCTCATAGATGTCATGGATGTTGGCCATCAGAACAAAATTGATTGTGCTTTGTTGCTTTCTCTTTCTTCAAGTTGATCTACCCTCAATGAGCTCATCATCATGGACATCTACAATAGTCTAAGCCCACCACTTAGGCCAGAGGTTAGAAGTACCGACATCTCACATAGGAGAAACATCTTACAGGGAAGCTGGAACAAAATTATCTGTATGTAGATACTCAGAAAACTAGGTGGTGCTATATCTGATAGAATCATCATATCTAGAATTAGAATGATATGAAGCCCCGCCCCTCGTCCCTCCTTCTCCCCCGCCCCCTCCCCACATTAGGGGAACCAAGAGGAAGACAAACACTTAACGATTACCCCTGTTTCATCTTCTATTTACCCTTTACAATAAAATGATTATTAACTTACTCATTATCCAAATACAGCCTTCAAGAAATATAATACTATTATAATATTATAATGTTTCTTTAATGGTCATCTTAGTTAATCTTAATAGACTTAAATTTATTAGGTAGTTTCTACTTTCGTCTTTAGTTCATAATTGTTTCTTTAGAAACATTGTCTTTGTAAATCTATCAAAGGAGTTTTCATCCCCTCTGTTCAATACAACATCGATCTACCATAGCATGGTATCATAACGAGTTGACGGAATTTCATAAAATTTGGCAAATATTTTAAAGAAAATTTCTCTCTTTTGATCTAGATTTATTTCCAAATATTTGTTTTTCTGAATTTTTTAAATAAAATCATCGAAGGCATTTAATGAAAAATTTGAGGTTTGTCTTTGTACATTCCCATTTTAAGATAGAATTTTAATAATAATTAGATGATACAATATTACTAAATAGATAATGATAATAAAATAACAAAAAATTAAAATTAATATAAAAACATAAAAATAAGAAAGAAATTAAAATATTATTATTATAATATAAATAATAACATATATGATCTAGTATGAATAAATAATATTTATCATTATTAACAAATAATAAAATTAAAATAAATGAATAAATAAATTAAATTAAATACAAGAGATAATATTGTAGAAAGTATGTTACTTTTCTAAATAGGATTGAATAATAAATGATAATAAACATAAAATAAATAAGTAAATAAATAATATAATTTAGAGTAATATATATTAACTAAATCTAATGAAAAGTCAAGCGATATGTAATAAAGAGATGTGACCCCTTCAAATTAAGATATAAAAGGAGGAGAGTTCATTTGAAAGAATAAGAGGAGGAGAAGATGGGAGTAAAAGAAGGATTAATGGAAGATAAGAAAAAAATAAGCAAGGGACTTTTTCAAAAGGTTGAAATGATGAAAGGGTGTGTCTATGTATTGCAATTAATAATTATGAATGATTGTGACTGTTTGAAAATATTTTAATTATGAATTGTTGGGACTTTTCACATGGATTGTGATTATGAAGGGTTGTAAGTTTTTGAATATATTATGAATACGAAGGAGAATATAAATACAAGGGAGTTTTCTTCAAAAAGGAGGAAATAAAGAATCTTGTATGATTCATTGATATATTATATCTATGTGGTATACATACATACATACATACATATAAGTATTGTCGTATTAATATCATTTACAATAATTAGATTGTAATATCAATTATAATTAGTGTAACACCCGAGACAGGAACGCACCGGAGACCAGTCCACAACCGAGATAGGGACGTACCCGAGATGTTAGGACAGCATCACGGCATCTCAAGCGGCACCACTCAAAGTGCCACCTCCACCGGAGACGGCAAGACGTCTCTGTGTCCCCTATGGGTGCGAGGGGACGCCAGGACGTCTCCCATGGCAAGAAGATGGGGGACATTAAAAAGTAAAAAAATAAGGCATTATTTTAATATTTTTTTGGTTCTATTTTTGTTATAATGGGATATGGGGCCCATTCCTTCCTCCTCCTTTGTTCAAAAGCCTTCTATTCTTCATTTTTATTCACATTTGCATTTCTATATCTGAAGACTGATATATATTATAAATTTTGAAATTAAATAATTTGACACTTTCATTTGCTAATGTTCAATGTTCATTATTTGTCATTTGATCATGAATCATAATGTTCCAATTCTAAACTTCAATGCAATGTTCAATGTTTAAGTTTTTTACATCTTTATATCTTATATTGTATAATTGTAGTACCATTTTTCATAACTAGCATTTTAAGTACCATATGTATACTTTATACACCCCTGCTCCCCCTGCTACCCCCCATCCCCTTGTCATCCCCTTGCTGTCCCCAAATCAAGGCACCTCTATTCGCCCATCTCGAAAACTTGTCCTGCCGTCCCCCCGTCCCACAGGGTGGTGTAACTATGATTATAATAGAAAGATCAAAAATATATATCCACATTTCAATCCTACTACTATTTGGCTAAGAAGGGAAGACAGGAGTGTTGCCAAGGAGGGGCTTGTGTAAATTCCAAGCAATGGATCTTTCTCCCAAAATAAGATAAAGGTCAACATTCTGTAAGCCTTTAGGATACAGACTTCGATATGTAAACTTTGAGGGAATCCATTGATAGTGGTATCTAGGCAACTTAGTTTACACCCACTACTTACATCATGAGCTGGAAAAACTAATAAGGTTGGACATAAGCATTAAAAGATAATTTTAGGAGTATGGTGTTACCAAGGAGGGTTTTGTATAAATCCAAGCTAATGGATCATATCCCAATAGAGGGTAGGGATCAGTGATGAACCTTTGGGATGTGGAATTGGACCTGAAAACTTTGAGGGAGTCCATTGGTGGTGTATAGGCAACTTGGATAGCATCTATACCATCCACCCATAAACCATATAATAATATGATTGGGTAGTTGGAATTATTATAATGGACATATTCTTAAAGACTTATACACCATATGATTTATTAAATACATGCCAATCATGACTAACCCAAAAAGGGAATGTTACATTGTTATCAAAGCATGATTCTGCCATCCTATAAGGCAAAAGAGGATATAGGAAAATAATTCATATGAAAGACTAATATAAAAAGCCAATGAATATTTGAAGAGGTTCAATCATAGACACAAGAGCAACCTAAGAATTTGGACTAAAAAATGTACATATTTCAAATCAATAGAAGAAATTATCTAATTGCTTGAGGACGAGCAATTTGAGGAAGGGTGGACTGTCATGTCCCCATTTTAAGATAGAATTTTAATAATAATTTGATAATACAACATTACTCAATAGATAATGATAGTAAAATAATATATTAAACTTAATATAGAAATAAGAAAATAATAATAAAAGTTATTATAATATTTAATGTTATTAAACAACAAAATTATAATAAATGATTAAATAAATAAAATTAAATAGAAGAGAGAATATTGTAGAAAGTGTGTTATATTTCTAAATAAGATTTAATAATAAATAATATAATATAATATGGAATAATATACGTTAACTAAATCTAATGAAAAGTCAAGAGATGTAATAAAGAGATGTGATTCCTTCAAATTAAGATATAAAAGGGAGGAAAGTTCATTTGAAAGAAAAAGGAAGAAAAAGAGGAAGATAGGAGTACAAAAACAATTAATGAAAGATGAAAAGAATGAGAAAATAATTAAGAGACCTTTTCAAAAGGTTGAAATGATGAAAGCATGTGACTCTTCAAATGGATTGTAATTATGAATGGTTGTGACTCTTTGAGAATATTTTAATTATGAATTGTTGTGATTTTCCACATGGATTGTAATAATGAAGGGTTGAAAGTTTCTGAATGTATTATGATTATGAAGGAGAATATAAATACAATGAGCTTTCTTCAAAAAGAAGAGGAAATAAAGAATCTTAAATGGTATATCTGTGTGTGTGTGTGTGTGTGTGTGTGTGTGACTATTGTACTATTAATATCACAACAATTCCCTTAAAAATATGTGGTCTTGGCTCTTCTCCAAAATTGAGAAGAAATACTTGAAATGGAAAACTCATTTTCTTTCCTTAGCAAGGGGACTTCAAGTAGTTCAAAAAGTCCTTGCAGCTCATCGTATTTACTTCTCTTTTGGATGGTTATTTGCTAATTATAAATCAAATAGTCTTGAAAGGATTATGAGAGATTTCTTATGGTCTAATAATTTGGGGAATAAGAAAAGGCACTGTGTCAAATGGGAATGGTGTTGTCTTCGTAATAGCCAAGGTGGTCTAGGCATTAAGGATTTGAAATCCCATGGTGTTGCTCCGGCCTCAAAATGGATCCATCAATCCCTATCTAGGGAGGAGCCTTGGAAGGTTCTAGTTAGAAACAACATTAAAAAAATCTGTCATTAAAAGAGGTAAAAGTTGGACCAATGTTTCTCTCTGTGATAAAGTATTTGGTAACTTTCAATTGTCTATTTTTGGTTCTAAACTTTTTCAATCTCTTTGGAAGGCCTGGTCCCAAGTTAGAGACTTTATTTTGTTTAGGGGAGTCAATGGTGGTTCTCCTACATACTCTGTTTTGGATAGATCCCTATGGTGGGGAGTGGAGACTAATGGAAAGCCCTCAGCAATAACTCAGTTGTTGCTCTTGAAATTTCTAGGGATAGATTTATGATGTTGAAGAGGGCAGGTCAACTTTTGACACATGAAGGATGTGATCTCCTGCCAGTATTTCTCTGTTCGCAAGGACATGCTCAATCAAAGGGAGCTTGAGAATTTGAATCAGTTTATTGAATTCAAAATCTCAAGCTTGATGATAGACAAGATGGTTACAAGGGTAACACACAGGGTCTCCAAATAGCTGAAAATGATACCGGTGGGGAAGAATAAGTTCCTCTTAGCATAAGGCAACATTCCTAATGTTTTTCTTGATGCCACTTTTGAACAATGTTGTTCTTAGTGATACAGTACAGCTTCCTAGTTAGTTACGTTTGATAATATATCTTAATATGATGTGAATGCTGATATATAGTTGCAACTGATAGGGGATACTTTACTGTGATGTTTGAGTCAGTTATCATTGAGTAGCACTAGTTTTTGAGGAACCTATGATGAAATTTCAGATTTGCTATTCTAATATCAATATCATTTACAACAATGAGATCTTATTATCAATTATAATAGCAAAATCAGAAATATATATCCACACAAAATCCTATTACTATTTGGCTAAGATGGGAAGACTTAAGTGTTGACAAGGAGGAGCTTGCGTAAATTCCAAGCAACGGATCTTTGTACAAAGATAAGGTAGGGGTTAGTGTTTTGTAAGCCTTTGTGATATGGACATAGACCTGTAAACTTTGAGAGAATCCATTGATAGTGGTATCTAGGTAACTTGGTTAACACCCACTGCTTTTGTCATGAGATAGAATGGTAATAAGGTTGGACATTATTATGGAAGTAATTGGTTAAATACTTGCTTCAATGGTGGTATCTAGGTAACTTGGTTAACACCCACTGCTTTTGTCATGAGATAGAATGGTAATAAAGTTGGACATTATTACGAAAGTAATTGGTAAAATACTTGCTTTGTTATTAACAAAGACCGAGAGGTCATTATATACAAAAGAATGGAACGATGTTTCCTTAGGAAACAATCGTAGAGAATAGAAAGAAACATTCTATTCTAGCTGAAAGAAAGCTAAAAAAGCTACAGCTCACTAAAGCTAACTAAATATATACAATAGATTACCATTAACTAATAATAGACGATTATCTATTATCGTAACACCCTCCCTTAATGGTTAATCTATCTATAACACCACGCTGTCCTCTGAATTTGACAAACTTATCAAGACCAAGAGTCTTGGTGAGAATGTTTGTAGTCTGATCTATGGTAGGAACATACTACGACTCTATTGTCTCGTCTTCAACCAATTGTTGTATGTAAAGACAGTGAACATCCACATGCTTGGTTCATTCATGGCGGATTGGATTTTGGGCTAACTTGATAACGCCTTCGTTATCAACAAACAGAGTAGTTGGTCCTATTGGTGACATTTGCATGTCCCCAAGCATCTCACGAAGCCAAACAACTTCACATCTTGCCTTAACAGTCCCTTTGTATTCAGCCTATGTAGAGGAGAAAGAAATTGCCCGCTGCTTCTTACTGGTCCATGTGACTGCACTGTATCCCAAACTGAACACATGTGTAGAAGTTGACTTTTTATCACCAACAGAGCCTACCCAATCTAAATCTATGAACCCACTGAATCTAGGACTAGAACTTCGAGAGCACAAAAGTCCATAATCTGAAGTGCCCTTCACATAAAAAAGCACACGCTTTGCAGCCATCCAATGATCAGCCTTAGGAGCTGTCATAAAGCATGAGATGTAGCTGACTGCGAAGCTGATGTCAAGCTTAATAGCAGAGAGGTAGATGAGGCTGCCTACTAGTTGCCTGTATGTAGTATCATCAATGGAAGGAGAATCAAACTTAACTGATAACTTGAGACCTTTCTCCATAGGGGTAGATGCACGCTTGCAATTCTGCATACAGAATTTGTCCAAAAGAGCCTTGGCATATTTGGACTAAGAGATGAATATACAAGAAGACTGTTGCCAAATCTCAACACTTAGGCAATAATGCATGAGCCCAAGGTCAGTTATATCAAAAGACTGGCATAAATTTTGTTTGATTCCTTAAATCAAAGATGCCGAACTGCCAGTAATGATCAAACAATCCACATAAATGACCAGAAGGATGATGTCACTATTAGTAATCTTGATGTACAAATTCAAGGATGAAAAACTCCTTTGGAAGCCTTGATCATTGAGGTAGTTATCAATTTTTATGTACCATGCTTGAGGGGCCTGCTTCAAGCCATAGAGAGCTTTTACTAATTTGAGAACCTAATAGTATTTACTAGCAACCTTGAAACCAGGAGGCTAAGTCATGTAGACCTCTTCATGGAGATCACCATTCAAGAAAGCACTCTTAACGTCCATCTGATGGAGCTTCCAGCGAAACTATGTTGTCATGGCTAGGACTAATCTGATGGTGCTCATTTTTGCAGTAGGAGCAAAGGTCTCCTTATAATCAATGCCATGGTGCTCAGAAAAGCCCTTCGCAACTACACGAGCTTTGCACTTATCCAAAGTACCATCCAATTTGTATTTGATTTTGTATACCCATTTGCAGCCAATGGGTTTCTTCCCTGGTGGAAGATCAAAATGGACCCAGGGGTTATTCTTCAACAGGCTATGGTGTTCAAATGTCATGGTCTATTCCCACTCCAGAATTCTTTTAGCCTCGGAATATGTTTGAGGTTCAAACACACTATGAATGTTGGCCACGACAGCGATGTTAATAGACTCTGTAGGTTTGCTCTTTCTCCGAGCAGTTCTCCCATCAATGAGCTCATCATCATGAAGATCAGCAAGTTTCTTAGCCCACCACTTAGGCCGGAGAGGAGAAGGACCAACATTAGTATCAGGAGATGCTTGGGGATCAGGTTCCTCTTTAGAAGAATCAAGATCAAACTCAGATGAAGCATCTACAAATAGAGGTGATCCTGTAGGAGAAGCTGGAGGTGTCTATACAAGGACCACTGGTATAACTATTAGGTGGACTTAATGGAATCCTAACTCCCAAATCATAAGCCTTTATAGGTTGGTATGTTGATCAGGAACAGGAGAAACAAGCATGAAAGGTCCTCGTTGCTCATCAAAGAATACATCACCGCTATTCATGAGAAGATATGTCTCAACATCGATTAGGCAGTAGGCTTTGTGAAGAATACTATACCTAGTAAGCATGAGTTTCTGACTCTTGGCATCCAACTTGGTGTGTGATGTATCAAGATCCAAACAAAAGCAAGGGAGCCAAAAACCTTCAAGTGACTGATTCTGGGCTTGCGACCTGACCAGGCCTCTTCTGGAGTTTTACCTTTGACTGCCACTGTGGGTGACCGTTTTAAAAGATAAACTGCAATGTTGATTGATTCTGCCTAGAACTTCTTCGAAACATGTCTGTATTTGAGCATGGATTGAGCCATCTTGATGATTGTTTTGTTCCATCATTCAACTACATTGTTTTGTTGTGGTGTGTGGGGTGTGGTTAACTGGCGTTTGATGCCATGTGTATCCAACAAGCTAGAGCAAACATTAGAACAAAATTTCCCCCCGTTGTCTGATCTAAGAGTAATAATAGATTTCCCAGACTCTTTTTCAACTAAAGGTTTAAACTTTTGAAATACAGGAAATGCATCTAATTTCTTTTTAAGGAAATACACGCACATTTTTCTACTGTAATCATCAACAAACAGCATAAATATCTGGACCCAAGAATAGAAGGAATGGCCATAGGGCCATAGATATCGGCATGAACAAGTTGAAGTACTTGAGAAGCTCGCCATGAATCGCCACTTAGGAAAGGTGTGCGATGTTGCTTCCCAGCTTGGCATGCATCACAAACTCCAAGTTGTTGAGTCTAAACCTCTGGCAATCCAAGAATAAGCTCATCCCGAGCAAGCTGTGAGAAATAATGCACATTTAAATGCTCATATCGTTGATGCCAAAGTGTGCCAATAGAAGATTGCCGAGTAGCCATAGCTAAGGCCCAAGAATCACCAAAATCGGTGAGTCAGAAAAGACCATGATCCTCAAGACCCACTGCAACAGTAGACTGAGACACTCGATCAGTGATAGTACACTGATGTGAATTGAAAGTAACATCCAAGTGTGGAGAATGTTGCAATAACTAAGAGTAGATTTAGTTCCATCCTTGGAATGTAGTACACATCGAGGAAAATGAGATTCCTCCCAGTAGACTAAATCTGAATGTTGACTTTGCCAACAACAGTGTACTCTTCTCTACCACCAAAAATATCAAAGTTTGAATAAGGTTGTTAGCCAATGAACTAGTCTTTGCGGTGATTGAAGTGATAAGAGGCACCTAAATCAATGTACCAGGCAGACGATTTCACATGATCTGCAGGTCTTTTAGCCATGAAGGCATAAAAGGCAGATTTTGTTTGCTCAGTGAGCTCTACATTGTTCGCTTTGGGTAGCGAGCTTAATTGCTTAGATTGTGCAGCTAAGCCTTTCTGACATTCAACCTTCATATGCCCAAATTTGTGGCAATAGTTGCATTGAATATTCTTCTTTCGGGAGTTGTCTGAAGTGGGAGCAGAAGACTTCTGCTAAGACGACTACTAAAACTTGCCTTTATCCTTCTGAAAGGATTCGGTAGCAAAGGCTTGCTCTGTGGAGGTGGAGCTGGAACTGCTATCGAACTGTTATTTACACCAATCTTGTTGAAGCAGATTTGTGCATAAATCAATGAACTTCAAATCAACACTAGAAGACGTGATGTTGAGAGTCTCGATAAAATACTCAAAGGACTTTGGTAAACTTCGAAGAGTGATAACCACAATATCCTCTTCCTCCATCTTGACCAATGGCAAGCAACTAATCATAGATCTCTTGATTCCTATTCAGGTGAGGCTCGAGCGAGGTTCACTCATCCATGATAATAGAAAATAGAGGATTTTTCGAAAAGAAAGCTCTGCTTTTGTCAAAAGTCTCATGAAGAACTTTGAGATGTGTCCATATCTCAGCAATTGTCTTGCCAGGTGGAATCTAAAAGAGCTAATCATCAGCCACAAATAATTTGAGAAGCATCATCGCTTCTCGATTATTCAGATCCCAAGTATCCTGATTAGGACCAGGAGTAGTCGGACGCTTTGAAACACCCAGAACAAGTTGATTAGTATTCCAATATTCAAAAATTGCGATGATCCGTTGCTTCCAAGTGCCATAATTTTGACCATTGAATTTTGAGTTGTGTTGGAGCAAAATGTTTTTCAAAGATGCCATGGCATGTTTTTCAATGAGAAACTTGAAAATTTGTGAAAGCAAGGTCTTTGAGACAAAAAAAAGGAGACCCATAAAATTTGGAGAGTGACCCAGAAAAGAGCTCGAAAAAACCCAGAAGGAATATGTTGTAGGTTTCTAGATCCGTTGGCTCCAAAATCGAGGCACCCAGAAAAAATGGACAACCACCTAGTTGAGCTCTTGAAAAACCCACCAAGAATCTATAATCAAAAAAAATTCCAAGGTCAAAAATTAGGGTTTCAAAAAAAAAGTAGTCGATAGCCATGAAAGCTCTAATTTGCAAAAAATAATGGAGTTTGCAAGCCAAAACGGTCGGGTTTGTAACAAAGAGAGGCAACTATGGCCAAAGTATGCAAAAACGACACCACATGATGGTGTTTAGGACACGCGTATCAGACCAACCAACAAGCACCCTCCAGCAAAAACAAGTTGAACAAAAAATGACCACTGTTTTTGCGAAAACAAGTGCCTTCCCAATGTTTAACAGACAAAACCACAATTGATGCCAGGAGTTGCAATCACAATTTACAGAAGGGAAAACACGATTTGTCATGGTTTAGCCAAAAAAAAAGGTTGCAATTTTCAAATGTTCATTCTTGAAACCCTAGCCGAGAACCAACAATTGATCAGAAGGATTTTTCTTAAATACGGAAACCCTATAATGGGTTTTGGAAAAAAAATCGTAGAAATTATTTCAAAAAATCTGAGCAAATAATTTCGAAAGAAATTATAAATTTTTCAAATAATTTAAAGTATTTGCTCTAAGACCATATTACGGAAGTAATTGGTAAAATACTTGCTTTGTTATTAATAGAGACCGAGAGGTCATCATATACAAAAGAATGGAATGATGTTTCATTGGGAAACGATCGTAAAGAATAGAAACATTCAATTCTAGCTGAAAGAAAGCTAAAAAAGCTACAGCTAACTAAAGCTAACTAAATATATACAATAGATTACCATCAACTAATAATAGTCGATTATCTATTATCGTAATAGACATAAGCATTAAAGATAACCTTAGGAGTATGGTTCTACCAAGGAGGGGCTTGTATAAATCTAGGCTTACGAATTATATCCCAATAGAGGGTGGGCGTTGTCGATTCGTAAGCCTTCGGGATGCAGACTTGGACCTATAAACTTTGAGGGAGTCCATAGCAGGCATCTAGGCAACTTCTGTAACACCTATACCATCCATCCATAAACCAATTAATAATAGGATTGGGTAATTGGAATTATTATTATGGATATAATCTTAAGACTTATATATAGTATGATTGATTAAATACATATCAATCATGGCCAATCCAAAAAGGGAACATCACAGTCTACAAAGATTTTTGATGGAAATTGTGAGCCTAAGCAAGAGTTTTAATTGCAAGATTTCTTGGTCTGACAAAAAGTTTCTAATTTCTGAGGTTGCATGTACTTGAATGTTTATTGCATGTTCTTGCATGTGTTTTTTACCAGGTGAAGTCTCGTGTTTTGCTGCATGGAGGTTTCTCTCATTGGTTTTCATAATTTTTTCTAGTTAAAATTTTTTTGATGGGTTTTCATAAATTTTCCCTATAAAAAAATTCAAATGGATTTTATTGAACAAATTCTATAAAATTATTTGTTGGATTTTAATATTTTTTGAGGCTATTGAATATAACAGGAAGGTGAAGGATGCAGACTTTGCTGCCACCGTTCTTATATGGAAGAATTGAAGAGCCACAGTACTGTGGTTGAGACACAATTTTCAAATGTGTTTTGGACACCTTGTGTTCTCCACTCACTTAACCTAATGCTACATAAGTTTGGAAGGAAAATATGTCAGATCAAGCAAATGTATGCTGAATTTGAATAGATCTATAAGTTCATCAGTAAACACATCAAAAGCCATATTTAGATCATCGTAGCAATTGCAGCTATTAAGATAATAATTAAGCTTGAAACACTGATTTTTAAATGTGTTTCACTAGAGAGAGAGAACAATTAATTCTTGATGAGGTTGTTAAGTCCCAATTAACATCCAATATGTGTGTGTGTGTAGAATTTGTGAAGGTGCAAAAGGTATGGGAGCCACTTTCTAGCATGGCTAACAACCAAGGTGGTTGGTTTGGAGGCAATCTAATAGTGATAGAGCAACAAAGGTTATTAGAATATTTGTCTATTTTTAGTCTCCAATTTTTAGTGTTTCTTAGTTACTTTATTAATGGTCATTTTCGAAGGTTTTTTTTAGGCTTTTTATTTTTAGCTTCACTGAGAAGAAAGCGCCTCCTACATCAGTTTGAATGAATTAGGAAAAATTTTATGAGTGCAATCAAGAAGTTGTGATGCTTATCAAACTTTTTGTTAGTGGTGATCAGCTCCCTCAAGTGCCATCTAACAAAACAGCTAAAGAGATCAAAGAAGGTTCTATATGAGACATCAAAGAAGAGCTGGGCTTTCTTTCTAAAGAATATATTATTTTCTATTATGATAGATGAGAAGATGTCTCTCCAAGCACATCTTACAAAGATCAAGGACATACGTGACCAGTTTGAGGGGTCACAAGATGGAAGAAGACATGGAAGCAAAGACACAAAAAAGCCTACCTCAATCCTATGAGATTCTAGTAGTCTTGATCTCAAGTTTCCTAATCTCTGCAATAAACTTCTACAACAAGATAGAGATGGAAGCAATAGTTTGGAAGAAGTACTAGTTCATTTTCCACAAAATAATTGGCCTTCATTGCTAGAGGTAAACCACAATCCTTCTAGCAGAAAGGACAAGGACAACCTGAAAGTCTTCCAAAAAGTAAAGTATCCAATGTAACTACTTTCACAAGTTTGGCCATTTGAACAAAGATTGCAAAAAACGGTTGGCATCGAAGCAATCTAAATAAGAAGGGTCTCGACAAAAGGTCTATGTTGCGC
This sequence comes from Cupressus sempervirens, assembly GCA_028749045.1. Lineage (NCBI taxonomy): Eukaryota > Viridiplantae > Streptophyta > Pinopsida > Cupressales > Cupressaceae > Cupressus > Cupressus sempervirens. Next base: position 191,237,198 of record CM053785.1, read on the forward strand.
ATTCTGATCGGGAGTCTACCTCCTATTCATTCATGGCCACGTGCCCATCCAATCATGAGAAAACATCTGCTTAGTTCATTATCTCTAATGCCTATTGGCATTTCACAAATTCACAAATTTGATGTTTGGAGGAGGCGAGGAGTATACTATTGTCAAATAGGGCAAGGTTTAGATTTCAGAAGTAGGAAGAGATTTGCTATTTCTCAATGTATACTTTGTCATAGATATGGAGCTCAATTTGATGTTAGTCAATCAAAAGCTAGATGTCTTCAATTCCAAAAGTATGGCATTGTTGACAAGCAGCCTCATGCTACATTTGTTGTTGGTATTGAGAATCATGGTCTTTATAGACTTGTTGATACAGGTGGTTCTCAGGAGCAAACCATGGCAACCACAAGTACTTCTATCAATAATCATTTGTACCAATAGAATAGGCACCGAATACTCTCTCTCTCTATCAGGAGGATCTAGTTGTTGGATTATCGAAGATTTAGACACAAAATAATGGAGTTTAGAGCTTGTAAGGTTAGAAAGCAGCATCCAAGGTCTTGCAGTTGATTCATGTGGATATCTATGGACCCATGAAGACTCCATCAATCACTGGATGCAAGTGTTATTTGTCATTTTTTATTTGTTGGAGGTCTTTAGAATAAATTAGAGGTGTTTAGCATGTTTCAAAGTTTAAGGCCTTGGTGGAAAAGGGTAAAGTTCTTAGCTAGTCACTCTTCAATCCAACGATGGTGGAGAATTTTGTTCTTCTAATTTCTCCAACTTTTGCACATCATGCAGTATTAAGCATGAGCTTACCAATCTTACACCCCTCAACAAAATAATGTTGAGCACAAAAATCGCATAAGCATTGAGATGGATCAATCTATGTAATAACCCTCAATAGGTGATAGCTTAATTAAACATAAATTTTTCTTCACAAGATTAATGGTTTGACATTTCATCAAACACTTTGCATGAAATCTCTACCTCGTTGTCTTTTATCTTTAGATTACTTCCGCTTGCTTATAATGGTTCAAATTTAGTTTAGACACATGCAAATGGTAATTAGATGTTCAAACAAAGAAATTGAAGTACAAATGCAATCTTTTATTACCGCTCAAATACATACATATGATTTCAGCCTATTAAATGTGCATCTACAGCCAATAGGCATTTTTACAAACACTTGGCATGCAATCTAGTGACTGAAACACATAACTACAACTCTCATGAAATTTGCAATTAAATGAAGAACCTGTAGGTGACTGTTGTAGATATCAAATTGCAGCAGATTTGTATGAGGAACAATGTACATCAGTATGCTCTCTCCAACTTAAGGCAGATCACAATTAGCATGTCATAGACGCTACCCCAATAAAGAAAACATCAAACTCCAAAGGAAAACGCAGGTCTGCAACTTATAATTTCCATCTCCAAACCCTTTCAAGTCAGACCAATTCACTAACAAACATCAACTTCTCTTGCACAGTTAATATAGTTAAGAAGGCAAATCAAATTACTTTACTTCAGCAGCAATTTGCAATACCAATTTCAGACAATCTTCCAATATACTTCAGTAGTGGATAACATATCCTCAGAACAAACCCTTATACTTCAGCAAGGGCACAAACTTCGGAACCTTAGAAAGCTACAAAGGCAACAAAAGAAAATAAATATTCAAGTGTGTTTTTTCCAATGAAATGAGCTCATATTTATAATGCCTTTGTTGACAAAAGTTTCCAAAAGAACTCAACTTTTGAAATTGTAAAAGTTTCCCAAAAGAACTCAACTCTTGAAACTTTCCAACTTAACTCTTTTGGCAACATTTAATACTTGGCTTAGGTATAATATTAATAAAATAAATGGCCCCTTCCAATGATGACTCAACCCTCAACTTAAGTGATATTATAAAGTTAAATTATAACTTTATAATAAGTCATTTAATGATTTAATAATAATTTGGCCACTACAGAATATTATAACTCCCAAAATACTCATCATTTAAATGTCATCTAAAAGAGGATCACACCTATTATTTCTCAATGTGACCAAATGCACTTTCCAAAAATAGAAAGGGTCCATCTCAATCAACACCCAACTTATCACAAATGGTAAGTACACAAAACTAAGCCCGATCTGAGCCAAACAAAGACCAACCTGTTACTTTTTGAATTATGGAGAAGAGAAGACCCTCCCAAGCCAAGCCACTGCCTCAAAAGACCCTCTATCCACAATAATTAGCGTACGAGGATCACAATAATAGGCTAATCTCTCGAACTCTAATATTGGCAAAAATGGGGACATTACAATCTACATTGGCGCATAGAAATGTTCCAAAGAAAATTTGGGCAGAAGCAATCTACTACAATTTATCTTTTGAGTCGGTCTCCCAAACAAGCTATTATGAAGATGACCCTAGAGGAAACTTGGTCTAGATGGAACCCCAAAGTTAGTCATGTGAAGGATTTTGGCCTACAACTTATGTTTAGATTCCAAATGCCAAGTGCACTAAACAAGATTCCAAGACTCAAAAATTGATGTTCAAAGGCCATTGCGATTATCACAAGGCTTTTCGGTTGATTGATGTTGATACTGATCATCTCATATTCAGTCAAGATATGGTGTTTGATGAAGAACAAGGTGGATTTCAGCCTTCTTTTGTTTTGAGCCCAAAGGATGAGCCTCCAAAGCCTACATATTTGGGTGTTCAACTTTCATTCGCTCCACCTAATGGGAGGGATTTAGTTGACATTGTGCCCCTCACCTTTCCTCGATACATTCAAGATTCACACCTAGCAATCTGAAGTGATGTTGTTCCTCCTACAACGAATGTTGGTTATTCTAATGTCCAACCGAAGTCGTGGGCCAAGACCACTAGTGATCTTCATAATGATGTACTTATTGAGGGTATATAACCTAGGAACAAAAGCAAACAATGTTACACAATCAATTTTTCTCTAATGGCATTATGATCCTCACACATAGTTAGAGGTTAAAGGTATACTTGACTGAGAACGCACTGTGGTAGTTAAACATTAGAGTTTCCGAAAATAAACACTTTTGTGCTGCCAAATCTTCCACCAAGGAAGAAGCGCACTAGTTGCCACTAGTGTATAAAGTCAAGGTTGATGGAACTATTAATAAGTATGTTGGTAAACAGATTTGTTCTTTTTATCTTCCGTGAAATTATGACTCTTAATGACCACATCATGAACAATATCTATTTACAACAGTTGAAAAGCCGTTTTATGGTTACTGGCTTTTCTCTGAATTGGTAGGTACAGCTCCCTGTATGAATAATCTTCAATGAATGATGTTTGCTTCTACTTATCTAACTCGGGGTATGCTCTTGACCGGAGAGTAGGAGAGGCAAACCAAATTAGGCCTATCTAGAACTTAATTCAAGCAAGAAAAACTTCTCACGATCGAAACAGATTTATGTATCCACACTTCTTATGAATTCATAAGTCCATCCGCGCAAGACTTAAAAAAATTGAAATCTAAATCTAAATTACAACTGATGAATCGGAAAAACTAACAAAATCCTTTCGTCAAATGAAATATAATTATACTTATCACATCCATTTGAATTCCAGAGAACAGGGGAAATGAAACTCTGTTCTTCCTTAGTTCTCCGTAACGCGGAAAGGAAATACTAACTAATTACAGTACCTACTGGAACGGAAAATGATTGAAACGAAGTGCCATTCAATTGTCTCTGCAACAGATAGTACTTCACACCAAAATTTGCCAACCCTTGATTAATCATTAAATTTCATACATATAGGATTTGAGAGATGACCGTTACAATAGGAATATCAATCGGTTCATCTTCTCAGATGACAAATGGCAAGATGCCAGTTTGTCGAATTTCAAAATTTACAAAAATTTATAACATTTACATCAGAAAATAGAAAAGGAGTATTGAATAAGTCATTTAGACTTCTTTCCCTTTTCAGTTTTTGCCCTATATGTTCTAGCAGCCACTATAATTGGGATCATCTCCTCGTGACTAGGCACATGTACATTGGTGAATCTTAAGAGCCACTTTGAATGCTCCCGAGCCAATTCCTTTACTGCACCCAACTGACTTGTCAACTCTCCAGCAGCCACATGTACGCATCCGCCGAGTGTTTGCAATTCTACCACTCTGTTTTGACTGCTTGAAATCATCCCAGATAGATTATTCAAGTATGTAGAGAAGTTATCCTTCATTACCTCTATCCCAATGAGAGCCTTTCCTTGCCTGCTACTTTGTGGATCTGTGTGTAAACCTTGCATGAGCTCAAATGCTCTGTTTTGGATCTTCTTCACCTTTTCCTTTGTTTCTTTGAGTCCTTCCTCTGCCTCTTGAATCATTTCTTGCTTGAACTGCATGTTCTGAAGCCATTCGAACAAAGGCTCAATCCCCTTTTTCAAAATATTTGCTTCAATCGCCTCTTTTGCCTTCATTTGAATGATCATATTTAGGAGAGAAACACATTCCTCACACCTTGCCTTTTCTGCAGCTAAAGTGTTATGATTAGAAGTGATATTATCCTTCTCAATTTCTAACCGAAGGATAACATTTCCAATCTGATCAATCAGAACAGCTCCATCTGTACTGAGCTTCTCAATCCATTCTTTTCCGATCTGGCCATAATGCCTATCCTTTTGGAGTTGTGAGATGAAGGCTTGCACCTCCTCTGCAGTAGGGTTCTCAGTAGCAGGCACACCAGTAATGGTTGCCAATAGAACAACTAGTTGCCTGATGAATCTTTTTAATTCCTCAATCTTTGCTTTCATTCTGATTTTTGACAATTTGAGATCCTTCAGTTGTTCCTCTATCACCTCGTTAGTTGATCTCCATAGGCCTACTTTTGTATCATGCCTGGCTTCCCCGAGATCAATTGAATGCAGAGTGAAGTCTTCTGGCGTCATATCTTCAATTTGCCCTGCCTTGTTTGGTTTTGCTACCTCCAGAGTTAAATTACCTGTTTCTGGATCTTGTCCTAGAATTGACAAAGTCTTCTGCTTCTTAGCTTTCGCCATGGCAGATCCTGAGCGAACCGCTTGGGATACATCTCTCGAAGGAACACCTTCATCTTTCCTTTTTCTCTTCTTTTCCAAAGTATCCTCGAGCCAAGATTCTATACTAATCACTTTGGAGGCTGTTCCAGGTGACTCAATGCTAAACATCTTCTTCTTCACTGGAGTCGTTGTTGTTGTAGTTGCAGAAAAGGGGGTCTTTAGATCCCGAGAAAGAAGCCGAGATGAACCAGGAGCTTTCTCTTCTTTTTGGGCTTTCTTTGCAACTTCATCGGAATCAGTAGATTCGCTACTACTACTTTTATCATCTCCGACCTCTACTATTTGAATAGGAGAACCAGTGGGCTTTAGAAGGGGAGCACTTACAGATGGTGTAGGGCTACGATGAGGGGATAAGACAGGGGCGACATGAGGAGATGGAATTGGAGAAGCTTGAGGAGATGGGGGTAAAGCGGCGTGTGGAGGTGAGACTGGAGCAGGGGATCCATCTTTCTGCTCTTTCGTTCCCTTCTTAGCTTCAACTTGAGCTCCAATGACTGGTAGCGATCCACCTTGACAGGCTGGGGCTATCGGCACGTGCTTCTCTGGGGGCTGATCACCTCCTCCCGCAGATTGGGCTGGTCTTTGAGCAGTCGTGGCAGTAGCACTGGGAGTGACACTTTGAGACGAAGTAGGAGTAGCTGCAGCTAGAGAAGCTTGAGTAGCTTTGCTCTTGCTTCGGCCTTTCTTAGCTGTCCATTCAACCCACTTCCCAGTTCTTTTGACAATTCTTGCCATCATGACATCGAAATTTTCTTCTATGTCAACATATGGTTCAGAGCTAACGGGAGTATTCCTCAATTTTGTCAAATACGTATTACTGTACATATTCTGACCGTCATCCTCTAGCCCTTCTACATCTAAATTTATTCCATATGTCTTTATTTGATCAATTGTAAATCTAGCAAAGGCGCGGTCTCGGCTCTCCAGCTCATCCTTACAATCTGCCCAATAGTCTTCCATGGTTGTTACATGTTTGATCACGCTCCCAATCTGGAGCACATCCCTAGCATATCCATTAGGATCAAACAGGGGCCTTACTGCTTCATACTCTTCCAATTTGTATTTACTCTCAAATGCTTTGAGTATATTCTTTGCATCTGATCTGGTTTCGCAACTGTATGCTCCAACTTTTATAGGGAATTCATACCCTTTCTTCTTCAGACTGGTGCTCAACACGTTCACTTGTACTGCTTGCCTCACGATCTCCACGAGCACGATCATATCATTTGGATACCTGGGCAGCTTCAGTGGGAATCCGTCGAACGCTGCAAGACGCAAATAAGAAAATGATGAGAACTGGATGAAGTAACTGCCAAATTGGCTGATGATCGCCATCGCCTCTGGACTGAATCTCCGCTCCGGGCGTCCCTGTAGTTCCCTACAAATCCTCATGGTGAATGCATCATTTACCCGGATGTATTCTGCATAACTATTCTGTAATTGCAAGCATGGATAAAACTCATAACTTTTTACATTGTCAGGGAAATCCTCAATTCTAGGAAGTCCCGGCCATAGTTGAAGAGAAGCCAACATGTATATCAAGAATGAGGACATATAAAAAGAATTATAAAACTTAGCTGCATTGAGAGCCCTAGAAAGTTGTTCACTGACCTCATGCGCCCTGTCAATATACTGTATGTCTGAGCAAATAACTTGCACCAGAGAGAAGTACTATTCTACGAAATTAAAAGCTTCTACCTCACCTTTGAGTCGATGCAATAGAACCAAAATGTCAACAATTTATGGTTTGAGGTTTGTGCCAAAAAGAGTTTTAGGAACTTTACTCTTAGCTCCCCTTGGTTTCTGAAACCAAGACTACATGATCTCCTTCCTCCAAACCATCTTCTTCAAAGAGTACTCAGACATGGCTCCACTCACTGTCAAATCAAAGAACTCCTCCCATTCTGGAATCCGCAAGCAATTCACTACTGATTGTCGATTGATTGAAATTAACACTGTCTGATCAGGCAATAGAATCTGCCTTGTATCCAGGTTGTAACGATTGATACATTCTAGAATCAACTCAGGGGCTTGTACTGCTACAGGGAACCCAGCTGCTTCAACTAATCTGCTTCCCCGAAGTTTTTCCGTTATGGGATGAATTGGCTCTGATCTTAACCTCCTTTGAAAGTCCTGCATATCATAGAAGCGGAGTGAAGTATCCGTGAAAGTCGACCACTCCGACCTAATTCCACCCACACTATCGAAACCCACGAATCTTGTTGCCATTTTCTATGATGTATGATAGCAACAGCTTGAACAATTGCAATTGATACAAGGAGCCAACTCTGTAATTTGACAATTACTTGAAAGCACTATTTAGTGCAACAGTATAACAGTAAGACGAGAGTTTGAAAATCTGTTACTTCGCTCTTTCTAGAACAACCTAGATTTGCCCGTTGAATTTCATAGCTCGCGCCACACGAGCGAAATTAAGGGTAAATCTGTTGGATTGGTGGATGCGGAAGTTCCAACGGATTTATCTTTGTCTTTTCACTGTTTCCGTTGGCTCAACGGTAACTCTCATTAATTACCTATTTACTTCCCGTTTCATTCATCTTTCGGAAGAACAAGAATGGAGTACTTCTTTGGGAAAAATCCGCTTAGGTCAATTCTGCTTGCAAAAACCTAATCAATCCACTGATTTGTTTTTATTTACTCGCCCAAAATAATTTGCAACCAAATCACATACTTACCCTGCTTGCAGAAATGACTTTCTTTGAAATGCGGAAAATGGCCTTCGAGGGTAGAAAACTCGCAGCGGAGAAACAAATTTCCAATTTTCCTTTTAAGCTTTCACTTTTACCTTGCTGCCTTAAGTACTTTATTTTAACCTTCAGGAAACATTAAGAGAAGTTGTGTGAGGAAAATGGGGCCCGCTTAGTTACTTTACTTCTCTATTTGGGCTTTTGCGGAGATTTACCTTTGGGGTGCGAAGTCCGCCAGAAGAGAAGTTCTTTTTGAAATTTCCGACACTGTTTAAGCTTTCCCTCTTTCAACCTGTGGATAGCATTTATAGACTGCTGCAGAGTTTCACCTTCTGGGTGCGAAAACCCGCAATGAATAAGAGGAAACTTGTTTTCCCGCCAAAGCCAATTGTTTACTTCCTTTGCTCCATTCACTTTATTTTAAACTTTCGGAAAACACAAAGCTGACTTCGAAAGTTAGGGGTGGAGCCCATTGGCTTCCTTAATTCCTTTACATATATCTCTTCGAAAAACTGAGAACTGACTTCGGAGTCCGCTACGGAGAAGCTCTTTTCTGATTTTCCGCCAATGTTTATCCCGATCATTTTCCAAGTTTTTAAATGACTCTCACTGTGAAATCATGACATTACTTGAACGATCTTTTCTTAGCATGATTCACTTTACTTCGATGAAGCTTACCAATAGCATTTACCAGTCTTGCGGAAATTTACCTTTGGGGTGCGAAACCCGCCGAGGAGAAGTCAGAAATTGATTTTCCGCCGATGCTATTTTCTATGATTCTAGATTAAATGGGCTGCAGGAAAAACGAACGATGTAGCACAAATCGAGAATCTCCATCTAGGATGACTCTAAACTACCCCTAAGACTCATGGCAATGAAGAAAATACCCACCCAGACCATATGTGATACGGGAGAAGGGAAAAGATGAAAACCCGATGGAGAAACTCAACACCTAAAGAAGAAAGACCTATTGACCCGACTTGACAAATCGTGACTTCAGTTTACTTTCCACTTTGCAAAACTTGTATATGCTGAAAAGTGGGGCAACAGCTGGCTCTGACTGGGGACTTGGGTAGAGTATATCCAAGCGAGGAATTCAAAATCTCTGGTTTCGCAAAAGAAAATAAAAGGCGGCAACACAACCAAAACAAAACAAAACAAGGAAAGCGAGGGAAAGACACCGGAAAGGAAAAACTAAGACACACACAACACTAAGTCTAACTATAGTACATTACAGGGGTTACCTGCTTTCAATTTGTAACTTGGTAGATCCTGACCATTATAAGTCAGGAGCAGTTCTTCACCATCTTCATATGCTAATTTGAAAGAATTATTTTCAAATACTTTTTGAATTCTGAAAGGACCTTTCCATAGAGTATCAAATTTCTTATGCATTCCTGTTGGAGTCTTTCTTTTGTCCCAGAGTAACACCATATCTCCTGCCATAAATTTCCGAGGTCTTGTTTTCTTGTCAAAAAGTTCTTTTACTCGCATTTGGTGCTGTGCGATATGATCAACAATTTCCATCCTTTCCTCTTCCAGTTTATTCAAATACAAGATTCTCTTTTCTAGACCATCCTTATAGACATCATCTTCAATTATTGTTCTGAGTTTGCTTGTAGCCAAATCCAATGGTAGAGGTAGATTAGCTTCAGTTCCATAAACCATTTCAAAAGGGGATATACCAATTGCTCTCTTGGGTGTCACTCTGTCTGCCCAGAGTGCCTCATGAATCTTTTTGTGCCAATTCTTTTGGTTATCTAACACCAGTTTTTTTACGATATTGATCAAGTTTTTATTGCTAGATTCTGCCTGGCCATTCCCTTGAGGGAAATAATTGGATGAATGGCTGACAGTGATCCCAAACTCAAAACAGAAATCAGTAATCTCAATTGAAGAAAAATAGGATGCATTATCAATCACTAATTTAATGGGAACGCCAAATCTGACCAAAATATTTTCTTTAATGAATTCACATACCACCTCAGAAGTAGTCTTCTTTGTAGCCTTAGCTTCTACCCACTTGGTCAAGTAGTTGGTTGCAGTTATGATGTATTGACGACTAGTAGTGGATGCAGGAGTAATTGGACCAATGAAATCAAGACCCCATTGTTGAAAAGGTCCTTCAATGATAACAGGTCTGAGTGGTAGTGCAGCTAATTGAGGGCGTCCAGAAAACATTTTACACTTTTCACACTTTGCTACCCATGCATATGCATCTTTGAACATCCCAGGCCAGTAATAGCATTGCCTTAGTATTTTGAAAGCTGTAACTGAAGAAGAGAAATGTCCTCCACAAGCCTCATCATGAAATGCTTTCAACAGCTTTTCTTGTTGCAGCTTATCCACACACCTTAGGAATGTACCATCAATAGCCCTTTTGAAAAGCTTGCCATCCCAAATCACATACTTGGTTGCTTTTAATCTAAGATCTCTTCTTTGTTTTGTATTCAAACCTTCTGGACATTCACCGTATGTTAAGAGGTAAGAAATGTTCTCAAACCATGAATCGTAGAGACCTACTGCCAGCACCAGTTGCTTCTTATTTGATTCTTCTAATTCATTAGTGGTTTTGTTTTCTGCAATTGCTCTACATAGAGCATTTCCTCTTATCAGCTTGGTAGGTTTAATCTCAATATCATATTCCCGTATCTTCGCCACCCATGTTCCTCTGACATTGCAACCTAATTCTTGTTGCGTTAGTACAATTTTTACTGCTGTGTCTGGGACGAAGACAACAGAGTGTGAATGTAGAACATAAACACGGAAATTCTTAAGTGCCCTGACTACTGCATAAGCATGCTTTTCAATTTGGGAATATTTCAGTTCGTGATTTTTCAAAGGTATGCTCATAAAAGCAATGGGGGCTTGTATTCCTTCACCGTTCTCCTGCACAAGAATAGCTGATAATGTATGTTCTGAAGCATAGCAATAAATAATAAAATCTTGCTTGTAATTTGGGTGACATAACACTGGGGCATTAGCAACAGCAGTTTTTATATCTTGAAAATCTCGCTTTCCTTCCTCACTCCATTTAAAACTTGAATTTCCCTTCATCATATCGATTATATGCTTAGTAGTTTCTGCAAAATCGGGAACAAACCTCCTAAGGAAATTTACCTGGCCAAAGAAAGATTTAACCCCTGTTTTGTTTACAGGCAAACTTAGTCTTTGGATGGCCTCTACTCTGTCAGGATCAATTTTAATGCCCTCTTGTCACACTATGTGTCCAAGTAATTTTCCCTCAGTTACACAGAATACCGACTTTTTTGGATTGAGGGAAATTCCATGCTCCCTGCATCTTTGTAACACTCTTCTAAGATCTTCCATATGATCTTTCCTTTTCTTTGAGAACACCGTAAGATCATCCAAGTATATGACTATTATTCGATCTTTCATATCAACGAAGGTCTCGCTCATACATCTTTGGAACGTAGCTCCAGCGTTGATCAGTCTGAAAGGCATCCTGTGATATGCAAATGTACCCCAAGGAGTTGTGAACGCTGTTTTATGTTGATTTTTCTTTTCCACTTCGACCTGGTTATATTCCGAAAAGCCATCGAGCATAGACATCATCTCAGATCCTGCAACTGTTTGTAACAAATGGTCCATGTTTGGGAGAGAGAAATTATCTTTGAGAGGTGCCTGATTCAAATTACGAAAATCTACACAAATCCTTATCTCTCCGTTCTTCTTCCTGACAGGCACTATGTTGGCTACCCAGGTAGAGTGATGGATAGGGTAAATGATTCTTGCTTTTAACATTTTATCAACTTCTCAGAAAATAGCATCTGCAACCTTTGTATTATAATTTCTTTGCTTTTGCCGAAAAGGTACTGCATCTGGTTTGAGAGGAATCTGATGTTTCTCCTCTCCTCCTCTGTAGCTCTTCAGATCTTCATAATTCCAAGCAAAGACATCTCTATATTCTTCGAATAATCTCTTTGCGGTTTCTCTCTCTTCGGGAGTACAACATTTTCCAACATTAATCATTTTGGGACTATGGACATCTCCAATATTCAATCTTTCATATTCACCCGTGGTTGGTCCCTTTTCTGTTCTTTTCTGCTTAACATAAGCATCATGTCTGTTAAATAACTTTTCCAGAGCTACAAAATATGGGGGAATAATATTGCTTTTCAGTTGAACCTCACTACTTTTGTTATGTTCATCATCCTCACGAGACTCAGTTTCAAAACTGGCCTTATCATTTTCCAGAAACAGTTGCAAACTCTTATCATCCTTAAAGACTTGCCAAGACTCTATATTATCTGGTACAGCAGATCTATATAAAATTTCAATTTGATATTTTTTATCCTTAAAATCTGGGTGAGGGAGTAACAAGGAAGCAGAGACTGCTAGTGAGTTAGCCTTTGTATTCATTTCTCTTGGCACGGCTCTAATGGAGAAGGCGTCTAAACCTTCTATCTCATCCCACACCCTATTCCTGTAATTTTTCAGTTTATGCTTCTTCACGGAGTACTGTCCTTTGATTTGTCTCACAATAAGCTCTGCATCACCTTGGGCCTTTAAGACTTTTATCCCTCTTTCTTTTGCAGTAACTATCCCCAATATTAAAGCTTCATATTCCGCTGTATTGTTTGTGTTACCAAACTCCAATTTGAAGGCTAAGGGCTCAGTTTCTCCTTCTAGGGATATCAACACTATGCCAGCTCCAGAACCTGAGGAAGAACAACTTCCGTCAAATTCGAGTGTCCATATGTCAAAAGCCTCTTTGTTTTCATTAGGAACCTTCTCGGCCTGATTCTCATTCATTTGTTTACCTGAATCATCTTCAGTAAATAACATATAATTATCGAATTCCAATTCCTGCTATAAAATTTGAGCTTTGGGATCATCCGATTTCAAGACTGTGAATTTCGCTTTTTCTTCAGGTTCCAACTTGACCTTCTTATTACCAATAGGTATCATAGCTTGGGACCAGTCTAGCTTGATTTCTCCTCCTAAGTCTCGGCAGAAACTTTTGCTTAAAAGGAGTCCATAACTTGCAGGAATATCAGCTACCAAAATGGTTAACAGGAGTTTCTTTTCTGGATATGAGGCCAGAGCTACTTGCGCATCTTTAATTTGTCCAAGCAAAGGGACATGTTTGGCATCCATAGAATAACATCTCCCATGCACTTCAGTAAGATTCAATCCCAAGGCTTTGGCTACGGAGTATGGCATAACATTATCTGATGCGCCTGAATCTATTATGCAATTGCTAAGTTTACATCCATTAATATACAATGAGATATAAAAAGGTTCAGGCTTATGTCCAGGGGAGGTTGCTAAAACAGTAGCATCTTCTTGATTAAACAAGCCAGACGTTAAAGTCTCATCTTCAATTTCAATAGTCATATTATGATTCAAGTCTGAGATACCTCCTTTACATTTATCTACTAACCTCTTTAGTTCAGAAGGATGTGACTTTAAATAATCAATAGTAGAGATTTGAACCTTTGACTCTTCACAAAATTGAATGAAATCAAAAGATGTATTGTCCTTACCTATTTGTGAAGTGGATGTTCCTTGATCAGTATGTATCTTACTCGTAGAAGGACCAGAGTCATCTCTGTGAGTATGACTAGAGGTTTGATTTTTCATTCTTTGTCCACGGGTAAGTACTTTGTATGAGGTTCCATCAATAGTTGCGTAACATTCAACTTTTGATTCAGAATCCGATTCATATTCCAAAAATAAATTTCCAGAGTCGCCGTTTGAACAGGAATCAGGTTCTGAACACGGAGCTGCAATATTCAATTCGTTAGTAGATAGCAATTGCATCATACGAACAGTCTTCGGACAATTCTCACTGTCATGATCTGTGGTTAAATGGAAGATGCACATATTTCCCTTTTTCGGTGCTACTTCGATTTGCGGCCTAGGTTGTGAACCTGTAAGCTGCGAAAATCTACTTTCATTGTTTCTACCTAGTGAGTTTTGGTAATTCCATTGATAAGAGTTATTGAATCTGGGTAATTGCTTTTTCATTGCCACCAACTCGTTAGACAACTTCTGAATCATTTCTTCTGATGACGTGGTGTTACTAGAACTCCCTTTAGTTTGAAGTTCCCGTTTCCATTTTCTCGCAGAAATTAGATCATCTTCGCATTCAATAGCTTTCTTTTGTGCATCAGCTAGATCAGTAGGGCGTGCTCTTCTCAGATCATAATTGATGTCTGGAGGCATAGCACTAATAAAGAAGGTTTTCAAATTGCCAGGCGTGGGTCTATCAGCAGTAGGAATCCTGCTATTAATCTTATTGAAGTTGGCAACGAAATCTCGCATGCTCATAGTTGGTTGCTTCTTAATTGAAGTCAATTGCGTTAACAATGCATGTTCATCTTCCGCAGTCTTGAATCTAGCTTCAAATTCAGTTCTCATCGTGTCCCAATCTGTTATGGAACCATCAGCTAAATGATAAAACCAGTCTACTGCATTGTCTGTAAGGGTCTCTACAAACAATCTTACAGTGATATCTTCATGTCCCACCCCCAATATATGGGTAGCCGCAAAGAATGCTTTAATATGTTCATCTGTTGCGACTTTCCCATCACCTGAGAATTTAGGGAAATTCTTCCTTGAACCAACTGGAAGTGGATGATAAGCATTTAGTGCTAGCAGCCCTGTTGCCGCGGCCCATGGAGCAGCCATGATTGTTCTAGCAGTATATGGTGGAAAGTTAACAACTGGAGGTGTGGTAACTCCGTGAAGTGCTAGCACTTGGCAAGTGGAATGCGAAGTGCTGGTGTCTTGATTTCTAACAGGGGAAGGGGGTCTACTCCGACTTTTACCTTCACCTTTCCGCCTTGGAACTTCTAAGATGGGAAAACCGAGCTCTGTTAATTTGTCAAAAGTGGGATCTTGCCCTCCCTGTTTCTTGGTACTTCTGAGGAACCTAAATTGTTCCAAGATGCTAGGTCTAAGCTTACTGTCTTAGTTGTCTTTTTGCTCTCCAAATATCTCTTCTTTGAACAGCTCTTTCAAAAGCTTCAGCTCTTCTCTCTTCTTCCTCTAATATTGGGCTAGCATTCCGATAATGTTCAGTGTTCCTTCTGTGCCTCCAAACAAATGTGTTAAGGGATGAAATTATATCCTCTTGATCGTCTTGAAAACCAAGGTTAGGTTGGAGCACTGGGATTATGTTTTCATGAGGCAGTACCATTTTTCCTCATGACATAGACTTTTTTGATCAAGCGACTGTTCGTCTCCCCATCAGAGTCGCCAAAAATCTGTTGGTAAACAGATTTGTTCCTTTTATCCTCCGTGAAATTATGACTCTTAATGACCAAATCATGAACAATATCTATTTACAACAGTTGAAAAGCCGTTTTATGGTTACTAGCTTTTCTCTGAATTGGTAGGTACAGCTCCCTGTATGAATAATCTTCAATGAATGATGTTTGCTTCTACTTATCTAACTCGATGTATGCTCTTGACCGGAGAGCAAGAGAGGCAAACCAAATTAAGCCTATCTAGAACTTAATTCAGGCAAGAAAAACTTCTCAAGATCGAAACAGATTTATGTATCCACACTTATGAATTCATAAGTCCATCCGCGCAAGACTAAAAAAAATTGAAATCTAAATCTGAATTACAACTGATGAATCAGAAAAACTAACAAAATCCTTTCGTCAAATGAAATATAAATATACTTATCACATCCATTTGAATTCCAAAAAACAGGGGAAATGAAACTCTGTTCTTTCTTAGTTCTCCGTAACGCGGAAAGGAAATACTAACTAATTACAGTACCTACTCGAACGGAAAATGATTGAAACGAAGTGCCATTCAATTGTCTCTGCAACAGATAGTACTTCACACCAAAATTTGTCGACCCTTGATTAATCATTAAATTTCATACATATAGGATTTGAGAGATGACCGTTACAATAGGAATATCAATCGGTTCATCTTCTCAGATGACAAATGGCAAGATGCCAGTTTGTCGAATTTCAAAATTTACAAAAATTTATAACATTTACATCAGAAAACAGAAAAGGAGTATTGAATAAGTCATTTAGACTTCTTTCCCTTTTCAGTTTTTGCCCTATATGTTCTGGCAGCCACTATAATTGGGATCATCTGCTCGTGACTAGGCACATGTACATTGGTGAATCTTAAGAGCCACTTTGAATGCTCCCGAGCCAATTCCTTTACTGCACCCAACTGACTTGTCAACTCTCCAGCAGCCACATGTACGCATCCGCCGAGTGTTTGCAATTCTACCACTCTGTTTTGACTGCTTGAAATCATCCCAAATAGATTATTCAAGTATGTAGAGAAGTTATCCTTCATTACCTCTATCCCAATGAGAGCCTTTCCTTGCCCACTACTTTGTGGATCTGTGTGTAACCCTTGCATGAGCTCAAATACTCTGTTTTGGATCTTCTTCACCTTTTCCTTTGTTTCTTTGAGCCCTTCCTCTGCCTCTTGAATCATTTCTTGCTTGAACTGCATGTTCTGAAGCCATTCGAACAGAAGTTCAATCCCCTTTTTCAAAATATTTGCTTCATCACCTCTTTTGCCTTCATTTGAATGATCATATTTAGGAGAGAAACACATTCCTCACACCTTGCCTTTTCTGCAGCTAAAGTGTTATGATTAGAAGTGATATTATCCTTCTCAATTTCTAACCGAAGGATAACATTTCCAATCTGATCAATCAGAACAGCTCCATCTGTACTAAGCTTCTCAATCTATTCTTTTCCGATCTGGCCATAATGTCTATCCTTTTGGAGTTGTGAGATGAAGGCTTGCACCTCCTCTACAGCAGGGTTCTCAGTAGCAGGCACACCAGTAATGGTTGCCAATGGAACAACTAGTTGCCTGATGAATCTTTTTAATTCCTCAATCTCTGCTTTCATTCTGATTTTTGACAATTTGAGATCCTTCAGTTGTTCCTCTATCACCTCGTTAGTTGATCTCCATAGGCCTACTTTTGTATCATGCCTCGCTTCCCCGAGATCAATTGAATGCAGAGTGAAGTCTTCTGGCGTCATATCTTCAATTCGCCCTGCCTTGTTTGGTTTCGCTACCTCCAGAGTTAAATGTCCTGTTTCTGGATCTTGTCCTAGAATTGGCAAAGTCTTCTGCTTCTTAGCTTTCGCCATGGCAGATCCTAAGCAAACCGCTTGGGATACAACATCTCTCGAAGGAACACCTTCATCTTTCCTTTTTCTCTTCTTTTCCAAAGTATCCTCGAGCCAAGACTCTGTACTAATCACTTTGGAGGCTGTTCCAAGTGACTCAATGCTAAACATCTTCTTCTTCACTAGAGTCGTTGTTGCTGTAGTTGCAGAAAAGGGGGTCTTTGGATCCCGAGAAAGAAGCCGAGATGAACCAGGAGCTTTCTCTTCTTTTTGGGCTTTCTTTGCAACTTCATCGGAATCAGTAGATTCGCTACTACTACTTTTATCATCTCCGACCTCTACTATTTGAATAGGAGAACCAGTGGGCTTTAGAAGGGGAGCACTTACAGATGGTGTAGGGCTACGATGAGGGGATAAGACAGGGGCGACATGAGGAGATGGAATTGGAGAAGCTTGAGGAGATGGGGGTAAAGCGGCGTGTGGAGGTGAGACCGGAGCAGGGGATCCATTTGTCTGCTCTTCCGTTCCCTTCTCAGCTTCAACTTGAGCTCCAATGACTGGTAGCAATCCACCTTGACAGGTTGGGGCTATCAGAACGTGCTTCTCTGGGGGTTGATCACCTCCTCCCGCAGATTGGGCTGGTCTTTGAGCAGCCGTGGCAGTAGCACTGGGAGTGACACTTTGAGACGAAGTAGGAGTAGCTGCAGCTGGAGAAGCTTGAGTAGCTTTGCTCTTGCTTCGGCCTTTCTTAGCTGTCCATTCAACCCACTTCCCAGTTCTTTTGACAATTCTTGCCATCATGACATCGAAATTTTCTTCTATGTCAACATATGGTTCAGAGCTAACGGGAGTATTCCTCAATTTTGTCAAATATGTATTACTGTACATATTCTGACCATTATCCTCCAGCGCTTCTACAACTAAATTTATTCCATATGTCTTTATTTGATCAATTGTAAATCTAGCAAAGGCGTGGTCTCGGTTCTCCACCTCATCCTTACAATCTGCCCAATAGTCTTCCATGGTTGTTACATGTTTGATCACGCTCCCAATCTGAAGCACATCCCTAGCATATCCATTAGGATCAAACAGGGGCCTTACTGCTTCATACTCTTCCAATTTGTATTTACTCTCAAATGCTTTGAGTATATTCTTTGCATCTGATCTGGTTTCGCAACTGTATTCTCCAACTTTTATAGGGAATTCATACCCTTTCTTCTTCAGACTAGCGCTCAACACGTTCACTTGTACCGCTTGCCTCACGATCTCCACGAGCACATCATATCATTTGGATACCTGGGCAGCTTCAGTGGGAATCCGTCGAGCGCTGCAAGACACAAATAAGAAAATGATGAGAACTGGATGAAGTAACTGCCAAATTGGCTGATGATCACCATCGCCTCTGGACTGAATCTCCGCTCCGGGCGTCCCTGTAGTTCCCTGCAAATCCTCATGGTGAATGCATCATTTACCCGGATGTATTCTGCATAACTATTCTGTAATTGCAAGCATGGATAAAACTCATAACTTTTTACATTGTCAGGGAAATCCTCAATTCTAGGAAGTCCCGACCACAATTGAAGAGAAGCCAACATGTATATCAAGAATGAGGACATATAAAAGGAATTATAAAACTTAGCTGCACTGAGAGCCCTAGAAAGCTGTTCACTGACCTCATGCGCCTAGTCAATATACTGTGTCTGAGCAAATAACTTGCACCAGAAAGAAGTATTGTTCTACGAAATTAAAAGCTTCTACCTCACCTTTGAGTCGATGCAATAGAATCAAAATGTCAACAATTTCTGGTTTGAGGTCTGTGCCAAAAAGAGTTTTAGGAACTTTACTCTTAGCTCCCCTTGGTTTCTGAAACCAAGACTACATGATCTCCTTCCTCCAAACCATCTTCTTCAAAGAGTACTCAGACATGGCTCCACTCACTGTCAAATCAGAGAACTCCTCCCGTTCTGGAATCCGCAAGCAATTCACCATTGATTGTTGATTGATTGAAATTAACATTGTCTGATCAGGCAATAGAATCTGTCTTGTATCCGGGTTGTAACGATTGATACATTCTAGAATCAACTCAGGGGCTTGTACTACTACAGGGAACCCAGCTGCTTCAACTAATCCGCTTCCCCGAAGTTTTTCCGTTATGGGATGAATTGGCTTTGATCTTAACCTCCTTTGAAAGTCCTGCATATCATAGAAGCGGAGTGAAGTATCCGTGAAAGTCGACCTCTCCGACCTAATTCCACCCAAACTATCGAAACCCGCGAATCTTGTTGCCATTTCTATAATGTATGATAGCAACAGCTTGAACAATTGCAATTGATACAAGGAGCCAACTCTGTAATTTGACAATTACTTGAAAGCACTATTTAGTACAACAGTATAACAGTAAGATGGGAGTTTGAAAATCTGTTACTTCCCTCTTTATAGAACAACCTAGATTTGCCCGTTGAATTTCATAACTCACGCCACACGAGCGAAATTAAGGGTAAATTTGTTGGATTGGTGGATGCGGAAGTTCCAACGGATTTATCTTTGTCTTTTCACTGTTTCCGTTGGCTCAACGGTAACTCTCATTAATTACCTATTTACGTCCCGTTTCATTCATCTTTCGAAAGAACAAGAACGGAGTACTTCTCTGGGCAAAATCCGCTTAGGTCAATTCTGCTTGCAAAAACCTAATCAATCCACTGATCTATTTTTATTTACTCGCCCAAAATAATCTGCAACCAAATCACATACTTACCCTGCTTGCAGAAATGACTTTCTTTGAAATGTGGAAAATGGCCTTCGAGGGTAGAAAACCCGCAGCGGAGAAACAGATTTCCAATTTTCCTTTTAAGCTTTCACTTTTACCTTGCTGCCTTAAGTACTTTATTTTAACCTTCAAGAAACATTAAGAGAAGTTGCGCGAGGAAAATGGGGCCCGCTTAGTTACTTTACTTCTCTATTTGGGCTTTTGTGGAGATTTGCCTTTGGGGTGCGAAGTCCGCCAGAAGAGAAGTTCTTTCTGAATTTTCCGACACTGTTTATTCTTTCCCTCTTTCAGCCTGTGGATAGCATTTATAGACTGCTGCGGAGTTTCACCTTCTGGGTGCGAAAACCCGCAATGAATAAGAGGAAACTTGTTTTCCCGCCAAAGCCAATTGTTTATTTCCTTTGCTCCATTCGCTTTATTTTAAACTTTCGGAAAACACAAAGCTGACTTCAAAAGTTAGGGGTGGATCCCATTGGCTTCCTTAATTCCTTTACATATATCTCTTCGGAAAACTAAGAATTGACTTCGGAATCCGCTACGGAGCAGCTCTTTTCTGGTTTTCCGCCAATGTTTATCCCGATCATTTTCCAAGTTTTTAAATGACTCTCGCTGTGAAATCATGACATTACTTGAACGATCTTTTCTTAGCATGATTCACTTTACTTCGATGAAGCTTACCAATAGCATTTACCAGTCTTGCGGAAATATACCTTTGGGGTGCGAAACCCGCCGAGGAGAAGTCAGAAATTGATTTTCCGCCGGTGCTATTTTCTATGATTCCAAATTAAATGGGCTGCAGGAAAAACGAACGATGTAGCACAAATCGAGAATCTCCATCTAGGATGACTCTAAACTACCCCTAAGACTCATGACAATGAAGAAAATACCCACCCAGACCATATGTGATACGGGAGAAGGGAAAAGATGAAAACCCGATGGAGAAACTCAGCACCTAAAGAAGAAAGACCTGTTGACCCAACTTGACAAATCGTGACTTCAGTTTACTTTCCACTTTGCAAAACTTGTATATGCTGAAAAGTGGGGCAACAAAGTACAAGGCTCAGGTTGTAGCTCAAGGGTTTTCAAAGGAGGGCATCAACTAGGAGGAGACATTTACTCACACAACCAAAATGAGCGTCATTTGGTTTGTACTTGCTCTTTTAGCTAAGTATGGATGGGAAGTCTATTAGATGGATGTCAAGAGTGTTTTCCTCAATAGTGGTTAGCAAGAAGAACTCTACATAAAGGAACCCCCAAATTTCATAGTTACCTGTAAAGAACAGCAAGTATGCAAACTGGTAAAAGCACTCTATAGCCTCAAACAACCTCCTCGTGCTTGGTACATCGAGATTGATAAGTATTTAGTTGATCAAAACTTCCAATAGGAACTTGTTGGTCCTAATCTAAATGTCAAGCATGTTAGGGAAGAGATTATTCTACTTGTCATCTATGTTGATCATCTTATCATTATTGTTAGTGTAACAAGGTTGGTTGAGCAAGTCAAACAAAGTTTGTGCAAGACTTTTTATATGAGAGATTTGGAACTTCTCCATGATTGGCTCTATGTAGGGGTTTTGGAAAATAGACAATAACATATTCATTTCTCAATCAGAATATGCCAATAGTTTGCTGGATAATTTCAGATGCACAATTGCAAACTTGCATATACATTTGGGGAGAAAGGGTTGAAACTTTTAGCCAAATTATATTCACCAATGGTAGATGAATCAATATTCAAGTAACCAGTGGGCAGCCTCATCTATCTCACTACTACTAGACCTAACATCAGCTATGCTGTGAGCTACATCTCTTGCTTCATGAGAGCCCCAAAAGCTGAACATTGTATTGTTGTGAAGCATGTGTTGGGATATGTGAAGAGCACTCCTAGCTTTCACATTTTGTACGACAGAAGCAAATATACTAGGCTTTTTGGTTTTACAAATTCATATTGGGAAAACTAGGTTCATGAAAGAGTCTACCTTTTGGGTATGTTTTTAGTTCAAGCACAAGTGCAATCACATGGATTAGCAAGAAGTAGCATGCAATAGCTTTTTTCTAAACAGCAATAGAATATTGAGAAACTAATTTGTGAGGCAGATTGGCTTCGAAGGATGCTTGTTGACAAGCACATGTCTTAAGCAAGGCCTATTATTAAAATATTGTAACATCCCGTTTTCTTAGGTCTTAAATTAACAACTAACATACTAAAAGAAAGACAGTTATTACTTCATTTTCATAGGAAGACAGTTAAATCAGTTTCGTTCATATGAAAGAGATTGACGGTTAAAAATCAGTTAAACAAAATTTCTTAACTAAGAACTTAAAACACCATCAAGGAATTTACTATCGAAAATAAAATCCACATACCATGGAAATTGAACTAAGAAATCATTGTAGGTATGCTTCTGCAACCACCCAAGTTAGTCCACAAATACCACTATAACAATATCAAATAACAACTACCATCCAAAACCGCTATATCAGAATCAAATGACGATTACCATTAAACACCACTGTATCAACTAGGGCATTGATTACCATTGGATCATTTAGGGCATCAAATACCACTGTATCAATTAGGGCATCACAAAACACTGTATCAATTAATGCTTCGATTATCATTGGATCATTTAGGGCTTCAGATACCACTGTATCAATTAGGGCTTCAGATACTATTGAATCAATTAGGGCTCTTGATACCACTAAATCAATCAGGGCTTCAGATACCATTGTATCATTTAGGGTTTCAGATACCACTGTATCATTTAGGGTTTCAGATACCATTGTATCATTCCTTTCCTTCCAATTGCTTAACTGTGGCAAAAACTCAATATTAGAAGCTATGCTCATATTTAATATTCATATAAATGAAAAACAATCCATCCATCTATCTCTCGCATCTAGGTGTAAAATAACTGTAACGATGAAATAACTCAATTAATCTTACCTTCTTGCACATACATCATAAAATTAACAATACCTGTTACTGACAACAATTGAATGTATAGCTTATCTTTGTTTGTTGTACGTCTAACAACTTGGGGAGAGGTGAAACATTGTCAGGGGCTTTACCACCCAACCTCGGACCTTAACTTATTCCCCCACACAATCTCCAACCAGAAAGGCCCTTTCTACCCGGAATTGGACTTGGATCATATGCCATCTACTGAGCATTCTGGTATCTAACCACACCACTAGACTCGACAGTAGGAGTTACATTTAACAAGATCGTGCATGAGCTATTAAATGATATTATTCTAGATTTAATGTATCATATCTGACTTTTATTTTCGAAGTCATTGCAGATTCCATCTCACCTCTTCACCCTTTCCATGGCTATACAGCCGGTGAATCCTAGGTATTTGAATCTCATAGCAATTGGCTTTGTCTATTTATTTCGAACAAATTCATGAATAACATATATGTTCTAGCTTATCACAATTTATGATTTGAAAAGGATATTCTTAAAGATTGCAGAATTTATTGTTTAAATAATTAACTTAATCATATCTGATTTCTCTTCTGCCTTCTTGCAGATTCATTCCACCTCTTCACCATTTCATTGCTTATTTGCCGATGAGTTCCTCGGTGTTAAAGAATCTATGAGTATTCTAATCTTTGCTTCAAAATTTATGATAGCGTGGTTATTGATGTTGGTTCATACAATCATTTAAGTTTCTACAGCTACCATTCGAATTCATATATGATGTTAAATCACAAGGGAAGATCTTCAATGAATTCTATATAATGCAGGGGTCCAACAACAAGGATATTATAAATTAATCTCAGTCTAACAATGCATGGCCGGCTATGGTCAAATATTCTAATTCAGAAAAAGTTATGGGCATGAAACTTATTTTGTTTTGTTCTCAGTCCTATCATTTTACTGTATTTCATTCAAACTTGGAAATGAAACTTAGTTATGGGCATGAAACTTAATTTGCTTATACTATATTTCATTCAACCCTGGAAATGAGTAGTCAACTACAATCGAGCTTATACTTAGAAAGGAAGAAGGAAAAATTATGACATGCAATTACTTAAATTCGTGACCTGTGATTGAGTTTCGGATGTGGCTCTTCTCGCCCTTGGCTGGAACTCCTATTGGCACTTTGCTCACCCGCTAATGGCACTTGATTTCAGGCTTCAAACACTGGTAGAATAAGGTCATCTGGGTTGAGAAAGTTTGGGAAGATGTTTGCCTGAGAATGTCTATGCTCCGCTTAAAATGAAATGTATCAGATAATAGAAAGGGGAGAAAAGAATGATGTTGCTTGGTCGATCACGGCTCTCTTAAGACTAGTCGAGACTCCTTGGCCTCTATCGGTTCCAAGAAGTCCGTTCAAATTCCAATTATTCATTCGATATAACATGCCAAATGTTAATCGATTAAAAGGAAGAATATTAAAATAAAAAGAATAGAGTTGGAAGATTATAATTCGAATATTATTACAATTCAAATGTTATTATATTTGAATATTATTATAATTTTATATTATATATGTACATGTAAATATTAATGGGGTGACATTACTTTATTAAATTATTATAATATAATGGTGTCATCTCATTTTTATATCTATATGTACATATATAGATATATCTATTATAATAATAAGGTGAAAGATCAAATTAAATCCTTTTAAGGTACGTTTTATATTTTAACCCAATTATTTATGTTTCTCAAATTATTTATTTAAATAGCTCATGTGGGTCCCACAGATGTATCCTATTTCAAGTTGTTAGGTACTCAACCTGTCTACCCAGTGAGGGTGATGCTCCTATGCCTAATTCTTTTCTAACAATGCTTTCACCCCTTCGACGTGTTTCTTGCAAGGAAATTCTCCGAAATTAAATCATAACAAGTTATAAATAATCATAACGGCTAGCTGACTTTTCAATTCCATGAACTCGTGATATCAACTAGCATGTTATCTTCACATGAAATTATAACGACTAACCATCTTATCATTTCACAAGATTATAACCAATTTCACTGTCAACTAACTTCATGTGAACCTTAACGGCTATATTTCAAATTAAGTCCAAAAAATTTGGGATGTAACAAATATTATAATGTTTCTTTAATGGTCATCTTAATCTTTAGTTTATTAGATAGTTTCTATTTTTGTCTTTAGTCCACGATTGTTTCTTTTAGAAACATTGTTTATAAATCTATATGAGGAGCTTTCATCTTCTTTGTTTAATACAACTACAACAACATTGATTTACCATAACATAGTATTAAAGCAGGTCGATGGGATTTCATAAAATTTGGCAAACTTTCTATGGAAAATTAGAGCCTCTTTTGTTCTGGAATTTTTTCCAAAAATTTGCTTTTTGATTTTTAAGAGTAAAAATTGTTAGAGGTATTTTATGAAACTTCTACTAGAAATCACAAGCCTGGTTAAGGGTTTTGATCTTGCAATTGCTTTGTTGCAGCAAAAGTCTCCGACTTTTTAGGGTTGCATAGTCTCATGTTTTGCCGCCCTTAAAAATTCTGATGGGTTTTCATAATTTTTCCCCCTAGAAATTTCTTGTGGGTGTATAATTTTTCCCTTGAAATTTTTTGATTATGTAATTCGGAAAGTTGTGTAGGATTCCTTGGTGGGTTTATATTCTTTCCCTCAAAAAATATCTGGTGGGTTTTTCTACTTTCCCTAAAAAAATTGCATGTTTTTGCAATCTATTTTGAGGCATCATGCTCATCTGTAAAGTTTGGAGGGTTCGCTGAATTTTTTTCAACATTGTGCTAGTTGTTCTTAGTGTTTATCTCTGTCTCCAAAAAAGAGAAGCTTCGTTATCCAACATCAAGTTGGATATTTTATGATGATTTCTGGTCTGATGTTTTGTTGATTCTAGGAGGGTTAGTGGCACACTTATCTCGATGGCAGAGTCAATGGCAGGCTCTTGTTTTTTGTTGCAAAGCATTCTGAAGAAGGGAGCACCCTTCTTTGTTCTTTTACGAGTGAATTTTGGCTTCTTGGTCATTAACATTTTGCAAATCCAGGGAGGATTTCACCAACTATAAAATGTTCTAAAGAATTTGTGACTAAAAGACATCAATTGGACAATGACCATTAAGGGAGGGTATTAGAATATTATATTGTTTCTTTAATGGTCATCTTAGTTAGTCTTTAGTTTATTAGGTAGTTTCTATTTCCGTCTTCAGTTCACAATTGTTTCTTTAAAAAAAATTGTCTTTGTAAATTTATATAAGGAGCTTTTATCTTTTTTGTTTAATACAACTACAACAGCATTGATTTACCACAACACCTAATCCGTTGTTCTGTAATAATCAAAGGGTGTTGAAACTTGCCAAAAATTCAGTCTTTTGTGAACAGACCAAGCATGTCGACCTTCATTGACATTTCATCTGCAAGCTTGTTGAAGATGGATTAGTGATGTTGCAATATGTTCCAACTGAAGACAAAACTACAGAAATCCTCACCAAGTTTCTCACTCCGGAAAAGTTTAAGTTTAGAAGGTAACTTGGTTTTTAATTTTGCTCTTTTTAGTATTTCTTAGTTGCTTTATTAATGATCACTTTCGTAGATATTTTTATGGTTGCTATTTTTAGCTTCAATTAATAGTTTCTAAAATTGTCTAGTAATTGGTTAGAATATACCTATGATTTTCATTAATTTAATGCAACCAACTCAGTTTTCAAATGTAAAGAAGCTAATCCTAAATGACACTTGGTAGGACCACGTAAATATCATCTTAGCAAGTGATGCTAAATAACACTTGATAAGACCACATGAATATCCACTTACTTTGAGTGACCCTCTCATGAATATGATCGATTTTCCTAACATTACTAACCAAGTTTAGGAGAGGTATATGATGGAATCGACTCAATGATTGTCAAGATGAAGATCGTCATAAATGCAAAAGAACAAGATCCTCCAAAAGGCATTCTTCAAGGAATGCAAACAATTTGTTTTGAGTTGAGGAACAAAATCACCACCCCACTACATATATTACCTTTGCACTAATGTCAAAATTTGACAATACTGAGATTCTTGTTGTGCTATCAAAAGTGCCAACACAAAGACAGAGAGAGAATGGTATAGGAAAGCACTTCCTAAACTCTTCCCTGATCTTAAAATAGAGGCTTTAGTTAAAAATGAGTTTGTTGATTTTGCAGCTTCCACTGGTAAAAGGCTTTTTTACTTCCCATGACAACCATAGGAAGGATGCTCGCATTTTATGGTACCTCAATAGCTATACATAACCACAATCCCAAAGTCTTCCAATGAACATTTATCACAATTTTTTTGTTTCCTATTGCATTCTTTAAATTTAAATTGTTTGCTCAATTTAATGTTT
Organism: Cupressus sempervirens; assembly: GCA_028749045.1. Classification (NCBI taxonomy): domain Eukaryota; kingdom Viridiplantae; phylum Streptophyta; class Pinopsida; order Cupressales; family Cupressaceae; genus Cupressus; species Cupressus sempervirens. The sequence continues at coordinate 191,264,161 of CM053785.1, forward strand.
GATTTATAATTTTATACCTAGAAGGCTATAACTCTCCCACTTTGTTTCAATAGGTTGTTATATCACAGCTGGACAGTTCAGCAAACTTAGTGGTCAAACATTCACTGTCGAAGAGCAAACTTAAAGAAGCGGTTTCAAAAGGCCTAATGTTTTGCCCCTTTTGGGGTTTGTGCTTTTCTAGGGGGTCCCATGGGCTGCTTTGGCCTTGTGGACATTAGTAAAATCTTTCATTCATTCATTCATATCCTCTTCTTTTCAGCAGAATTGAAGTACACAATTGATTAGTATCAAGATAGAAGACTCTGTTTATGCACCTTCTCACTCAAAAGCAGAATGAGTACAATAAAGGGGCCACAAATTTGTGTGATGTAAATCAAGAGTAAAGCTGATTTGGATTTTTCAGCTGTCACACAATCTTTATTTTTTGTAAAGTCAGAAACCTGAAGTGTTTGAAGTACAAGTAGTGGGGGTGTTGTGTGTGGTTCTTATTTACCTGCAGCAGCAAATAAAAATGATGATGGCAATGGTGATCTTCATAATGACTCAGATGATGCTGATTACTAATTATTTTATCATACTAATATTGAACCAACGAACAATGAATTTAAAATATCTATCATAATATACTAAATTTTGTCAAACTAATAAGGAATCAGTATATTGAATTTCAAATTTATAATATTTATGGTAGTTTCACCTAGCATATGCATATGTGGCATTCTAAATTTAGTTCAAGTTTTAGGTTACAAATATGTATATATTTGTCATTTTAATATGTTTTTGCATGGACAACCCTAATGTACCAGCAAACCCCCAACCCCAAAAAAATTGCCTTACCAGCAATACTGTACCTACATACCCGTGCCTGATTCAGCAACTTAGCTAATAATGCCAAGTGATAAATCAAAAAGTTATTTTAGGCTGCATTGTTTCTTACTTGTATAGCAAAAGCTATTGGAAATGCCACCATTATGGGTTAAAAAAAAATCTGTGCACATAAGGCCTTTGATGCCCCTAGGACATACCCAAGGGAGGCTGCATGCCCGGCATATTTCCAGGCTGTATGGATCCAGAATCAATAAACAGTTGATAGTGGTAGTACATTTTTTTAACAGCAAATGGCACCAGAAACACCACAGTTATGGGAGTGTAAGGTCCCTCCTCACACGTACTTATTAAAAATGGATTTCTCTGTTAAATCTGTTGTAGGAGATTTGAACGGATATGAAGTTATGTTTTATATTGTGAATGTCCTAATGAAATTAAGAGTAGTTGATACATCCATGTTTTAATACTCAGTGATTCGAGAACTACTACATTATCTCGACTAATTAAACATTAAACGTTCAATAACAATGGTACAAGGCATTTTCACCTGATGATAAGAGGTGTTGATTTTGATACCTCGATGATTAAGTTTTATACTTCAGATAGTTCAATACTCTTTAATTGGTGATGTTATGATGTTTAGGAATATGCATGCCTAACGATGATTATACTAGTACTTAATCTAAATTAATGAATAAGTTATACGTTATATTTATTATGTGATTTATGATGATTAAATGTGAGTGGAAATGAATTAAACAGTTAGTTATATGCATAGTTTGCAAACTCTCCGAGTACTCTCAGAATTTCTGAGTACTCAAGTTTTTTTGCTGGGAGAGTACTCTCAAGTTTAACTCTCGTGTATTTATAGATGTAAAAAAATGTAGGTAAAAATGTTGATGCAGGGAAAACATTGGATTAGATGCATTTTTCACATCATTTTAGTGCTATAAAACTACACATTTTCTCTATTGAAATGTCAGTTACTAATTTAATACATTTTGTAATTGTATTCTACAAAAACATATATTTTTATTTAAAAGATTTTAAATTTTAGTACTTTCTGAGTTGCCGAGTTTTCCTAGAGTTTTTGTCGAATAAATGCCGAGTTTTTTCCGAGTTGAAAATTTTGGGCTTGCCGAGTACTCTCCAAGTCCGAGTCTACAAACTATAGTTATATGAAAGATTCATGTTTTAATTTATGTAATTTCCCTGATAAGTTATATATAGATGCATAAGATTTTCTTGAGCTACTGATGTGTGCAATGAGTGTGTAGGATATTTTTAGTCAAAAAAACTAACGGAGAAACGAAACTAAACCCTATGTACTGTTTGTCGAAACCAAGGTTAAATATGATGAAAGATACAAACCCTGTTGTTCGTATTTTATTTGTGTCATAGATTGAATGAATGTATCATTTTGTAATCGTTAAATGTTAATGTTTCATAACAGTGTTTTTATAGTGTCACTTGACACTCGTGAATTGTATATGCATTCCAGCATAAAAGTTAGGGTTAATCGAGTAACCTAAAGATCTAAGTCGGACTAGGTTAGTGACCTTTTTGCTAATCAGATAGTAATTGAAGTTAATTACCCTAATTAGGATTAGTGAATAATTTGCATTTTGTAGGTTGTCAGAAATTCCTAAAAATTTCCTAGCTTTTAATAGGTCCCTATTTAATCTTAAAGGCCTAAAATCATGAAATCTAAGTACCCAAGGGGTATGGGTATGGGTTGGGAACATTTTCCGCCCCCCTAGCCCTTTTTGTTGAATTTTATGGTCACTCAAAAACCCCATTTTTGCTTTATTGCGAAAATTGATAGTTTTCATCATGAGTTGGATAACTTTAACTTCACCTTAAGGTTAGCCTTAGGTCTAGTTGAGTTCGAAGCCTATAGAACTTTTGGGCAAGTGGGGGAGTTATTTCATTTTAGAGGTGGTTGAGTTTAGGATTTTATTTAGAGGCAATTTTGAGAGGGTTTTGAGTGTTCACCCAGCCTCTAATTTTAGAGTGGAATTCATAATTGAAGGAGAAGAAGAGGAAAGCAAGCTCATCTCAAACTGGTTCATTTGCCATAACCTAATTTTTGAAGGTAGGAATACTTCACCTCATTTTGTTCATGTTGTGTTTCATATTTCAGTTTTATTGCATATGTATGTACGTATGTGTGTTGAGTATGTTTGGGAGGGATGGGAAACTGGTTTTCGTAAATGTCTTTCCTTTGTGTTTTGTTTTGAATTTTCGAAAGGATTGTATGGGTGTATTGGCATTACTCACCCTCGAATAGGGCAGAAGTGGTCATGTACAGGGGAAGATCTTTAGTTGGACTCCGACAGTGTAGAGTCTCTTCTCGAGATGAGAAGATGGAAAGAGGGTGAGGTGTTATGGGCCCCTACTCCTCAACACAAACCAAATATGAGTTTTGGAATGTAAGAATGGAAGAACAGAAGTTCTTGAATTTATAGCCCCGAAAGGGCAACTATTTTGATATTGTGTTTGACGTCTCCTGTTGGAAAAATCCACCTTTCCCTAGTCTGGTTCAATGTCAAACTATTGTGCCAACCCGAGATGGGAGTGAATGTTTGATTTTGTCTTCATGTTATGATTGGTTCTCCTGGTCAATTTTCGTTCTCTCCATGATCATTGTGTTGTATTGCAGAATTCGTAATGGATCCCTTGTTAAGGGCCAAGAAGGAATTTCAAATTGTTATTGAAATTCAATTATGTTGGGAGATTTCTCCTCGGGATTGAAATCATGTAAAAACGTTATTGTTAAACTTATTGTTGAAACGACTACGATCTCGGGTTTTCTTCCCTGGTTCTTTCCCAAGGGAGTCCTTGAATCAGAAGAATAAATAAAAATGGAGTATTCCCCATTCATATGATATTCTACATAATTAAATTTACATGCTTATTTTTTTTAGTAAATAGTTGAAATGATGCTTTACCTTCCTGTGATACTCTTAAAAGTTTTTTTTGCAATCATCGATCAAATTGTAATTAGAGGGAAAGATGAGAAATAAAGTTATGCAAATTCAATACCAAAATTATGTTAAGAAAATTCAAATATTTGAACGATAGATTAGCTTGTACTTTCATAATTGTTGGAATGAAAATAACCCTTTGTAGGGAATAAACAAAACATTAAATCATGAGTTATAAACTCTTTGAAAAAAAAAATACCCCACCTTGGCAAGTTAAAGAAACTTCAAAATCCCACCCTTAGAAAAATAAATACACCTTTAAAGAAAAAAGAGTGATCTCAAGGCAAGAAAAATAAAAATACATAGACTTCAAAAAAAAGAGAGAAAAACAAGATTTTCAAAACATCCACCTACATGATGCTGTATTATGTATGGGAAAAGATCTTAAATTTTAAATTCTATAACAATTATTTATTAAATATAAACTATAAGAATAAAATTCTCAAAGCCATAGATGATATTAATGTAATTAAATAATAATAGAAGTAACACTAAATTCCAAAAGAAAAGAAAATTAGTATCCTACTTTATCCCAACCCCCAACAAACTAACTTTATCTCATAACTTCCTTGAAATATCTAACATGGGTGATGATGTCACCCCTAAGGAAGCGCATGGAAAGGTGAACAAAATTGTTTGAGTTTAATGAGTTAAAGTGGGGATACACATTTAATAAAGTTTGAAAAGAAAAAAAAACATTCATTATAACATTCCTTTTTACCTGAGAATTGTTGCGAATATCATGCCTTGACCCACGTGTTATGACAAATTGGATTTGAAAGGGATATTAAAAGTGTGCAGGTTTGGTTGAATTTTTTCAAAAAAAACCTTTATTTCTTTCCTTTTTGCCTCTCCTTGGTAGGTGTCCATGTTAGTGGAGGCTCGGGTTTGGGCCAGCATGCCCTTGACTTTTTTGCCAAAAGGAGGCCTCCTTGTCCTAGGGAAATGTGTGTAGGATGGGGGGGCAGACTTTAGTAAAGGAATTTAGTTAGTGATTAGTGGGGTAGGTTAGTTTAGGATTTATTTAAGTTAGTTGTTAGGATTGTTTAATTTGGATAATTGTTAGTTTAAAAGTTAGTAATGTTAACAGTTAGTAATTTTTATATTATTATTTTTGTTGGTTTGGTTTTTTTTAAATATTTTTATAATAGCATAGTTAAGTGTTTTATTAAATTAGAAAATTTAATAAGTTATGTTAGTAGTAAATGTTTAGATTAGCAAGTTTTATTTTTGAACAAAGTTTTTATAGTTAGTTAAGTTTTATGTTTAGAAAGTTAATTAGGATATTTTTTAAATGTTAACCATTATAATTATTTTTGAATTGTAGTTAGTATTATTTTAATTTATTTAAGTAATTTTAGATTAGTAAAAAAAGTTTTCAAGTTAGAAAATGTTCGATTTGTAGATAATGTTAGTGCTTTATTTTATTATTTAGTGGTTTTTAAATTTAGTTATAGTTATTTTTACGATTATAACTTCTTGAAGTTATTATCAAAATAGTAAGCTTAGTAAATCACTATTTAAGCAATAGTTAGTTAGTTGATTTTTATATTTTAAAATAATTGGACTTATAATTATTCAAATGAACCAATTATATTGTTACTTAATATTTTGATTAATTGATGTTTTATTTATTAATGTTATTCGAATGATTTAAATGTATTCATTAATATTTTAAAAAGTGATAACGTGTTAGATCTTGTAATTAATTGAATTTGAATTGTTAATTTAATTAATCAATTTAACAATGAAAGATTAAATTTAACGACCTACTCCTACACGTTGATTTTAAACTTAAATGGAATGTCAAGTTATCAATAGGAGAAACAGTTCCGTCTTACAGTGTACCTATACTTTCACTTGCGAAACAAACATATTAAATTGAGTGGAATTAACTTTACAAAAAAAAAATTATTAAGTATGTTTTTGCCCTTGTATTTTGGGCATGACAGGGAGAGATACATCCTGCGAAGTAATGAGCCTAGGGCACACCCAAGCGTGCATACCTGGGGCAAGCCCAGCACATTTCCATGTTGCTCTGGAATTTATATGTAGATTGTAATTGTTACCCATATGAGGAGTAAAATAGCATAAATAGGTAATGTAAGTTCTTAAAGCAGAAAGGTTGTCCATGGGACACATATCAAACCCCTAGAAGAATTGAGATGATTTAAGTGTTCTAGACCAATATGAATATCATGAAGCACCAACAAAAAACGATCATATAAATGTGACAACAATTCAAAAGGAAAAACAACAAGAAAAAACAAGAAATAAAAATTCAAATCATTCAAAATCAAGCTTAAAGGGTATAAAAAAGCTGGATTAAAGAATACAACAATCCTTGCCAATTCTCATTGCACCCACTGTTGAAGATTGTAGCTGCAATAGAGATCTTTGATTTTATGAATAGAAATAGGTTTGTTATGACCTTTATGGTCATCTTCAGCTGAATGAGACATTTGTGATAATATCATATAAAAGGACATGTCTCATATATCATGTGAAGAGGCATGCATATGGAAATATGATGTGTTGAATAGTTGGAGATATGAAGGGCCTTGTATTTGGGATTTGAAGAGACATTTGTGTGAAATATGAAGAGTCTAATGCAATCTATGTATGTGATTGCTTAGTATATTGTACTTCCAATCAAGTGAAAGCCTTGTACTTGATCTTTTTTTTTTTTTTTTGTTTTTTTAGTGCGCCTGGTAAACTTTTTAATGTGACCGGTAGCGCTGGCGCGACACGCCCACCGGTACCACGAGGACGGGGGAGACTAGAACCCGTGACCAACCCCCTGCAACAAGGAAGATTTTGCCAACCGAGCTAGGGCCCCCGCCCATTATTTTAGACTGCAAAAATCGATGCAACACGGCCCCCCTATAAACTGCAGTGCGCCTGGTAAACTTTTTAACGTGACCGGTAGCGCTAGCGCGACACACCCACTGGTACCACGAGGATGGGGGAGACTAGAACCCGTGACCAACTCCCTGCAACAGGGAAGATTTAGCCAACCGAGCTAGGGCCTTGTACTTGATCTTTTATTATTATCAATAAAAGACATTTTCTTGGTGTGAGTGGGTTTTTCCCATTTAAGTGGAAGGCTTTTCCAAGATAATCTCTTGTGTCTTTTGTCCTATTTTATCTTCTTTATTGCTGTTTATCCTAATTTCTAGGCCAAAACATAACATGGTATCAAAGCCTGGTTAGATAACAACTTATAAGGAAGTTTTCTAATTCCAATTTTTTTGTAGAATGTTGTGTATAAGTGTTGTATATCTAGGACAGAGTCATTAAATCTGTAAATTATTCTGCAAATTCTGATGAAAAATATTTTGTAAATTCTGCAACTATTTCTGATCTAATGCCTTCTATGTGATGGAGATTGTCTTGTTCAATTTTAGATTGAATATGAATTCTTCCTTCAGAGATAATAGTTTTGCAAATAATATTTATATCCTTTTGTAATTCGATGAGGTAATGTATGCTAAAGAGGCAAACTTAAATTGTTTTGTTTGCTCTTTATCCACAAACATAGCGTCTATAAATATGGCGCCCAAGGGGCATGTCCCTAGAAGGGACATGTCCCTCTCTAGGTCGGCCAAAACTGTCTTCTCCAAATCGGGACCATTAGGAGTTAAACTAAGTTGTATTTAAACTAACTAATCTTGTTCATAGTTAACTAAACAAGACTACCCTAAGGGAGACGCCGATTATCCTAAAGAACTAAACAATACATTTATAGGCCTTTCAAAGGCATCATATGTATGATTAGATCAGTACAATCTGCCTCATTAGACCAGTGTGATTACAAAGTTACAGAATTAACACCCCCTCTTAACTTGACAATCATACTGAGCGATAACATATCTAACATCATCAAATAATATGAATAAGCATAAAATGATACTCTATATCTATCTGAATCCTCAAGCATGAGGTATTATCGAACATATGATACTTATGTCATATTACTATACCTATGATATGACTTGTCACTTACACTAGTGATCATGATATTGCATGGAATGCAATATACAGGATAAAATCCAAAGAATAATTAAATTCTTCATTTATCCAAGTTGTGATTCATAGGTACTGACTTTCCTATATCACAACATGATCCTGAGCTAAGATCTACTAGAACACAGGATAAACTCAAGAGACTAATGAAATTCTTCCTTTATCCAACTTGTGACTCATAGGCATAGAAATGTCTATATCACAATGTGATCTTGTACTCATCTAGATCTAATAGTAGAAATTCAGCACATTATCTAAATCATCTCTCATAATGTCTTTTATACAAGTGTTCATTATCTCAGAGATCGTCACCTCTTAAATAATGAATACAAATGGTGGAGCCCATAACAGTCAATAGCCTGACAATAAAATTATTTTATTAATAATTTAAAAAATACAAATGGATTACAATTCAACCATACCAAGTCTTCTCCTAAAGTGGTCTATCTTCACTCCAGATAGAGGTTTGGAGAGTATGTCTGTTGTTTGATCTGCAGTGCAAATGTATTCTAATTTTAAAGTATTCCTATCTACCATATCTCTTACATAATGGTAAGGAATTTCGATATGCTTGGACCTATCATGAAAAACTGGATTCGCCAAAAGCTTGATGGAACTCTGATTATTACAATGAATAATCGTAGGATTCATGGCTTGCCCAAATAATCCCACAAAGAACTTCCTTAGCCAAACTGCTTCTCGAGAGGCCATCGTTGCTGCAATGTATTCGGCTTCTATAGAGCTTTGAGCTACTGAAGACTGCTTTCTACATATCCAAGATATCATTGTTGATCCTAAACTGAAACAACATCCTGAAGTATTTTTCCTATCTTTAACACTTCCACCCCAATCTGAGTCAGTGAATCCATGTAAATCTAAGTCAACTTTCTCATATTTGAACCCAAGATTAAGAGTGCCTTGTAAGTATCTCATTATGTGTTTGACTGCAACTAAATGAATCTCCTTTAGCTCACACATAAACTAACTTAAGGCATTAACAACATAGCATATATCAAGTCTTGTATTTACCAAGTACATAAGGGACCCAATCATCTGTCTGTAAAAAGAAGAATCTATAGAAGGTGATTCTATTGCTACTTCTTTAAGTTTATGTAGATTAGTCTCCATTAGAGAAGGCACGGACTTGCAATTCCACATTCCAAATCTCTTCAAAATATCTAATGTGTACTTCCCTTGATTAAGTATAATGTTGTCTAAATTTTGACGTACGTCCATTCCTAGGAAGTAATAAAGGAGTCCCAAGTCTTTCATCTCGAATTCTCTAATTAGATCTTTCTTGCATTGATCTATGAGATGATCATCACTTGTTATTAGTAAATCATCAACATATAGTATCAATATTACCATATCATCTTTATCTCTTTTATAATATAAACTTGGATTGACTTCATTTTTAGAAAATCCTAAGCCGGTGAGATACTTATCAATTCGTTCATACCAAGCCCTTGGAGCTTACTTAAGCTCATAGAGAGCTTTCTTGAGCCTGCAAACAAAAACGTTATAATCATGAGTTTCAAATCCTTCAGATTGCTCCAAATATACTTCTTCTGTAATCTTTCCATTTAGGAATGATGTTTTTACATCCATCTGATGTACTTTCCATCCCTTCGATGCTGCAATGGCTAGGACTACTCTTACAGAGGTATATCTAGCAACAAAAGCAAAAGTTTCTTTATAATCAATCCCTTCTTTCTGAGAGAATCCTCTCGCTACAAATCTAGCTTTATATTTCTCAATGCTACCATCAGCAAGATTCTTTATTTTAAATATCCACTTGGAAGAAACAACAGACTTTCCTTTAGGTCTTGGAAAAATTTCTCAAACATCATTCTTCATAATAGATTGGTATTCTTTTGTCATAGCTTCTTTCCAAGTTGTATGTTTAATAGCATTTGAAGAATTGGTTGATTCTGTTTTGGACAGATCATTCATGTTTGATGTATAACTAGAAAATCTTTTAGGTCTTTTGCTTGCTCTGACTGTTCCAGAAGGTGCAGCAGAGTCTTCTGCTTCCTCAACTGTTTTAATGGCCCAAAGTGGTCTTTTCTTTGAATTTTGAGTTTCTCCAAGATTTAGATTTTGAATTTCATCTTCAATTTCTTCTATGTTCTCCCTCTGAGACTTAGACTTAGTATCTCTTTCAGAACTAGGTAAAGGAGAAGGTTCTTCAGAACTTAGGGCTCTTTTGAATGTTAGATCTTCTTCAAAAATTACATCCCTACTAAGGTCAATATTTTTCTGTACAGGTATGAAAATCCTATATGTTTTAAATGTTTCATTATACCCTACAAAAACACCTTTCCTCCTGGAGGGTTCTAACTTAGCTCTCTTTTCTTTTGGAACATGGATATATACAAGGCACCCAAAGATCCTAAGATGACTTATATTGGGTTTAACCTTAGTAAAGACTTTTTCAGGAGTTTTATCTCTAAGGTAGGAGTGAGGGCTTTATAGACAGCAATACAAGAGGCTTCTGCCCAAAGATAACATTATAGATTTTGATCAAATATCATAGCTCTAGTAGCTTCTATAATTGTTCTATTCTTTCTTTCTGCTACCCCGTTTTGTTCTAGATTATAAGGAACGATTTACTCCTTGTCAATTCCTGTTTCTTTACAAAACCTTTTAAACAAATCTAATAAGTATTCTCCTCCATTATCAATTCTAACAATTTTAATTTTATATCCTCATAAGTTTTCAGTTAATGTTTTGAATTTTTTAAATCTCTTTAGGATTTCTTCTGATTCTTTGCATTTTAAGAAGTAAATCCATGTTTTCCTAGAGAAGTCATCTATGAACAAAATTTAGTACCAAAATCCTCCAAGAGAAGGAACAGACATAGGTCCCCATAAATCTGAATGAATTAATTCCAAAATATTGTTGATTTTTCTAATGCTATCATGAAATGAACTTTTGGTGTTCTTACCCAAAGTGCACTCTTTGCATATGCTTGAGTGGTCTTTATTTAGTTTAGGTAAACCAGTAAACATCTTCTCCATAGTTGATAAGGTTTTGAAATTTAGATGTCCTAGCCTTTTGTGCCATATTTCATTTATGTCTTCACCTTCATGAATTAAAGCTTGAATAGGTCAACTAGGTTTTGAATTTAATTCATACAAATACCCTTTTCTCTGACCAATCAACTTCGCTTTCTTAATTGAGGAGTTCTTTGCCTAGGTTATTACTTTACCGTCCATGAAAGCAAAATTATGTCCATCATCTTCAAGTGTTGTAACCAAGATTAGATTTCTTTTTATTCCTATTACGTAGAGTACTCCTTTGAGAAGAAGAGAATTCCCTAATTTTAGTTTCAAGGTACAGTTTTCAATTCCTTCAACGGAATGTGTTGAATTATCACCAATGGTGACTTCACCATTAACCTTTTCTAATATAGAATCTAGTGCTTCTTTGTATCCTTTTATATGTGTAGAAGATCCACTATCAATTACCCATGCTTTAATAGAGATTTCATTTGATAGTGACAAATACAATACACGATTCTCTGGATCGCAGTTATCTTCTTCCCTAGAAACATTTGTATAGTTCACCTGTTGCTCAAAATTTTTAGGACAATTAGATCTGTAGTGTCCAAACTTTTCACATCTGAAACACTTTATTTTGGATAGATCTTTCTTGGGTTTCCCATTCTTTTGATTTCCCTTTTTCTTCTTGAAATGCTTCTTCTTTCCCTTATAGGAGTTTGTATTAAGAACATGAAATTCTCCATTTTTTGTTTTCAATTTCCCTCCTTTCTTTAGTTTTCTGGATCCTTCTTGAAGACAATCTCCCTTAAGTTTGTTGAAGTCAAGAAGTTTATCTCTAGCACTTATTCCTTGTGCAAAAGTTTCTCATGAATCTAGTAATCCATCTATAGCCATTAGTGTTAGTTTTGTGTCACTAATGATGGTTCTTATACTTGAAAGTTCATCTCTTATGTTGGAAACCCTTAGGAAGGAAGAATTCATTGATTCTCCTTTCTTTATTTGTATGTGATTTAGTTGCCTTTTCAATGCGAGAACTCTAGTTGCACTGTTGACCTCTTATGCATTTCGTAATGCATTCATCATCTCAAATGTTGTTTGATGTTTTGTGAGCATAGGTACAATATCATTCTTTACTCCATCTAATATGATCTAAATGGCTCTTCTATTTCTTTTATTCCACACAGTTTTATGAGGTTCAACTAGAGGTTGTTTGGATGCTGAATCAACAAATTGTTTTACATCATTTTCTTCAAGAATCATCATGATTCTGAATTTCCAAGCATCAAAGTGTTCTTTCCCATCAAACTTGTCCTCAGGTCTGATTGTGTATGCCATTAAAGATAGGAGATAGATGCTAGATATATAAGGTCTGATTACTTAAATTTGCAGAGCCTAGATTTGACTACCAGAGCTCTAATACCATGTAAAATATTCTGCGAATTCTAATGAAAAATCTTCTGTAAATTTTGCAACTATTTCTGATCTAATGCCTTCTATGTGATGGAGATTGTCTTGTTCAATTTCAGATTGAATATGAGTTCTTCCTTCAGAGATAATAGTTCTGCAAATAATATTTATATCCTGTTGTAATTCGATGAGGTAATGTATGCTAAAGAGGCAGAGTTGAATTGTTTTGTGTGCTCTTTATCCACAAACATAGCCTCTATAAATACGGTGCCCAAGGGGCACGTCCCTCTCTAGGTCAACCAAAACTGTCTTCTCCAAATCGGCGCCCATTAGGATTTAAACTAAGTAGTATTTAAACTAACTAATCTTGTTCATAGTTAACTAAACAATACTACCCTAAGGGAGACGCCAATTATCCTAGAGAACTGAACAATATATTTATAGGCCTTTCAAAGGCATCATATGTATGATCAGATCTGTACGATCAGCCTCATCAGACCAGTGTGATTACAGAGTTAAAAAATTAGCAAAATCATTATATGCTCGTCTGCATTAAATTTTTCTGCGTGTTTCTTAGTGTCAACATCTATCCTGCAGACACACATTATGTTTTTCATAGCATCTGTTATATGCATTTATTGTTCTAGCTCAGAGGCTCTCTGGTAAGATCACCTAATTTTCATGTCAAAAGTTTTCCTCAGATGTATTGAGAGATTTTTGTATTTTGGCAAAGGTCTTGCGGCGTGTGAATCATTTTTGTTTTATTTTGTCAGCATTATGGTCCCTATATTTATTTTTTCTGACTTGGCATCCTATCCAGCTGCTATCAGATTTTGATCTAATGATTGTCAACATTAGTTCTTTATATCTGCTTTGTCTTGCTTAAGGAAGGTGGTTTATGTAACATAATAAAAGGTTTCTTTATGCTAATGTGTCATAAATGCTCGTAACTGTTACCTTTTTGCATTCCACGGGAGTCCCCTTTATAACATGAATAATTTCTTTTTTATTAAGCAATGGGAAACAAAGGTCCTTGTCTCGTTATTTTTGGTTGGATTGCTTCTGTAAAAGCTATTCAATTTTTTATGGCGATGGTTTACTTCTTCAAAGCCTGTATGGCCGACGGCCTGCCACCACAGGAGAGGCATATCGATCAGGGCATAGAGTTGTGCCCTTTTCTAAGGAACTTTTCCAATCCCACGATTTTTATGCTTTGTCTTGCTGATTTGGTTTTCCATGCAGTCTTTATTATCTTGTTCGATGAGACCTTCCTTTCGGAGATTTCTTTATATGTTTTTTCATCTACTATTTAAAAGGCATCATTTGTATTTGATGTTTTTAATATATATTTTTTATCTGCATAGATTTTAGACATGCCATGTCAGCCTCCTTTCCACTTCATCATGATACAGTGGATCACTTTTCAGATTGAAGTTGTTTTGCGTTCACACGTTATTCTCCTTGATTTACTTTGTAACAGCTCAGTTGGTCAGTTGAAATATCTTGTTATCAACACCATCAGCAATATGGTGCGAGTTAAATGACTTTGGGTGTAATACGAAAGGGCACGAGTCTTCAATATTATTATTTTTTGTTCTCTTGGAGTCGTTCATTTTATTTTACAAGAAATTCTTCCTTAGTCATGTAATCCAAAAAATGGCTCTTGGCAGGAATTTTTCCTTTTCTATGCAAGCAGCTCTCTATGTGATGAAAAGAAAAGGGCATTGGCTCGAGCACAGGACTACATTCATCTACCAGGCTTCATAGGTTTAGTGCATGCACGACTGTTGACAATTTGAAGAGTTTCATAAAGAAATGCCATATTTTCTTGTAACAACAAAGGTACGTGAAACTCTTCTTCCATATAGATGCGTGTCTTGATAATCTCATTTTCATCACACTTGACTATAGTCTGAATTTGAAAATATTTCATGACCTCCAAAATATATCTGTTGTGTTGTGGCTTAATAGTTGTGATTGTATAAAGGAATAAAAGTTTAAAACAATAGCAAAAGCTATGCCAATGGGGCAAATAGGTTCAAATTTTTGTTTTCATATGTTTGAGAAGTATGGGTGGAGGTTTAAAGTTTAAACTACAAAGAGATAAGTATTATACACCCTTGAGTATATAATGGATTTTTGTTGTGGTGGCAGTGAGAACAGTGTACGCTTTTGACACTGATCTCTATTATAGTTGATTTTATGAATTATTAATCTTGGTTGCATGATGCTGCAACAAGAAGCATTGAGATGAGGATGTTGCTTTGATGATACATATTCAGAGGGAGGTTACATCAACTATCTTATTGTGGTGTACAAGGCTGTCCTTGCTGAGAGGGAGATTTTGTTAAAAGAGAATCTCAGTTATTAATGTGTTCTTATCTATGAGAGAAGTTTGAGGTGAAATCTCTTGCTCCACCCTTTGCGAGTGGGTGTGATGGTTCCACCTTCTATGCCGAGGCATGTGGAAATGCATTCTTCTCTGGAGAAGTTTGAGGTGAAAGCCCTTGGACCACCCTCTGCTCCGAGGCATGGTGGAAATGCATTCTTCTTTGAGAGAAGCTTGAGGTAAAAGCCCTTAGACCACCCTCTACGTTGAGGCATGGTGTAAAAGCATTCTTCTCTGGGAGAAGTTTGAGGTGAAAGCCCTTGGACTACCCTCTTCGAGTAGGCATGGTGGAAGTTATGTGTGTGACTCCATGACTATAATTTTATGTGCTTATGAAGTAACTAAGGTAAATTGTGTTATACTAAGATAACAAGGTTTACGTGACATATCATTGACATCTTTGGTTGCAGCTATGTGCGGCTGTCATATGAAAGATCTCTCTCTTGCTAAAAGGGAGTGTTGAAGATCGTAGCTGCAATAGAGATCTTTATCTCTGAGTTATGAAATAGAAATACGTTTGCTATGACCAGTATGGTCATCTTCAGCTGAAAGAGACATTTATGATAATATCATATAAAAGGACATGTGTCATACATCATGCGAAGAAGCATGCATATGGAAATATGAAGTGTTGAATATTTGGAAATATGAAGGGTCTTGTCTTTGGGATTTGAAGAGACCTTTGTGTGAAAGATGAAGAGTCTGGTGTAATCTATTTATGTGATTGCTTGGTACATTGTAATATCAATCAAGTGAAAGCCTTGTACTTGAACATTTTTTATTATCAATAAAAGACATATTTTCTTGGTGTGTCTGGGTTTTTCCCTTCAAGCAGAAGGGTTTTCCTAGGATAATCTCTTGTGTCTTTTGTCCTGTTTTGTTCTTCTTTATTGCTGTTTATCCTAATTTCTGGGCCAAAACTTAACACCCACAAGTAAACTCATAGATGTACAGTTGCTGACATCGATGGGCATTTCTGGAATAAAGAAAAGTTATCTATTTCAAGACACATCAATCAGCTGCTTCTCACAAGTTCCACATGCACAAGCATTCTAAGCTCCAATATAACTATTAAATGTTCGCATGATATTACATTAAGTTCCAGCACATCAATCTAAATAATATCATAATAAGCTTGCACTAAAAGACAAATACCGCATTTTCACTTGTATAACATGACAAAAATATCAAAAACACAGAGATAACTAGGGCATAAACAGTGCCATGGCATGCTAGGTTGGAAATACTTACAGCTTGGTTTATTGTTCTTGGAAACCCATCAAGAATAAATCCTGTTTCTCCTTTCGACGCACTCTTTTCAAGACACCTTGCCAGTAGCTTCAAAATAATATCATCTGGAACTAGTTTGCCTTGGTTCACAATACTCTCCAGCTACAAAATGTACCATCAGATTGATTAGGACTTTTCATGCAAATGCTATATGTAAATAATTCCGACAAGCATAACAATAATCATTCAACAAGCAATTACAATTAGAAAAATCTTAACTTCAATAGACCTAAACAGACATCATTAAACATTAGAAATTTTGAGCCTTTGAAAAAATAACCAACCAGGTGAAGCCAAGCACAACTCATAACCATATGAAAAACTTCTTAATAATTCAAGAATATCCACTTTAACACCTTTATGGTGAATTCCCTGGTAACGGGACTGCTAGAAAGTTGCAAACCTAAAAACTAATTCAAAAGTCACAGGAACTGCCCTCCTGTCATAAATGAAATTATTATGATGGCATGTCTGCTGGAAACATAATAAGAGCTAAAGCTAAATAAATTTGTCAAAACAGCAAACAAGAACCCATCCTTTCATTTACTTAATGAGATGGTTATCCTGCCCAATATCCATGCAGATGCTACAGGAATCCAAAGAGGAATAAGGATAGCTAGAGTCTACAATCATTATCAAGGTCAATTCTTTGTTCTTGAAAATATATTCAGATGATGTAGCATCCATATTCCTAAAATTGGTAATTATTGATATCAAACAAGAATTTGCATCGGAATTTCAGACATGCAACTTCATGTTAAGTGGTTAGCTTATAAGGGGAATACAAGAGTAATAATTTTTATTTGTCTAAAGATGTTTGAGATGTTGGCTCCTTTACACATCCTTCCAATATATTTTGCTAGGACCTCAAATTTACATTTTACCTCACACAACTACCTCTTTTAGTTGGATTATATCACCAGTGATGATTTCATTTTATTTTGAAATCCTTCTACCCTCCCTGTCCCTGGAATATGAAACCCCCAAGCCATCATTATGTTTCTTCCTCCCCTTGCCTCACTTGTCATGCCATTATTAAAGTGATTTGGTTACAAAAACAGTGCAAAACAATAGTAAGACTCAGCAGCCACTCTGCTCCTATTTCTTACTTCCTTTTACCTTACAAATTTTAGTCTGGAACTCTCGTCTTTGTGAATACAGTCTGTTCTTTCTCTCTGTCCTGTGTTAGACAATCCAGTTGGTGAATTCCTTTCTATGAGGAAGGTTTTCTTCAAATGTGTAGCTTTGTCTACAATTGATAGTCATTGGTGTGAGACATTTTTCACACAGTGTGACTCTGTTTAATAATTTCAAATTCTGTTGCAGATTTCCTATAATTTATAACCAAGGTCTTCTTGAAATGTGTGATAGGGTTCAAAGATTTTAAATCTGGGTTTCCTTATTATTTGGAATACGGAAATTCCTTGGGACAAATATTCTGGGTTCAATTTTCCCAACTAGATAGTAAAATTTAGATGCAACTGATGCACAAGAAAAAATGGGGAATGGTTAATGGAAAAGAGGATCTTCCTATAAAAGTTTGTAATGTACTGGAATGGCAAAGCAGAGATGATAAAATAAAAGTGGTCACTGGTACATCACATAGATCTACCAAAATCATCTAAGGAATTTGGGAGAATTTAAGTACACTATTTGGAAAACAACCACTAATGGAAAGTTCTCCTTCAAGCTTGAACTGAACTTCAAAAGTGGTTATTGGTCTTGCCCTCTCCAATTCTAAGTTACATCATGTAGATCTATCAAAAGAATCTAAGAAATTTGGGAGAATTTGAGTACACTATTTGGAACAACAACCACTCATGCAAAATTCTCTCTCAAGCTTCAACTGTTCAAGTTCAAGATGGTTGACAAATTATTATGTCAAACCACATGAACAATCTGAGGTCTCTTCAACAATTAGCAAAGATCAATGTTGGAGTGGATGATGTAGGTTAAAAAGCTATTATACTAAGTTGCCTTCACAAAATCCAGCGATGTAATCTTTACCATGAATCAACTTTCTTGTAAAAATTTGACAGACATGAATTCAGCTCTTCTAGATGAAGAAAATAAAACTATTGAAGGAGATACAACAGAGGATCCTGAACCTAAGGTAGTGTTATACTTAAACAATAAAATATCCATAGAAAATCTCATAAGGACAAAAGAGGAACACAATACTGCTTGCAAGAAAATGGAGCCCACAGCTTGAAACTGTAGACTTCAAGCAAAGGATATTCTCAAAGGAGCTATTGAGGCCATTGTTCAACATCGTCCTGATATTGACAATGGTGAAGGTGGAATTGCTACTTATGTATTTCAAAGAAATCTAGTTCTGGAAGATAGGTAAAAAGCTAGCATAGACAACTCAGGATGGATGGTTGCCTAGTTAGCTTGACAGCCAGTAATCATGGGACACACACTTACAAGGCCTATGCGACAACTTGATGGAATTCGGTGAAGAAGCTCAACATAGATTATTGTCCAGCGATTGAAAGATCTCTGATTCAAGAGTTTGGGGAGGTGGTAATCCAGAAACTCAAGAATTCAAAGGTTTTCAAGGTTTGAGACAGCTTGATGGAGTTCTACCCGGTGTATGGTCTGTTTTCAAAGAAAAGCTTCTAGAGAATGGCACATTCGTGGTCCTGGATGATTTTAGTTTATTTTGTTTTGCTTCCAATGGAGTCAGCCTTAAGGGGGGTTTATTAGAATATTACTAAATTATTAGAAGATAAGGTTTACACAAGTGGTTTCTTTCCTTTTTTAAATTTGCTTTTTGCCTTTAAATGAGTTTGCAATGTTTATCCTTTAGGTGGTTTCTTCTCCAATCTCTATGAGGAGATGAAACTGTGTGCAATAATTAATCCAATTATTTTATAGACTATTGAAATATTGTAATTTATTAATTTTTGCAATAGTGAGCACCTAGAAAAGAGGCCTTAAGCTTTACATAGCACCACTAAACCAGTTCTACAATCAATTATTAATGATATGCTACATAGAGACCAAGAATGACTAACAAAACCTAAATACAGATAAAGTGTTCTCTAATTTCAAGAAATAGGCACTGTGTCACTAGAGCAGCAACAATGTCCTATGACATGTTTTTTCTAGCCCATTTATAAGTTAACTCAAACATTCGTCTCCCCACTCACTATTGTTGTGAGGTTTTCACACATCACCCCAAATCTTGGGGACCCCCTTTTTTTTTTCATTACCTTGGCAAATTTTTGGATTGCCCAAAATTTTTTGAGTTTTGAAAATTTCACACCTTGGCACCTTCAAGACAAATGTGGGGAGGCTTTGATCCAATGGATACTTTCAAGGAAAATTGAAGTGTCTTCAAATTTCGAGATTTTTGCACCATCAAAAAGATCTCAATGTCTTGATTCCAACACAACTTGAATGGACAAAATGGAGTCCGAATGGAGAAGTTATGCTCGGTCAAAGTTTTGGTCAAACTGGGACCAGAGGTCGTAAAAGGGTGAAAAAGTAATCATCTCAAAAGTATTTGACAATGGATTCCAAATGAAAGAGCTCGTCAAAAGCTTTCCAATGGCGTTCGTTTCATCAAGAACAGAAATCGGATATAAAAGTTATGATGGTTTCAAATTCAAGTAAAAGTATGGATTTTGATGACGTCAACATGACATCACAAAATCATAAAGAGAGGGAAAACATTCAAATTCAAATTAAAATAGCTATTTAATTCGAATTAAACGAATGAGATAATGGGAGTTGAACTCCTAACCATTGGCCTCCTAAAATTGAGGCCAACCAATGGGCTATTTATGGTATATAAAATATTAAGGGAAGAGTTGTTATCTATGCATAACAAATCCGCCCAATCTTATTTAAATAAGGGTATTTGTTGAAAACAAACCCTTAATTTTGGTGTGAGATCATAACAAAATAATGGTAAAAGGGGTAAATTCGAAATATGTAATCAAAATGGGGGATTATGTTGGTTAATTGTTTTAGCCCATTTTTGGCTAAATTTGATGTATAAAATGGGGGTAGTAGGCTTTGGAAAAGCATTCAGGTGGTGAGAACAGGAGAATGTTTAGGAGATTTTTGAAGACTATTCTGCATGTCGAGGGCATGTTATGCTGATGTGTTTAAGGGGATAAGTCTTAGTGCATTTGTAATCTTTTTTGGAGAATAATTGGATCAGTCGTACTCTAATGGAGCCAACCCGAAGACGTAGTCATGTTTGTGGCGAACTCCGAAATCAAACTTTGTTTGCACTCTCTATCTTCTTCTCTCTCAATTTTGTTTATTTCACCTTAAATTCTTAAGTTTTGATGCATAATTTCATTTATGTGTAAATGTATTAAGACTTTCACTAATTTGATTTTATTTAAACATTCAATACTGCAATTAGTCTAGATCTGTTCATTAGATCAAGTGGTATCAGAGCCCAGTTGACTATTATTGCAGTTGTTTTCTTGAATGCTAACAAGATCCAGGATTCAGAAGGGTGAAGGCAAGCTTGAAGAATTTAATCCTGAGATCGGGAAGCGAAGAACATTTTCGAGGATGTCTATTTCTGGAAAGGAGGTTCCTGATGAGATTAGTGAGCAGGAATTTCGAAGAGCATTCCTCGAGATGAAGGCTAAGGTGGACATTCATTTTCGGGAGAAACAAGAGCAGAAAGAACGTGATGGTGACAAGAAACCAGATCCACCCTCTTCTCCTTCTTCTCCATCTTCTCCTCATTCTACTTCTTCTAATCCTTTCAAGAGTGGGTATAAGACTGGATGTAAAATTTGACTTGCCTAAGTATTGTGGTAAACTTAATGCTGAAAAATTGGATGATTGGATTCAACAAGTAGAAGTCTACTGTAGAGTCCAGAACCTATTAGATGATGTTGACAGGATTCAATTAGCTACTCTTCGATTAGGAGGTACAGCTTTAACTTGGTGGGAGAGTAAGACTAAGGCAGAAGTTTCACCGCATGGTAGAGTTAGTATAACTTGGGCAGAGTTTGTTAATGCTCTTAAGAAGCAGTTTTATCCCCTAGGACATATGCAACAGTTAATGATGGACTGGCAAATGTTTAGGCAAGGGAAAGGCCAAACTGTCCAAGAGTACACCCATGAATTTAGGAAAAGGGCTATTGCTTTGAATGTTCCTTTGTACACCCAGGATACTTTGTTGAAGTACATAGGAGGTCTTCATTCCTACCTTAGACATTCTATTTTGGTTTTGAACCCTTCTAATTTGGATGAAGTGTCGATTCAAGCTACACACTTAGAGTCAAGGGGTAAAGGATCTTTTATTGATAAGTTTGATAATGATGTAAAGAAATCTTCTAAGAATGCAAAGATAGAGAAAGGAAAGAAGGCAACTACAGTTAAGAAGGATGAGAAACTTTCTTGAACTCATTGTGACAGGAAGGGTCATAATGAAGAACATTGTTGGAAGTTGCATCCCGAATTGAAGCCTAAGTGGACTCAAAGACAGAATCAGAAACAAAAAGGTAAGGAGAAAGCCACAAATGTTGTTATGGATCTTCATTCAGATTCAAATGATGAGACTAAGATAACAGCTATGGGTGTAAAAGGTAAAGCTCCTATCTCTGGTGTTTCTGTTCATAGTTGCGCTTCTTCATCTAAAGTTAATGATTTCCCTGAAGATAAGAAAGGGAATGAGTTGTTTCATTTAAGGGTTGTTGCTAAGAACACTAAAATTGATGCACTCATAGATAGTGGTTCTCAAGTGAACTTGACTTCTGAAAATACTTTAAAAAACTTGGGATTGAAAACTACATTACATAAGAAACCTTATCCACTAGGTTGGATTTGTGAAAATGATAAGTTGCAAGTAACAAGACAATGCACCTTAAGATTCACAATCACTAGTAAGTTTATGGATGAAGTACAGTTTGATGTTGTTCCACTGGATATCTGTGGGATAGTGCTTGGTAGCCCTTATCTTTATGACCGAAAAGCAATTTTCTACAGGGAAAAGAATCATTATCACTTGTTTAAAGATGGCATTCAGTATATTGTACATTCTCACAGGATTAAGACTGATCGTTCTTTTGCAAACACAGGGCAGTTAAAGAGGGTAATTAATGCAAGTAAAGAGTTAACTCTTATGTCTGTCAGTACAAGTGGTTCTACACTTGAAATTGGAGTAGCTAACCAGGGTCAGATGTTGCAGGATACACTTGCAGTACAACATGAGGGGATGATGATTGAAAGCACTGATGGTTCCTTGCGTAAAAATGTTCCTATTATGAAGGATCGATATGTTGTTGATTTATTCTCTTTCATTTCTGCATTATTGTTTAGCTTGATGCTAGTCAATGTTTGTTGGTAGGTGGCTACGACAACTGATGTAGATGCTTATGGAAGTGATAGGATAATGTTTATGATCAACAATGTTCTTGCAGTCTTCAATGTGCTTGTGAGCCAAGTATTTAGATGTACAGATGATACAGGACAAGTGGGGAGGCCAAGTCCTCACTTTATGTCAGAGTAAATGTCACTTTTGGAGGTCCAAAAGGTCTTTAGTGGGGAGGCCTGATCCGATGGATACTTTTAGGGAAAATTGAAGTGTCTTCAAATCTCCAGATTTTTGCACCATCAAAAAAATCTCAATGTCTTGATTCCAACGCAACTTGAATGGACAAAAATGGAGTCTAAATGGAGAAGTTATGCTCGGTCAAAGTTTTGGTCAAACTGGGACTAGAGTCGTAAAAGGGTGAAAAAGTAATCATCTCAAAAGTATTTGACAATGGATTCCAAATGAAAGAGCTCATCAAAAGCTTTCCAATGGCGTTCGTTTCATCAAAAACAGACATTGGATATAAAAGTTATGATGGTTTCAATTCAAGTAAAAGTATGGATTTTGATGACATCAGCATGACATCACAAAATTATAAAGAGAGGGAAAACATTCAAATTCAAATTAAAATAGCTATTTAATTCGAATTAAAGGAATGAGATGATGGGAGTTGAACTCCTAACCATTGGCCTCCTAAAATTAAGGCCAACCAATGGGCTATTTATGGTATATAGAATATTAAGGGAAGAGTTGTTATCTATGCATAACAAATCCGCCAAATCTTACTTAAATAAGGGTATTTGTTGAAAACAAACCCTTAATTTTGGTGTGAGATCATAACAAAATAATGGTAAAAGGGGTAAATTCGAAATATGTAATCAAAATGGGGGATTATGTTGGTTAATTGTTTTAGCCCATTTTTTGCTAAATTTGATGTATAAAATGGGGATAGGAGGCTTTGGAAAAGCATTCAGGTGATGAGAACAGGAGAATGTTCAGGGGATTTTTGAAGACTATTTTGCATGTCGAGGGCATGTTATTTTGATTTGTTTAAGGGGATAAGTCTTAGTGCATTTGTAATCTTTTTTGGAGAATAATCGGATCAATCGTACTCTATTGGAGCTGACCCGGAGACGTAGTCACGTTTGTGGCAAACTCCGAAATCAAACTTTGTTTGCACTCTCTATCTTCTTCTCTCTCAATTCTGTTTATTTCACCTTAAATTCTTAAGTTTTGATGCATAATTTCATTTATGTGTAAATGTATTAAGACTTTCGCTAATTTGATTTTATTTAAACATTCAATACTGCAATTAGTCTAGATTCATTCATCAGATCAGGCTTAGCTTATTTTCACCCGGTTTCAACTTGATTTTCCAGAGCTATCAATTCTATCCCTAGGCCGAATAATTTTCAAAGTCAATTTCAACTTGGCAGGATAAAATTGTAAATTTGTAATTAGATGTTTTCTTTTGAAATTTTGGTTTTAATTGTGTAAATTTGGATGATTTTCAAATGGGAAATTTTAATTAGACTCAAGTTTTTGGAAAAAAAAAAAAAAATTTGGTGAAAAGGGGATTTAATTTTGTAGAATGAAGTTAAATTGCAAAATCGATTTTTGACTCTAGGGGGGCAATTTTATTGTCATAAAATTTTAAATAGCTTGGCAAAATCGATTTGGTAGAAAATTGCAAAAAAATTGGCTTTAATTGGATTAATTTGCCTTGAAAACTTTTTAGTTTTTCATGAATTTGGTAATTTAATATTGAGAAAATGGCTTTTGGTTAGCCAAAATCCAAATTTAATGACGTATTAATTACTAAACCCTCATTAAATGGAAATATTTAACACCCTTAAGGCACCATTTAATTTCATTTTACAATTTGGAGCTAATTGGCAAATTTAAAAGTGCAATTTTCTTTTGGGCAAAATTGATTTTGAGCTGGTACTTAATTATGGGCCATGACTTGGAGTTAATTTTTGGCTTTTTCTCTCCTCCAAGACCAGGTCGGCCAGCTTAGAGGGAAAAGAAATTGTGTATAAAGGAGACCTCTTTCCCGTTTCTTCTTCACAATTCATTCCTTCCTCTCCATTGTTGGGTGAATTTCCTTGGGAGCAGATTTTGATGCTTAGGCGATTTTGTTCTAAGGCAGATTCCTCTCCATTCTTGAGAAAATTTCTCTTGAGGAGCAGATTTCAGGCCTTAGCAATTTTCCTTGTGGGCAGATTTTTGCAGATTTTTGGTGATTTGTTCTCCTATGTACTGCGATTTGTGCCCTACGTGACATTTTTGGGCAAATTGAGGACTTCCATGCTTGGGCGAATTAAGACAAGGGCAGAACTTTTCACTCTCGGCATTTTCTTGAGGCAGATCTGATTTGGTGACATGGGCAATTCATGGTGAAGGTCTGATTTTTCCCCATTTAGGACTGCATTTTTTTCTATCAGACTTGGCAATTTTGTTGAGACAAGGGATGCATATGGAAGTCTGAATTTTGTTTGATTGAGCAAGTGTTGGATAGTTTTAGAGGTTTAAATTTCTAATTTGCAAAGGGATTTGGAGTTCTTGAGGTCTTGTCCTAGGTTCCGAAAAGTCGCTGTAAGATTATTGGTTAAGGTGAATTTTCATCATCTAGAGTTGCAAGGGGTCCTTAAGCTGACATCCATCTTTCGCTCTAGTTTAAGGATTGCTCCGCTTGGTTCTTCTTGCCTTCTGGTCCACCACTCTACCATCCCATAATAGGGCGACGAGCATGGAGGATGGTAGTGCAAGTAAGAATCCTAAGCGGGCAAACACTAAGAAAGACAAAGAGGATATGATGCCCAAAACTCCCTTCTTCTCGAAAATGAAGAGACTAACCGACACCAATATCAATACAATGGACATGATACAGATGAGGGATAGACTAAAGGAAGGACAATCCCCCTTGGCAAAAAGGATATACAAGAGCGGAATTGTACATGCGGCAGCGGCTTTTCCTCCCACATTGCCCTGTCCAAAATTGATTATGGAATGTGCATCCAAATTTGATCTAAACAGTAAATCCATCATTTTTGATGATGGGAAGAGAGTGTTGGCCAGCATTGGCGAACAAACAATTGAAGAAACATTCAACATTCCCCAGTACAAGGGCATGACGGTTGTAATGATGGACCGAGCAACTAAATCATTTCAAGATAACCAAGAGACCTATTACACGCATCTAAAGCAGAATTGGATACGTGAGGGAAAGAAAGGAGTTGACAGATCATCGATGCTCACAATGGCAGATTTCAAACCAGAATATGGTGATCTCATTGTTCTGCTTAGCCGGATCATGGGCCTAGCTCAAGGGATGCAATTTGAAAATTGGATGTACTTCTTCATTGATGATATTGAGAAAGGGAAAAGAAGGTTTGATTGGGCCAAGATCATAAGCGAGAACTTAGAATTGCAACTCAGAACCGTGCAAAACCAAAGGCAATTCTACATGGGCTCCTATCTGTTCTACCTAATTGCTAGATTGTACAAGACTCTGGGACTTAAGGCCTTAGGAGAAGTTCGTAGCGGACCGGGACAATACTTAGTACATGAATGCTATCCGCAGCTCCATTTGCATAACAATAAGGATTACAAGATATTTTGTGATGCCTTCGCTATGAAGACAGTAAGGGTACTACAAGGGACACCTGCTAAGAGACTTTCACCAGAAGCAAAAGCAAAGATAAAGAAATATGGGAGTTGGTTCATCCAATTTCCGCAGTTTACATACATTAGAGTGGCAGGAAGTACAGTTTGTCCTAAGAGGCTTCCAAGGTACCCACCCGACAAGGTAGTTTTGTTAGAATTGGCTAGGCAACTTGAGCACTATGATAGAATAATGAGAAACGAAGGGAAAACAGGCATTTCATTCTCAATCGTAATTGGCAATGATAGTTGCCCAAATCGGGCCTCCTTTGAAGTCGCAGAAAAGGAATTGGAATGGTATCATCTAGGATGGTACAAAGCAAGGCAAGGATTCGATCCTAATGGTCTTATCAAGGCATCTCATGGGAATGAATTCAAGCACGTTCCCACCATAGAAGACTTTTGGGCCAACGCCAAAGATGACTTTCATGTGAGAAAGCTAGCTTTCTCAAGACTGTCGGTGAACATGATGAGGGCTATTAGATGGAGAGGCCTTGATATTTCGGATCAACTGGAGGATGATGGAAATGTGTTGAAAGAAGACTATGATACAGTAGAAGGAACATAATTAAATCCAGTAGATTGGTATGCCCATCAAGATCCTCCCTTGGAAGCAGTCACAAGGACAGTGGATTTACATACCGAGTCTTTGTATAATGAAGGACTAAGGAAGCTACAAAGACAAAGGATTCCCCTTACCTATGAGATGATGAAGCCAAAAGAGAGACAAACAGAATCAGTCGGATAAAGGAATGAAGGAAATAGCCGGCAACAGGAAATGATTAGAAATAGCAAGTAGAAAGTTTTGGAGGTAGAGAAGGGCAAAGAACATCCAGAGCCTCCAGCCAAGAGACAGCATGCAGTGCCATCAAGCGAGAGTATAACTGAGGCTAGAAGCCAAGAGGTCAATTGAAATGATAAAGGGGCCGCGGTGGAGGTGAGCTCTAATTCGGAATCAAGTGGCTATAGTGAAAGCACCGAGTACTCCCCTCTCTCGGAGAACCAGCAAGGAAATGATATGAAAGAAACTAGTAGAGAAGAAGATGGACCAATCGACATCGAGGCAATAAGTCAAGAACCTGAGGCCGTTGGTGATGCTTTGTTAATCGAACCAAATCCAGATTGAGGATATGCACTGCACCACTATGGTTAAGACAAATGCTTATGCCAAGAGGTGAGGTGGTAACGGCCCATACAGCTGAGGACATCCAAGGGTTAATGGAAAAGGGTGATAGCGAGAACCAAAAACAAATGGCAAGAACAGTGGCAAGGGTATTTAGGAGCGACAATAATGGTCACCGAAAAGTTCAGATGGCTATTCCAACAATCAACAAGGCAGTGAATGAGATTGTGGCCCAAGAATATGAGATAGTGGAACATAACTTGGGAAGGAATACAGATGATATGGAGTGTGAGGAGGTCCAGGAAGGTATAGCATCAATCAGAGAAAGGTTAAGAACGGCAAATGAAAGGATAGTAAAGTTGGAGGCTGAGAACAAATATTGGAGAGATAGCCAGCCCATCCAACAGTTGCACCAGGCACCCCTTCCTCAAAACAGCGAGAGCAATTCAGGAGAGATATCAGCTCAACTACACGAAGTCAAGGATTGGATCCATGATACAATCCAAGATGGGCGAAATTTCTTGCCTTCCTTCATCTCAACATTCCAGTCATTAGTGGCCATTAGAGACAAGTTCAGATTATTCGAAGAAGAATGGAAAGGTTTCCTTCCCATCAAAGATTTGGCTATTCCTAGGCTACAGGCGTTCATTGGGCTACCAAAGGCATATTTGCAAAGGGCCAGGTTGGTTGATGGGAGAGGATTGACTATAGTTGAATCTTGGTTTGTTGCATTAACTACCAAATTTAGAACACTTGAGGAAATACATAATGAGATTACACGACACAGTCCAAGCGTCGACACTTCTATTTCAACCATGATGAGCAACGTTGGGGTGGCACTTGATTTTGAGGATATTAGAGAAGAGGATATCAATGAGAGATTTTGGATCTAGGTTAAATGAGTTGGGAAAGGTTGTCATCAGGAAAAAGCATTTGGGCACCCTTTCCTCTCTCAATACTTTTATTGGATTCACGAAAGAATATGAGAAGGATCACGAAAAGATACTTCAAGCAATAAGCAACGTGGTGAAGTCAGCGAAACTCAAGGCGAAGCACACACCTTGTCCTCCTAGGGAAGAAGTTAACAAAAGGCTAGCTAAGTTCATTGCCTTAGCTAAGAAGATGAAAGAAAAGGGAAGATTTATATTAGAAGATCATTTGATGTAAGCCCAAGTGGCAATTTCCCTTTCTTCTAGAATAGGACAAGTGTCTATTTCTGATTGGCCACCATTTTGGTGCCTTCTCATTGGTTGCCACTTTTTGCACTTTTTTCATTAGGCCATTGATGAGGTGGCGGCTTCTCATTGGCCGATGGGGTGGCAACCCTAATTAGGGTTTAGAGGATCCAATCTGGATCGTTGATCTTGTTTTGATCTCCACCATTCGTTGTATTTCTGGCCCCTATAAAAGGCCATTTGCTCTCATTTGTAAAGGGGTTGGAGAAATTGTTGCGAAGATAATACCAAAATTGCTCTCTTTTTCATTGTTGCGATTTGCATGTTAATTAAGAACATTGGGTGTTATTGCATGCTTTCTACTTCCACTTAGTTGGATTTCTTTTCAAGTTGTTAAAGTTGGTTGCATTTGAAGTTGTTTAAGTGAAGTTAAAGTAGATGGATAGTTGTATGGTAGCATTGGTAAATGTTTGATAGGGGTCAATACTAGACCACTAGCATCCTAGCGGCTGGTTGGGAGGCTTTGTGTGGTAAACTAGTTTATTATTCCTTCGAATCATTGCACCTGTGGAAGTGAGGCCACTGGTCAGCTCTCATTAGGTTCGATCCCCGTCCATTTGCTAACCTTCCATTCATAGGAGTAGGAGTAGAATAGTGAGTAGCTAGGTAGTCAAAATTTAGGGAAACAAGTTAGAGTAGGTCGAGTATTAGAACACATCCATTCACCTTCCACTACCATCACTTTCCCATCAACATCATCATCGGTAGACACATCCTCCCTCATCACTACCATCACCATTATCTACCTCCGCACATTTCACAAACCAAGCCACCATCACCTTCATCCCACCAAAGTCCAAGTCATCCTCGAAAGAATAGCGTAAGGCCGCCTACGTGATTATCAGCAAATCACATCAATAAAACTGAGCGAGTATCCACAAGAGTAAGGAACATTGGAGTTATTCTCATATCCCATGAGCAATAACTTTTCAAGAGAGGAATTGTATGTTTGATACTTTGTATCAAATGTTCAATTGCTAATATGTTATGTAAGTGATACAAAACTCGCATCAACAACTATCACACACTAAAACTTCACCTTGCATGTTTTGTTTACTTTGAAACATAAAGTTACTAAGATGCAAGTTTTATGCATTGACCATTGAAGCATAAATTGGGAAAATTGTGGAAAAAATGCAGTTAATCATGAGTCAACAAAATTTGTGATTTTCCCCTATAAAAACATGATTTTTCATTAAAAGTTGTGGACAACCAATTTGAATTTCTTTTCTCTGATTTTCACCAATTTTTTGAATTTAATTGCGATGTACTGGAGAGTGTTATTTTTGTATCCCCACAATTTTCGATGAGGATTTTTTGATAGGGTTTTTTCATGATTTTCAAAAAATGTTGTGACCATTTCCCAGCCCTCAACAAAAATCACAATACCTACAAGGTTTTTTTGGCGTTGTTTCATTTATTGCTGTGAAGCCTAGGTCTTAGGTCATTCTGAGGCTATTTTTTTGTGGGATCTATTTTTTTTAACTGTAATGTAATAATATCAATAAAATATCATAATTATTATATAGTTTCATTGTTACTATATTATAATAGTATAATGATTATAATAGACATTTTCAATCCCTCGTTAATGGGGTTCATAGAGCTTATTCCCGAGCTCTCCAAGCTCTTGAAACATGGCAACCTCCATGAGCTAGATGGATGAAGGCAAAGCAACTTTGATGGTGCCTCTCAAGGAAATCCCAGTCCCTCTACTACAAGGTGTATTCTTTGGAATTCACAAGGTAATAAAATATTTACATCCTCCCTTTAGGCACCAACAGTGGGGTCAAGTTTCAAACCCACCTCCATGGGCTTAAATTTTGTGAGACATGGAAAGTTACTCATGTAGAGATAGAAGGTGATTCTCTAGTGGTGATCAACACAGCCATAAAACAATCCACTCTCATCGGGCATCTCTAAGCTCTTCAAAGACACTACTATGATGCAATCCTAAACCAAACACATTGACTACTCATGTTTACCATGAAGCCATCTCCACAATTAACAATGTATCCAACCAAGCAGTTGACGATGTTGCTTCCTTTATCGTGGTACCCTCAATTTAGTTGAGAGATGTCTTGATTTTGTACCCTAACGTTTGAATTCATTTTACCATTAACTTGACATGAGCTTAATGGTCTTTTCCAAGGTGAGTCGTCCTATTCCCTGCCCTCCAACCTTCAAATCAACCACATCAACCTCGATCTGCTCTATTTTCAGCACATTATTCTTCCCCTCATGCAACCACGTGACACTTAGTGTCAGCAACTAGTTTGGCTATGTCTTCCCATTGGCTCCCTTACAATTTTTCATCTCAATACATTGGAATTTGTAGTTTGCAGTGTTCAATTAAATGAACCCATTCTCCACCTAAGGTGTTCACTGCATTCTCTACTACAGCATGCACTGGTTCAATTCACTCATGTGGGAAAGAATCGCATTTGTATATTAAATGCCCAGGTGGTTTGTTTTTGGGCATTCAGCTCCTTTCTTCAGATGAAACCAATGGTGCAAAAAAGGATGCTCCTATCCGAGTAGTTAGTGCCCTTAGGCAAATGGCCTATCCTAGCCAAGTTACAAACTAGCACTTAAATGTAATTTTCTTAGCATTGGATGGTCTCATGCTAGTGGTGATCAAATTGGTGTTGCATGATGGAGTTATAATAGATAAGGACCAATATACTACCAACACAAACATTTGATCATAGTTTGAGGCATCCTTATCAAATTTGGGGGAGCCCAATAGTCGAGTGTTGGAACCAACCAACATGCTTGTCAAGATTGACTTTCCTGGGGACTTGGTTTCATGTTAGCAAAGGCTCGTCTGGAAGTGGGCACTCCCAATCTGGATAGGCATTCCTAATTTTCTCATATATGTAGCTCTTGTGGTCTCGCATCCTCTCTTGAGAAATTTTTAGGCCATCACCACTCCTCAACACTGTAGTAGAAAAACTGATGGTTGTCCCCCCTTAAGGAAATCACTGATATCAAGCCATCCACAAGCACAAAATGGATGATTTCCTTCATGTAAAAGGTCGTGTCAGAACAGCATTTCTCGAAGCCATCTACTATGCAAGCCTCCAACAATGAAAATTGACTACCTCCCCATAACATCATAGGTTAATTTTGTAACAAATGGGTTGATGTTTAGTTTCATGTTTATAACATCTTAAGGTTTGTGTGTTTTGCATAGTCATGTCTTTCTACTCATAAGGAGCTGTTATTTTGTCATGATCTTAAGGTTTGTGTTTTGCATAGTCATGTCTTTCTACTCACAAGGAGCTGTTATTTTGTCATGATCTTAGCTGTGTATACTCTACTCTTCTCACGAGCCCATATTTTGGTTCAGTATCTCAGCCATTGCAATATATGATATGTACAAATCCATTACCATTAATATAAATAAACATTACTTATCAAAAAAATAATAGACATTTTTTATTATTACTTATAAATTATAATATATAATTATTATATTACTTTACTATAATTATACTAATAATATACATTAATATAATAACATATTAATAAATATATTACCATTATATTAATATATTAGATATTATAATACTACTTTTTTTTAAATCCTATGTTTTTCTATTTAAATTCTGATTTTTCAAAAACTCTAATAGTTTTGATTTGCCAGTTTTTTTTTCTCCAAATGGTTTTTCATTGCTATGGCCTTGATGACTTTAAATTCATTGATCTGTATTCTTGCCTTGGAGAATGTGCTTGAATGCTCTTTCCACTCATCCTACAATGACATAGATGAGAGACTACAAAAACTTGGGTAACAGTCACAAAGCTTGAAATAAGATTCTGTACTTAACACAAAGTAAGATTTAGCTAGAAATCAGACACATCACACAAAAAAGTGTAAGAGTATACTGGGGTTGACTTTGAAGTTTGAACTATTGGATGATGTGTGTTATTTCCAGTTTGTGAGAAAAATGCTCAAACTTGTTGGCACATTGGAAACAAGAATGATGTTTGCCTTTGAAAAGCTTATTTGAATCAAACAGTCTTAGGTAGTTGAACAGAGAAAGATTTGTAAGACACTCAGAACCACTCTGATTTCTGATCTTGGGATTCTTTTGCTTGTTTAGTTTTTTCCTCAGCATACATCAATTTCAGTTATGGTCGCATACCTTCTATTTTTTCTTGGATGGTTATTAGTGTAGTTTAGCGGTAGCCTTGATCTGTGTATTGGTGCAATGAGACCTCTGCCAGGAGACCTGCCAGGTGAATATGTGATTTAAGTAGGATTAATGTTGTTATGACTGCTGAAATCAGGTCTTATAGATTCTGACTGGATTTTTTATCACCCAATATCCTAGGCAGGATGATATGTACTTCCCTTGCATTGTTAATAGATAAAATCCTTGTATTTACCAAACATGATCAGAAAAGGCAGGTATGTTGTATGACACTCGATGATTATCTTACACAACAAGAGAAAAAATATGTCGAACTAAACCACAAATAAAAAAGAGCAATTTCAAAAGCAAAGCAACTACGATATTTCATATTTGTGAATATTTGTATAAACAGAAAAAGTGGAGGCAAACAAACAGCTGTAACTCCACTGAATATGATTAAACATACAAACAGAAATGACAAATGGTAAGTTGAGGATGAGATCTACATTTTGAGAACTACTGCAAAGATGCCCAATGCCATCTCCATAATGAATGGTCATTCAATTCAAAGAGGATACTTAACAAAAAGGTTCATATTCAAATTTCATAGACAACTATATCAGTCCTTAAAAAATGATATGCAAAGTTGCCTTTCAGTATTTTTAAGGGTCTAGCATTTCAAACTCAACAAGCAGAGTGCCTAGAACAGGGTTGGCAGTAACTCATAAATTCAACTTACAAAACATGTTTTTATTGAAATCCTAAAATCCTTGCCTCGTTTGCTGAAGGCCCAGACTCTGTGAGCTCCTCTCTAACAAGGTCCCCTGTGGCAATATGTGGAATGCCCAACAGCTTTGAAAGCCTGCTAGCATAAGTTCCTTTACCGACTCCAGGGCAACCAAGAAATATCCACCGAACGTTCCTTACTTCAGGTTCCTCGTTCTTAAACAAGTGATTCCATTGCTCTCTATCCACCCCTGCCACGCCCCACTGATTAAATGTTTTTTGAGGTGCCAAAGAACAATATTGCATTCGAGAGAGCAACCTTGTAAGGCGATTGATAGTTGCCATTAGTAAGGACGGAAATGGCTGCACCCACTATAATTAGATCTGCACTTACATAGAAACTTGTAAGGGTATATATATCTTTATGGGATTGTTAGCATTCATGCAGATAAGCACTACATATCTTACTTATTTGCATTAATACTATATAAAAAACATTTAAATAATAGGAATGGAAACCTTGTGCATTTTAATACTAGTATTAAAGGAAATTGCTGCTGTTTATTCATGAAGTGAATTAAATGATTTTTAAAGTAAATACACTTAATTATTACACAAGTAATTGGTAAATTTTTTGTTGTATTAACAAATGATCGACGAGATCATTATAAAGATTTTACAAATGTACCAAATAGAAAGTTTCTTATAAGACCTTAAGAAGATCCAAATAAAAGATCTCATCTAGACAATATACATAAATATACAAAGATGACCGTTAAAGTAATAACATAAAAAAATTGTGATACTCTCCCATAATGGTCAATCTGTCAAAACACCAAGCTGTCCCCTGAATTTAACAAATTTATCCGGACCAAGAGGCTTGGTGAGAATGTCTGCAGCTGATCCACTGTTGGAACATATTGCAAGAAAATCAGACCTACTTGAAATACGTGCATATTCACAAACACCCGACGAAGCCAAACTGCCTTACAAGCTGCCTTAATAGCTCCTCGATATTCTGCTCCTGTGGAGGGGACTGGGAATACATGCTACTTATTACTGGTCCAGGTGATTGCCCCAGATCCCAAACTGAACACATGTCCAGAAAAATCTCAAAACAACCAAGCTGAGATCTCAAAAAACCCACCAAAAATCTGGAATCAGATTTATAAGTCATCAAGAAACCAAGAGTTTTGAAATAAAAACCTTAGCCGGCTGTCTGAAAAAAATGGTGGTACACTGTCTGCAAAAAATTGCTAATAATGGTGCCGTTGAGAGCTAAAAAAACCTCCAGATGCGGGCAGAATGCATATACAGGTTACGGAATAAGTGTGTGCAGAAAAATGGGCTCAGTGAAAACAGAAAAACGCAATTTGCAGATCGCATATAGGGCAGAAGAAATCAGGTTGACCCATTGCTCGTAGAAAATGATGGATGCAAGAACAAAATGTATGCCCTAGATGCCGTGGGTTAGGTGAAAAACAGCCAAAAAATATGCAGAAAAGAGTTGTCAAAACTCATAAAAGAATCCAGAAATCCCATTGGAAAACCCTTGTCGCAGGAGGATGAAACCAGGCACAGTGGCAGCAGAAACAATGGCAATCAAAAACAAAAACCCTTAGCTGGGTTCTAAAAGAATTCCTGCAAAAAACTATGAACAAATCCCAGAAAATATTTTTGAGAATTTTTAGACAATTTCATTTAAGAAATTATAAATTTTTCAAAGAAAAGGTTAAGCTCTGATACCATATTACGCAAGTAATTGGTAAATTTTTTGTTGTATTGACAAATGAT
The DNA here is from genome assembly GCA_028749045.1 of Cupressus sempervirens. Classification (NCBI taxonomy): domain Eukaryota; kingdom Viridiplantae; phylum Streptophyta; class Pinopsida; order Cupressales; family Cupressaceae; genus Cupressus; species Cupressus sempervirens. The sequence continues at coordinate 191,299,074 of CM053785.1, forward strand.
TGAAGAGATCATTATAAAGAATTTTACAAATGTACAAAATAGAAAGAAGATCGAAAAAACAATCTTATCTACACAATATACATAAATATAAAAAGATGGCCATTAAAGTACTAAAATAATAATATTATAATATTAATAATGGAGCTAAAAGAAGATCGTGAATGGCTTTGTAAAATATATTGAAGTTTATATGATCTTATTGAAGGAATGTGCCATTTAAGCATATTATTCTTCCAACAAAATTTGGTTTGGTGGTAAGGATTTTTATGTTCTAATAAGAAGTCAACTAGATGGGCCACAGATGCACGTGCATAGCCTGATGGTGATTCACTTGTCAAGTGCCACTTTATTGAATAATGACAGTATAGTATGATTCTGATATTCTATGACATTTGATGGGGGTGACAGTGACAAATAGCCTTTATCTCTTAAAGACTTGTAAGAATGGTACTTCATTGCAGTCCTTGGGAAAGAGATATGCAGGCTTAATTTTTGGTTGTGATACTCTGACCAGATAACATGTTTCTTTGACTTGTAATCGCGGTTATTAAACCCAAAGGGTGATTTCTACAATTGAAGCATTACAGTTATTATCTCTAAGGGTGCACAGAATCTTGATATTCATACCACTCTTTACCATCTCGTGATTTTTATCAGAATTCCATAATCTAGAAATGAAATGATGTGCAATGAGAAGTCAAAGAGCATGCTGCCACAATTTGCCTTGATTTCTCCTTGGAAACCTTTCATTCAGTAACACTTTGATTGGTACATATTCGTCTTCAATTAATTGATAATAAAGTTAACCTTCAATATGCCCTACCTGCAAGCATTTGATATAACACCGACTTCATTTTCCATTGTATTAAAACTGGCATACAGAAATGATAATTCAGCCTAGTTAAAGTGGCACACCATCATAATTAGAATAACTATCTTTAGAAAAATGTATGAAAAAGGCATCAAGAGGTGTTATTTATGTACTTTAGTATCTACAATAGAGTGGCAACAAACCTAAAGCTACTATCATTCTTTCTTACCCAGGCATCTTGGGTTCAATGTCTTTGGTTGGAAATGGATTATTCATGGCAACATCTTTAGGTTGTTTGGAATTACCTTTTTCTTTTGTCTTTTTCTTCTCTTTAGAAACCAATTATTGATTGCATTAAGAAGAAAATACATTATTAGATAGCCAACCTTCTCCCTTCTGTTTGGAAATTTCAAGTTGAATCTAAGATGCTTGCAGCAACGTATCTTTATTACTCTTCTTTCTGCACTCCTTCCAAGGATTCCTATCAGAAACTTTGAAAAGTTATTGAAGGATTTCTCATAGGCTTACTCTAAGCAAGGAAAGCCTCCCAAAATTTTGCCTGGAGAATTTACTGTCTTCCCCGTGACTCTAGAGGGCTTGGGGCTTGATCATATTGATGTCCATCTTCATGGGTTAGCTCTATGTTCTAAATGGAATAACAGACCACTTGATGCAAATAAGGCCTAAAAACTCTTGTTGTAGCATCGTATTTCTTCTAGGGTTCTTCATAGAAGTCAAACTTGAAAAGTGATATGCATTCAGTCCATTTCCATTATGAAGGAATCTGTGCAAATTCAAAGCACTTATGCTGCCAACAGTGTATGAAAAGCATGGAAGGTTATTAAACTTTGTTTAATTCAGAACAAGGACGACTAGAGAAATGGGATTTCTATCAACCAGCATTCTGTTTGGTGGTTTGCTATGATCACTTCCAAAGATTGTCTTTAAGCCAAAGTCTGACAGATTCAAGCTCTCAAAAAAATCCATAAAGGAATTCAATCCATTTCAGAACTCTTTTCCAAATCCACCAAAAATTGAATACCTTGTCTAGAAGCCACGAAGGTGAAATATAAGCTTTCCAAGCAAGATTTTAAGCCTTTTTAGATCATTTTTGAGTCAATTCCTCCAAAACTACTTCACAAGATTCGAGTTAGAAGCAATGAAACTTAGCAGATATAATGGAAATGGTACCCAGGAACTTAATATCCTTTCTGATATTACAAGCCCTATAAAAGCTCTTCATGATTTTTTTCTAAATTTAACTATGGCTCAAAAGCTCAATAGCAAATGGGATCTACAATCCAAGGCCACTATATGACAGTAAAGATTCCACACAATCTAGTTAAGCATTTTGGAGACCAAGCCTGTTAATTATTTTAGTGTGTTCTTTACCAAGGTCTTCCCACTGGATCTCAATTGGTCCATCTAGGTCTTGTTAATCCTTGTCTTTTTTGGTCATCTACATATAGTCAAGTGCTTTTTCTAAATCCAATTGTAAACTCAAGTTGCTTAGATCTGGATACATATTTATTCAAGCCTTCTAGACCTAAGCTCTTTTTCTTGCATGTGATTCTTTGAATTCCATCTAAATTCACCCCAATTTGGCATGCTTTCAAAATGGAAATTTTGTTCAAAATTTGAGAGATAGAAACTCAACACATTTTTTCGAAGCTACTATTGACTCATTTTTCCTTGTACACTAACTTTTAAAGATTCAAATACAAGCTAACAATGTTACCATGAAAGTTGCTTATTTGCAAATTCTTATTGAGCATTGGGCAATGCCCCTTGTCCTATTGCACCCTAGCAACCTTCCCATCTCATAGGGGCCTATCTCCTTCCCAAGGGCACATAGATGTGATAGTAGCCATAGTGATTGATCCAGGCATATCTCACAGCTCATATGACTCTTCTCAACATCAAAGATGTAGATGGCTCCAACAAACATGTGTGTCTTCTATTGTTTCTTAACCACGAGACAAGGGTGCCTCAAGTTGGCCAAATGATTGCAAGGTCCCTTTGTTGAGTTGGCTATCTCCCCTATGAAAACTACAATAGAACTTGATGAGTAGAATAAAGAAGCTATTACAAGACAGAAGCTAATTCTTAATGGCTAGAGCCTCTTGAATGGCTGCGCCAAACCCTTTAATTGTGATCCCTACTCCAATTGGCTCTAGAACCCTTGTTGCATAGCAATACGACTACAATTGTTTTTTGACTTTAATCTATTTAAGGCTTTGTCATGCCTAGAACTTTCAAGGTGTGATCCCACTCCACCTACTTTTTTTGAGAATTGGTGTAGTATATATATGTTCTAGAAAAATAAACACTTATTCAGGCACAAAAACCTATCAACTTTTTGCAGCTATATTGACCTTTGTGGATATCTTAAAATAAGGCATCTTGCAACAGATCCATTATTCTTGGAGCTTTTTTAACTATTTTATAAAACGCTTTCCTACTTCAAACTTAATTATAATCTTCCATATCCCCTCAACATATCTATTGGAATGTTTCCCAACTTTTGTAAAAGTGAACTTTCAAGAACATATTAATAGGAGATTAATCAAAATGTTAATTGGATGGTTGTCGATTGAGGGCAACTATGAGAAAAGTCTAAGTGTGACGACTTTCCTTCAAAATAACTTTAAATATTCACAAAGCATCAAACAAGATAACATAATGATGTCAATGTAGGAAGATGAAAATGGATATTCACCATTTGTCAAACACACTATGTTGATGATTTGTGGGATGGAAAAGTAAAGACTAGTTTGATAGGCCATCTTTATCCTTTCCAAGTTGAAGTCTAGTGGTTTTAGCCATAGTTCAAAAAATAAAAAAAGATAGATTGGGAATTATTCAAGGAACCAATTTTCAATCAACAAAATAAATAAATTGTGTAAAGTTCCCTTTTATTTTACCTTAGAGAATCATTCAATGATTATTTATTAAAATTAAGTTGTCAAAAGAATAATATATTAAAAGACAACTAGTTTTAATTATTTAAAAAGGTCATAAAAAAGAATTTTTACTATGCCTCTAAAAAGTTCCATTGGGTTATAAAATGAGGAGTTAAAGAGAGGAAAGGACATTTGGAAAATATTTTCATTACAAAAGCTTTCAAACCATATATGGAAAAAACCCACCTAATCAATTGAGTGACTTCACCCATGTGTCACTTTTGTGCTGAAATATTTTGTGATTAAAACTCATGATTAAATAATTTGATTTTTATTAGAATTTATAATTGAAGAAATTACATTTGCGAAGGTTGAAAGGAAGTTTCAATTTGGGTAATGTAGTCTTTTGGGTGCAAAATGATTGGAGGTGGCACTTACTCACATGTCTCCCATATCAAGCATTTTTTGAGTCCAAACAAGTCTTGAATCATGAAAAAAGGAAATCATACCATATTATGGAGCTCATGGGAGTCATAAAATCCTAACACATTGTACAGGTCACACTTGGGAACTAGAATCCACATGAGGAAAATAGGATTGCAAAAGGCACTCAAGTAACTATTTGAAGGTCACACCGCATATCCTATAGTTCATGTGGTTTTGTGAGGCACTATGAGGTAAATCATGTGATCTATGGAAGGGTATTAAGGTCATGGAAATAAATTTAGTACCAAACACCTATGTTAATGATTCTACTGTTGTTCAAAGATGCCGTATGACAGCCAAGGTTGTTGGTCTGTACAAAATAAGACAAGTCTATCTTATAAAATTGTGAGTCTCATAACCTTTAACATTCCTCCTTAAGGCATGTCAAGCGGTTCCTAACAAGTAGTGTGGAGTGGGAATGGTCAATTTGTTGCCCCTATCTAGGGACTTGGACATCAAACCAGTATCATTGGATGCTGATAAAGGTCATAAATATATATAACTTGAAATTTTAAAAGTACGACAACTCAATAATATACCAATCATCTCAATAGTATATAATTGTGGTTCATAGATTCTATTGTTTGTTAAAACATATGCATGACAATTTGTAGGCAAAAAATGTCAACGAGTTGTTTCTCAATGCGAACCATTTATGATTATGCCCATGAGCCAAATTTGAACAAAACCAACCAACTCAACATGTGAGGAGTTGTATGCACAAATGTTTGACAGAATGATTGAATACTTAAAGTCAAAATATTGTGTGTCCAAAGCAAGATTTCCTCCAAGGGCTGTTTTAGTGTTTTAGGAACACACATTATTTGAGATAATTACAAATTTTCAAGAATATTCCAATGTGAGATATTACAAATTACAAATTTTTAATGAAGTCTAGGACAAGATTTGTCACCATAAGACTGCAATAAAATCAGGCAAAACTTGTGGATCGTGATAAACAAGGAAAGATAGGATTTCTAACAATTTTCCACAAGTTTTTGATAAGGATTTGGTTAAAAAATAGGGTGGTTGGGATTTTCCACTTCTAAGGCAATCTTTCTTTTTAGTTTTTACCACATCTAGACCTAAAACAAATCCAAATCTTTTCCTAGTTAAATATGGATTTTTTAAAACATCATATCTTTTGGTTTGTCAATTTATTGCCAATAAAGAATTTTGCTACTTTGATGCATGCACAGTCACATACAGCGCCACATATCATATAGATATAGCCCATATTGAGATAGAGACATATGGGGGGACCCATCGGCCCCCTACATAGATAGAGAATCCTCTCCCACTGGCTGAGACCACCCTCCAAATCGAGCCTGCCCATCTCTGTTGTCTATAAGACAGTTCCAACTATAACTAGATGTAGATGGGGCATCAGCCATATCATGGCTACCGTAATATATGCATGTTCGTGTTTGGTTCAGGTAGCATATATAGGGCAGTTCCAATCCCAATCCCATAGTGGTGGAAAGATTGCATATGTGCATGTAAATGATAGATATTCATATAATTACAACAGACAACAATCAAGTCACATAAAAGGTGAATGTACTATTACTTTATAAGAACACAATCATTTAAGACAAGCAATGTAATCAAACCATATTTAAATATTATGAGTATGAAGTGCAATTCTGTAGTATTTTTAATGGTCGTTCATCCAATATCATTAGTAAGATTCAGCCTGATTTTTTTAAGTGGTTAACAACAGTAAAATTAAGCTTATTTGAGGCAAGAGCCTACAGCACAACGGTAAATCGTGAGCCTCTTATCCAGGAGGTCTTGGGTTCAAATCTACTCGAGCTTAATAAATAATAATAATTAACCACAGCACATAATAATAATAACCAATCTTGGCTTCGGGCTCTTACGAATCAAATTAAACACGTTAAGCTTATTTGAATGAGACTTATCAAAATCGTCATGCTTAAAAACTTTTCTGCATAACCATGGTTTCTGTAAACTTTGGCTTAAATGTCACTAAGAGACATCTATTTTCCACAGCTACTGGTTCAGTACCCAACAGCCACAACAGCTATGAAGAGGGTTGTACCTGTTATTATTCTCACAAGTTAGTATATTTTCTATTTTATACAGTACATTTTCTAGTCTGTACAATGGATTGTGAATGACAGTGTAAATTCGATTATTTTGATTTTTCTCCAAATTTATGAAGTGAAGCTTAGGGTTTGGTTGTTAAAATATGCTAATTATGAAACATAAGTTTTCAAGCTTGACTACCAAGAAATTCTATGACAATGTTACAAACAGGTCACCTGAGCCAGCTAGCCGTAGTCAAATAGGGATTGAACCCGATTGCAAGAGGAATCTCCTCACTATAATTGCTGCTTCCTTATTTTTTATTACTTATAAACCGAGGACACTTACAGGAGCCTGACCAAGCTCATATACAAAATCCCTGCAATAAGGTGGCTTATTTATTTATGATCCTTGAGACATATGATGAAATTGTAGCCCGACAATTATGCAGTATTATGGAATATGACCATGTTCACAAATCTCAAGAACAAAATCCAAGCATACCCCACAGCAGACTCTCCACACAACACAAGAAAGAAATGCATTGAGAAAGGATTTACTCAAATATCAGATCACCATCCACAAGTGAATCTTTCAATATTGCTTAATCATAGAGGCACTTTTAAAACTTCCACATATGTAAATATTTTTGTATATGTATCATGTAATTTTGTAATGGCAAAAATAGCACATATATGCCCTTTCCCCTTACATTGTTGGACGGTGGACATACTCTGATTACAGTATATTAAATGCAATAACAAGTGTTAAAATGTCATATTCTTGTCCAAACTGGCTCATGGCATCACCATATCCCAATGCTATTATCACTCATCCCAAAAAATTGATCCTAATTCCCAGGTTCCCAATTGTCACCCTAGATCAGATCTATGGATACAGATGTGACCCAGGTCATCCCTGGAATTGTGAATCTGAACTCTAAACTTTCAAAATTCAATCCCACCAACTCCTATTTAGTACTATCCATCACAAGTCAGCCTAGTGCATGTTTTTGTTAAGTTGTGTACTTGATTATCATATTTATGGACATTAAATCATTTAAAATCATCCAGGAATTATCAAAAGGCAAAATCAAGTTACTGAAGACCATTTACCAGATAATTACACAGCAAACATTTTCCTATGTCCGTTGCACGCATTTTTGATCTTGTCAATCTTTCATTCAGAGTTATAAAGTCAGTCTACCAAGATCCAAATGTGTCACTGAACAGAACATGACAATTGCAATTTGGCAGATTCCCCAAATGTGTTCCTCAACACTACCGTTTCTTATACCTACAGACATCAGAAGATCGGGGCAAAAAAATCCATCAATCAGATTTATGCAGATCATTTCCACAGCTACGGGTTCAAGTCCACGTGCCAATTCATTTCCACAGATGCAGACATCAGGTCCACAAGCACGGATCTGAACCAGTAGATTCCAGTTAATTTGCAGATTTTAAGGTACCCATCTCATCGACCTTAAATTCTAGTACCTTGGGAGTCCACTTTAGACATCTTCAGATTCACTTTTCTACATGCAGAATTCACCTCACTATTGACTTTACATTCATTTTTTATTCCATTTTAACAGTGAAATTGATTTCAAATATTATCCCAACTCATTTATCTAGGTTTTTAATTATTCTATAATAAAACCCGGATATTTTACATTGCTTTTTTCCATAACATCTACAAGCATCATCTCCTCTTCAAAACATGCTTATTTATTTGTGGGTATACGTTAATGTGTATATGAAATAAACTACAAACCATCTAGAAGTAGATTTCCCTGTAATACACAAAAGCGAACAACAAGAAGTAACCCAAAACAACCAAAATAGTCGAGTGACCGAATACAGAACACTTTAAAATAGAAGTTCAAATAATGCAAAAACATTACCACGCGCCTGGCAAGAAAGTGAAGTTCTGCAGACCTGTAATTGAATTGTCGGCAACGAATTCAGTCAGTCAATCGGAAGACTACCCACAGCAAACGTCAAAAAATTCATGGAACAATATGTATTGGGAGGAAATCAAAACTGGGATCCCTATATACCAGAATATCCCTTAGCGGTTTGAACTTTTCGTATGGAAAGAAGATGTAACGGGCCCCATTTAATTTGACCCAACAATGCTTTTGCTAAACAGAACGGATGTTTTTGATGTTCTAAAACCCAAGACCCCTCTTCTAAATTTGATTTTTTTGGTATTTGCTTACGTTTAGGATGTTTTGATGTTCTAAAATCCAAGACCCCTCTTCTGAATTTGATTTTTTCGGTATTTGCTTACGTTTAGAATGTGGGGGAAGGAGATTTGCGTCACGTTTAAAGCCTGTTGCGTGAGGTCGATATGAAAGAGGCAAACCTGAGCGTCTTCATTATGCAACGTGGTCCAATTTCCTTCCGTCGCGATTTTACGGACCAGACTGTTTATAGCTTAACAAAAACAAAATATCCTTGTACGTCTCAATTTTTAAAGTAAAACCAAATAAAATGTTCACTATAATTTTAACTAGTGGTCGCATGCTTTATTCTAATAAAGAAACTAAGAATCTAAAATAGAAAATTAAAAATATATAATTAAAATCAAAAGAGGTAAGAGAAAAACAAAATAATGTATAAATAGATAGATAGATAGCTAAAATTTTAATGTCTACGAGGCTAAAAATATTCTATGGGACAGCAAGACAATTCAAGCAGACTTAAGTAGCACTGTTCGCTTCTTGTGTAGGATCATGATGAGTCCAACCAATTGCTCAATGTACTCTTCGTTGAATAAGTTATGCCAAGAACTGTAACATATAGTATCCGCAAATTTATCTTTGCTATCCTTGTAGGCCTCACACTCTAAAATAAAGTGATGTTCAGTTTCCACTTTCCCAGTATAAGAAGTATGAAAAAATAATAGAATTCATGTCAATCATATTAATAAAAACTATATTATTAAAATTAATTCAAATAAAAAAAATACATGTTTAAAATCTAAAAAAAGTATTAAAAATATAAGTAAAAAAATAAATAGTTAAAAATCATAAGAGTTGCAAAAAAAAAAGGCAAAAGCCTACAGCGCAATGGTAATTTGTGAGCCTCTCATGTGGGAGGTCTTGTGTTTGAATCTACCTTCTCTTAACAAATAATAATATCTAGCAGTCACATGTTTTTGTACATGCAACGAGTGCACCGATAGGAGATGAGATTTAAGAGAAAAATGTAGAATGAACATTAAATAATGTAAATATAATTTTTTTTAATGAAAATACAAAAATAAAAAAGTTGAAGATTAAAACATAGATACAAGATTTACAATATTTAGGAACTTTGAATATTGCTTAAGAAATGTGTTCAATAATTTCAATATTTTACAATTAAATTCAATTTATCAAATATGAAAAAAAAAAAAAAAAAAAAAAATTTATTAAGAAAATTTAATAAGAGAAATACCAAAAAAATAAAATGAAAAATAGTGATATCTCTTATAAATATTCTATTGACTAAATAAATTATAGAAACTGAAAAAATAATATTTGAAGAAAAAACTAAACTAATATAAAAAATAATTTAAAGTAATTTAAAAACTAAAACGTAATTCAACTTAAAAAATTTAAAAGTTTAATAAATAGAGATCACAACATAATCTAATGTGAAGATTACAAGTAATTATTTTTTAAATAAATAAGAAATGAAAAATAATAGTTAAAAGTAGATATTTAAATTATAATCTTATGTGAACAAATTAGATTATTAATAATTTTAAATCAAAATAACATAATATTTACTAAAATCTTTTAAATAGATTAATAAATATTATTTATTTAAATTAAATTTATCAAATATGAAACAATAATCATTTAAAAAACTCAACAAAAATTTTATTATAAAAAATTAATAAGAGAAATACCAAAAAAAATATGTCTAGTAAATATTTTATTAACTAAATAAATTATACAAACTAAAAAATAATATTTAAAGAAAAAATTAAACTAATATAAAAATTAAAATTAAAATAATTTAAAAACTAAAATCCAAATCAATTTTAATAATCAAAAGTTAACTGAATAGATCATAACATGAGCTAATGTGGAGATCACAACTAATAAATAGAAGGAAAAAAAACAATAGTTAAAAGTGGAGATGACAACTAATAAATATCAAAACAAGAGTTAAAAGTGGAGGGAAATAAAAACTGACCGGTAAATAATTAACGGGAAGAATTTTTAATTTTTCGGCCAAATTCTTGCAAATTTTTCGTCAAAAATTAAATTTTCAAGAACAAAATTTCCACAAATAGCCTATCAGCTAAATAATAATAATTCAAAGTAATTTAAAAACTAAAATCTAAATCAATTTTAAAAATTAAAAGTTTAATAAATAGAAATCACAACATAATCTAATGTGGAAATCACAAGTAAATATTTTTTAAATAAATAAATAAATAAAAACAATAGTTAAAAGTGGATATTTAAAATGTAATCTTATGTGAACAAATTAGATTATTAATAATTTTAAATCCAAATAACATAATATTTACTAAAATATTTTAAATAGATTAATAAATATTATTTATTTAAATTAAATTTATCAAATATGAAAAAAAAATCATTTAAAAAAACTCATCACAAAATCTATTATGAAAAATTAATAAGAGAAATACAAAAATATAATACGTCTAACAAATATTCTATTAACTAAATAAATTATAGAAACTAAAAAATAATATTTTAAAAAAAGTTAAACTAATATTAAAATAATTTAAATAATTTTAAAACTAAAATCTAAATCAATTTTAAAAATCAAAAGTTAAATGAATAGATCACAACATGAGCTAATGTGGAGATCACAACTAATAAACAGAAAAATAAAAAGAATAGTTAAATGTGGAGATAACAACTAATAAATATCAAAACAAGAGTTAAAAGTGGAAGGAGATTATAATAAATAGTCGGTAAATAATTAACGAGAAGGATTTTCAATTTTCCAACCAAATTGACAACTTTCCCATCCAACTTGCAAATTTTTAGTCAAAAATTAAATTTTCGGGAACAAAGTTCCCACAAATAGCCTATCGGCTAAATTAATCTAGGCTTTGATCGTTTACTGATCCAATATATATATATATATATATGAGTTGTGTTTAATATTTTGCTTTGCACACTTTCCTAATGAAAATATAATGTGAAATAAAAAATATAATTCCTTCAAAAAATTGAAAATAATATAATAATAAAAATTTATATAATACTATAAGTTACATAAATTATATAATAATATATAATATTAATATTAAATATAGATATATGAAAAACCTACAACACAATGGTAACTTGTAAACAAGGAATCAAAAAAGACACAAGATGTACTAAAAGTTGGGAATGGGAAGTTCCTTCCAACAGAGCAATGAGATTAACAACATGAAATGTTAGGGAACTAAATGCTCCTAACAAGAAGCGGTTGCTTAAGCGCAATTTAACCCTCTTTGAATCTGACATAATTATAATACAAGAAACTAAGCTAGATAGAGTTGGGAGAGTTATTTTAAGTAAAAAAAATTGATTCTGGAAAACTAATAGGGTAGAAGCTACAGAGGCTTTAGGAGGCATTGGTGTAATTTGGGACCCTAGGAAGATAGACTTTAGTAGGATCGTATCAAATAACAATTTGATTGGCGAGAATCAAAAGTTTTAGAAGTGACATTCAATTCACATTCATATATTTATATGGACCGACCCCAACAACAGATGAGAGGTGTAGTGTCTCTCATGTTTGTGGTATGTACCTTGTCTATTTTGATTCAAGAGATACTTGATACTCTTATTATTTGTACCTTGAGATGACCTGAGGGTCAAATGCTATACTTTGATTTCAATACCATAGATGCATTGTTGTTATGATGTTTAGTTCATCATATTTGCATATTGATGTCATTTTGAGATGATAGTAGATCTATGTTGATATCTGATTATCTAGTATTTGGACATATTTTCTAATTACATCATATGATGGATTTTATGTTATGGTTATTTACTTCATTCTTGTCTCTTTATGCTTTATGCGAACGTGAGTGGTGTAAATGGATTAATCAGGTATTTAATGCATTATTGTTTCGGCTATGATATTATATACAATTGCACTTGATTGTGTGTTTTAGTGTGCAGGAATTATATCCTTGGCAGTGGCACATGGAGTTAGTGGTTTAGCTATTCATTTTATCAATGTCATCCCTATATGGTCAACATATCCTTATTTTAATTGTTTAAATTATACCTTTCGGTGATTATTAAATCCGAACTCATCTGCATTATGTGATTAAACCAGTGAGCGTGTCTGTGCATTTAGAGGTTCGCATTGTCGTGAAAGTTGTTAAGGGATTTTCTCATTTTTTGAGTTTTTGGGCTTTAAATTTTATTGAATTTAATTTTTGGCAGCTTTTCCTTAGGTGAATTCTTGTTATGAGGAATAACCTATTTTCGTTTGAGTCGATTTAGAGTCTAGCTAGTACTCGAAAAGTGGATAAGTATTGAAAAAGGGATTTGTTTTCTCACTTTTAAATTTGCAATTTAGAAATTGTAGAGCTTTGAAATCGTCTTTTTGAAGGATTGGTTTTATGTTTGTTGTGGGAGTTGTGAGTGTGGGATCTTCACGAGGTCAATCTCATTGGATCCGGTTCGGGGAGACCTTACTTTGCCGTCACTTTCGGTAGTATTGGCGGGTTATTTATTTTATCAGGTTGATTTTGATTTTTGCTCCTTTTGCTGTCAGGCAGGGCTTTCTCATTTTCTTGTTTCTACTTCGTTTTAGCTTTTGTTTCTAGTAGCAGTTTGTTAGGAGGTTGTGAACTAGTGTTCCCCTCCATTTCTGTTTGCTAGTTCTACCCGGTTGGTCGAGTATGAATATTTTCCCTATTTTTGGGATGGGGGTTTTGGGTTTTGCACCATTATGTTGGTCATTTTTTTCGTACAGTGTCTGAACCCAAATATTATTGGATTTTCAAGGTTTTTGTGCCCAAAGACCAAATGGGTTTTAATTTTGAAGTTTTCCAATTTTGGGCACTTTTGCCTTTTTTTTGTGCCACCCTATTTTCTTAGGTTTTCTTGGCATGATGTTGGTCATGGACCTGGACGATCTATTTGGATGCCAGTCAGACCACTAATACATTGTTACATTGGGATGTGTGTCGCATCCGTCTTCCCGAGTTTGTTTTGGTTGAGTGACTTTCTGCTTTGTGTTCTCATCCAGTTCTTGTGTTATGATCTTCATGATGGTGGTGCGCCACACACGAGTACATGTATGTACATTTGTTGGGTGACTTGTGAATCTTGATCTTCTGCGGTACTTTTGGAAGTTATGATCATTGGGGTTGGGTTGGGAATTTGCATGCCTATGGACACTCATCGTTGGATGAGCATGGGTAGGGTAGGAGAGCATATGGAAGGGGCTTCTATCTCACAATCTGATGATCATTGTGCCCAGAGGGTTGGCAGAGGAAGTTTTAATTAAGTGATAACCAAATTTAATTTATGGTGGTAATAAAACTTAAGATAATAGTCTGTGCTAAAGCCTTTCCATTAAGGGAGTTGAATATGCATGATCTAAGCTTGGGCTTGTCGATGTCAAGTGATTGTCCATGATGTCAACCCCTACTTAGTAGCCCATTGAATGTATAACCATGACCTGTAGTTTATGCATTGTCTATGATCTTGGTTTCAGTCATCACACTCTCTAGCGTGAGTGTTAGCCATGGGCATTTGCTTTATGTGTGTTTGTAGTTGGATCATTATATCCATCAGCATAGCGGAAGTGGGCCTACGAGTTCTACGTGATTAGGAGGCCTAGCTACCTATACCACTACTGAAGACTAGTGTATAAGGATGGTCTATTGTCCTAGTGCGACCGTTGCTAGATGTTTTCACTTGGTACTTCAAGTTATGCTTTCTTGTGACTTATACTTTCATTGGAATGCTTTTATATCATGTTTAGATGATGTTAGTATTGGCACATTTTCTTATTATGATGTCTAGCATATGTAGTTCATGAGTGATTTGTAGGATTATCTTATGCTTTACTTCTAGCATGTTAGATTTCCTTATGCTTATATTATAGCATGTTTTAGTAGTGACATCCTCATATGATAGCATCGATGATCCGGTCGATAGTTTGGGATGTTACGTGTGGGGGATGACTAAGGCCCACAATGGTCTTATGATGTTATTATGGTTGGGAGGAATTTCTCACTTAGCTTGGTTGTTCTGTTCAATGTGATGTTGGTTCAGTTTATTGCGATGTTGTTTTAGTACACTGCGATGTTTCATTCTATACTTTCCCTTCATTGCTTGATTAGATGGTTAGATGCAATTTCCATCTTTTAGTATTGTATTCAAGTGATTACGCCTCGAATTGTGGATCTGGCACTCCCTGGTTGGAGGTTTTTAACTCTATTTTACTCTTTAGTTGTTCCTTACCATTCTTTCTTGTATTCCTAGGCAACCATGTGTTAGCATGGGGCAATACTATAAAATGTTGCATGCCCAAATGAGATCTATCGTGCGATCCCTGATTGTATAGCACATCTCTTAGAGAAATGTTGTGCAATACTTTCCAGTATCGCATCCCCTTTGAAGAAGTGTCGTACGACACTTGTAAAGTATTGCAAGCCCTTTTGAGGATTGTTGTCCAAACCCTGAAAGTGTCACCCCCCTTATTGAGAAAGGTCGTATGATACTGGAAAGTATCACACAATGTTGATTTAAAGTATCACTTGGTACTTGTAAAAACTTGTCTGGGCGAATAGCGGGCACTTTTTGGTTTGACCCAAACTTTTCAAGAAGTGTTTTGGGTACTCTCATAGGTGCTCTTCAATCCTTTGGCATTGCATTTTGAATTTGGAATATTTTGATTTGAATTTAGTTGTGTGTCCTCTATAGTCAGTCATTTTGGTCTGTAGTGGTGTTTGGAGATTCGTTGGTGTCAAGATATTTGGTTAGTCTTTTGTTGTGATCTTTGTGATCCTCGTATGTTGTATGTCATGTGCATCCATGCTTGTTTTTAAAAAAAATTATATTGGCTTATATTTATCCTTGTTCCAAGGATCTACGGGCGGGGCATTACAAGAGGCCATTATGGAATGAATTTGAAACATTTGTGGAAAATCAATTATATAGATAATGTCCATAATGGAATGGACAATGATAAATATTCTAAAGAGAAATAACTACTAGAAAAACAAGAAAATATATTAGCAAAAGAAGAATTATTTTGGAAACGAGAATCATGAGAGACTTGGTCAATAGAAGGAGATTGTAACACAAATTATTTTCACAACAGTGCCCTTAACAATATAAATATTAATACGATAACAAAAATAAAGGATAAGATAGGAAATATAATGGAAAACTCAACCTAAATAGCAGAAGTTTTTGTACAATACTACAAAGACATATTTAATGACTATGAATATTCTAACATTTCAACCCAAAACTTAATGAAAATCACTATTGTTAATATTTTCATATTTAAGGACAGAGAAGATATATAGTGCTATAGTGATGATTAATTACTTGCACATTATGTTTTTGGTGTGTTCATCATTATATATATATATATATATATATATATATATATATATATATATATATATATGAGATGAAGAGGCGTGTTTTCCAAAAGACATGACACTTTAAATGGGGCCAATCAAGTTTTCCCACTTAATTAAACTATCAAATAATAAAATAATATATTTCATATTATTATTATTATATTTACATTGAATATGTAGCCACTCTTGGCTTAGTTTCACATATTTAATTACTTATTGTTGATCTTTGTCGTGAAGGCCACAAACATTAACACTCCCTCTTGGACTTAAGGAGAAGATCAACCAATAAATCTCAAGTCTATAAAAGACTTCAACTTCTCTATCTTCACAATTGGTAGAGGTACCAAAAACCTAACTTCAATAGATCTCAAATCTATTATATATCTCATACATCATCTCATGATGTAAATCTTATACAAATCTCAAAAGATCTCAAAGTCATCATCATATGCTCTTAAGTATTAGTCTCTTGAGTCTAATGGACCCATCTGAACATCAAATCATTGATGTCACATACTCAAACCTTGAGTCTAATTAACCAATATCAAATCTATAATATTTTTGGAATACTTTAGAATAACTAGGGGGGTGGGGGGGTGGGTGAATCAGTTACTGAAGGTCCAGATGTATAAATACAACCTTTCACAGCTTAGTGAACCCATAAAACATTTATACTCATGCATGCATCCATAAGATTATGCAATCACTTAAAGCTTGTAGGTTATTGTCAAATCAACTCGTAGAAATGTAAAGCATGAAACATAAAAAAAATCATTAGCACACTTGACACAATGATTTACTTGGAAACCCAATTTGGGAAAAACCACCAGTAACATGCTGCTCTTTTCACTCTTCTGAAGTGATGCCCTATGAAAGACCAACCCTATTAAAATTACAATACACACTGTTAAATGTGACCCTATTAAAAGATTTCAATCACCCTATTAGGAGTGAGCCTTGTTAGAGGACTTCAGACCATTCACTTGGAATGTCACCCGATTAAAGGATTTACAAATGATTGTTAGGTCAACCTTATTTCAAAGGATTTGCCCTAGAGTGATACAATTGTTAGAGAGTAACAGTAAGGCTTTGATCTGATACAACTTACAACTTCACTTGCATATTATAGATCTTTGTTCAATCCTCAATTCTACTTGGCCTTAGTACTTTGCATTTATGATAGCTTGTTCATCTTTCAAGCATTTATCTCCTTAAGCCTTCTTATTTAGCATGCCATTGTAAACTCTTCTCTTAGGTCACTTGATGAACCAAAGCCCTTGACTCCTTGTCTCCTTTAGGTTCTCGCACATGCAAACCTTGATTCATGACCAACCATCCCTATAAATAAGAAATTAAGATCTTTTGCCGCTCATTCTCCATCATCCAAATTAGGGTTTAGATGGATTAGGTAGGATACAATGTATCTACCTCATATCTCATATCTCTTCTAGAAACTTCTCCTAGAATCCAATTTGAATTCACCTAAAAATGGTTTATTTTGAATTTTGTGCCACCAGCTCATCAACCTTATCTTCTATCTGGTTCACATAATTTAAGAAAACAAACTTTTTGGCTCAAATTCATCAAATCCATGATCTTTTAAATAATGTAGTAGCTTGACATTATCAACCTTCTGATGCTTGGCACATACTATGTTGCTTAGCATCCACTATGAAATTACTCAGCATGAACTAAAGTTTACTGGTGCTCTGCATCAACTAAAATTTACTTGGCATCCACTGTTCTACTCAGCATACACTAGAATGAACTTTTACTCAGCTCCAACTAATTTTTTGCTCAGCTTGTAGTGACTTTACTGGGCACCTACTATCCACTCAGTCAAGCTTAGCAAACAAACTTTGTGTAACTTGTTCTTCTAATCTTTCTTAGTGCAACCAACCTTGGTAACCCTAAGTAGATTATTAATATATCATGTCATCACTATCTTAACTGATCCTTGTACTTCATTACATAATGATGACTCAACCTTTCCTCTAGGTGCTATTGTTACATCTTTTGATCAAATCCTCTTCATCAATCAAATAAGTGATAGTACTTGAATCTTATAAGTAGTTGTCTTACCAAAAAATAGTAGGTTTGACATTAGTGACAAAACAATGATTGAAACAAACAATCTTCTTCAACAATCTCCCTCTTTCAATTTAATTTCAACAATCTCTCAAAAATGATCTTTTCGATCAAATTTCAATAATCTCCCCCTTTGGCATTGATAGCAAACCAAACTGATCAAAATCAACCAAATGGCAAACATCTTGTTCAACCAAACTGACTATGTTAAAATAGTAAGACAATACCAAAAAGAAAATAATTCCTTGTATTGAAATCTCTCCCTCTATCAGCAGCTTCCATCTTCTGAATAGGTTACAAAATTCTATAAATCCCTCTGAGTTTCTTCTTGTATCTTGTATCTTCCTCTTACTAAATAGATTAGGATTTCTCCCTCTTTATTATATTCTTCTCTATCTCCCTCAGCATACTTGTGTTCTCCTCCGATCAACAATATCATCAATTAGCTCCTTCTAAGATCAGTAACACTCTCCATCTCTTTGACAACAATCTCTTAATATCTCTCTCTGGATCAATAATCATACTATTGATCAGCAATGTCATATCCCTCAATAATTATACATACTGGCTTAATCAAAAGAATATCTCCCTCTTTAACAACAATGCTAAAGAAATATGCCAAAAACTTGTCATCTTAGCATGCAAATATAGGCTTTTTAGTTTCTTCAGCTTCTCCCTCTATCACATTGCTTGTGACTAATTTAAAGTTTCAGCTCTTTGATTACTTTAGGTAGCTCCTAAAGTAATATCTTCTACATTAATGTGAAACATATGAATATCAACTTGTTTGATGTAGGGCATTCGTCTTGTTAATTAGATAGCCTTTGATAGGGGTATTAAATTAAATAAAAAACTAGATAACCTAATAATATTTTTATTTTTTATTAAATTAAATAATAATAATTTTTTTATTAAATAAAATAATAATAATAAATTCTATAAAAAATAATGACAGGGCCCTTAGTTTTTAAAACTAAAGGGTTTAACCCCTTGCCGCCACCTCTATAAGGTGAGTGGCCCCCCTTAGGGAAGTCGACACCTTACGGTGAGCGGCCCCTTTGGGGTAAACCGCCACCTTTAAGGTGTGTGGGTCCCTTGGGAAAGTTGCCACCTTTGGTGGTCGTGCCCCCGCATTTATTGGGTTGCTGATTGGAGTGAGAGTGGATGGTATAAATAAAAGCCACCCCCCACCCCCCCCCCCCCCCCCCCCCTCTGTTTTTCATATTCAAATACATTGCTCATACTCATAAGTATTTTGCTTATCGAGTTTTTTCGAATGTATACTTTTTTCCAACTAATGAGGGCTTAAAGCCTGAAACTAGTTTTGGAAATTCATCCTTTGTAAACAATTATTTAATGTGAAATACTCTATTCTAGAAATTATAAAGATTTTCTCTATCTACTTTATGTTCTACATTTCATTTCGTTTATTGGAGCTGTGAATGATTACTCAAATTTTTTCACTCTACAAAACTTTTAACTCTACAATTTTTTTTTTAACTCTACAAAATTTGTAACCCCAAACCCTAAGCCCTAAACCCTAAACCCTAAAACCCTAAAGTTTTCAATATTTCCTTGTCATACTTTGACTGAGTGATGTATATACCATATTTCTTTTGATATACTTGCAAACCCACAAAAAATTTGATCTCTCCAAACATAGATATTTCAAATTCTTGCTTCACTGATTTGCAAAATCCTTACATAAGGCATCTTGACCTCCAAATATGATATCATCAACAAATATTTTAGATAACAAAATACCTTTTCATTTCTTTTTCTTCATGTACAGATTGTTGTTATCATCAATTCTTTCAAATCCAATCTTCACAAGATAATTATGAAGTCTCTTATACCATGCTCTTGGTGCTTGTTTCAAACCATATAAAGCTTTGTGTAGTCTACATACCATGCTCTTATTGTTAACATCAAAAAAACCTTTTGATTTTTCTATGTAAATCTCTTCCTCTAATATACCATTCAGAAATGTAGATTTAACATCCATTTGATAAACTTTGAAACCTTTATATGTAGAATATGCAAGTAGAGTTCTTACTCCTTCCAATCTAGCAATAGGGGTGAATGTCTCTCCATATTCAGTTCCTTCTTCTTGTGCATATCCCTTGCAAACTAATCTTGCTTTGTTCCTTGTGACTTCAACATTTTCATCTAGCTTGTTTCTAAATACCCACTTGGTACCAATCACATTTTTGTCTTTTGGTCTAGGGACTAGACTCCATGTTTTGTTCTTCTCTATTTGTTCAATCTCTTCTTCTATGGCTTTACTCCAGTCATCATCTTCTAATGCATCTCTTACTGATTTAGGTTCCTTCATGCTCAACAAACATGTATCACTTCTTAATATGTTTCTTGTCATTGGTCCAACATCTTTATCTCCAATGATTTGAGCAACAGGATGTTGTCTTTTGACATATTTAGACAATCTTGGTTCAACTCTAGTTTCTTCATTATGTCTTTCAACTTTAAAATCATTGTGTATATCTCTATTAGGTATCTCAGCATCTCTTTCATGTATACTAATCTTAGAATCAGAATGTGCATCCACTTCATTCTATAACTTGACATCTAAATGTAGCTTGGTTCCTAAATGCAACTCGGCATTCATAGGGTGTGATTCAATAGTCATTGAAACTTGTTGTTGAATTGTAGCTTGATTTTCAACATCTTTTTCAACAGGCATACCTTCATAAAAGTATACAAATGATTTGTATTCTTTAAATTCTTTCACAGGTTCAGCCTCATGCACTTTTGTATATTCATCAAAGTTCACATTGGCACTTTCCACAATTTTGTTAGTGTTAGAATTTAAACACTTATAAGCTTTACTTCTTGTGGAGTATCTCAACAATATACCTTCTTCACTTTTTACATCAAGCTTTCCATTCCTAACATGTTTAAGAATGTAACATCTACTTCCAAATACCTTAAAGTATTTTACATTGGGTGAGTATCCATACCATAGTTCAAAAGGTGTTGAATGAGTACCTTTCTTGATTTGCACACGGTTCAAGGTATAAATAGCTATACTTACAACTTCTCTCTAGTATTTCAAAGCAACATTATTCTCCATCATGAGTGTTCTAGCACAATCCATTATAGATCTACTTCTCCTTTCACCTATTCCATTTTGTGGATGTGTTCTAGGGGCCTATGTCTATCTTTTGATCCCTCTATCACTACAAAACATCTCAAACTCATTTGATGTGAATTTTCCTCCACTGTCAGATCTCAAACATTTCAAACTTTTAACTATTTCATTTTCAACTCTTGTTAAGTACCACTCAAACATTTGAAAAGCATCAGATTTCTATTTTAGAAACATAACTATCATCACCCTAGAATAGTCATCAATGAATAGCATAATGTACTTATCTCCCTTGTAGCTTTGCACATCAATTGGTCCACACAAGTTAGTATGAACAATCTCTAGTGTTCCTTTAGAGGTATAAGTTTTACTCTTAAAACTTGACTTTGTCATTTTTTCTAACTGACATTGTTTGCACATTACATTATCAGGCTTTTTCAACTTAGGCAAACTTCTAACTTTCTTCATGTTATTGATACTAACCAAGTTATCAAAATTAACATGACATAACCTCTTGTGCCATTGTCATACATCATCAAATTTCACAATATGAAAAGTAGCATCCTCTATGTCAAGATAGAATAGATTACTTCTAGTTTGATCACCCTTTCCAATCAGTTTCCCAATTCTGTCATATATCTTAGCAATCTTGTTTTAAAACTCAACTTTACATCCCAAATTATTTAGTTGTGACACACTCAAAAAATTATAGTTAAGTCCTTCAACATAGTAAGCATTGTCACATAAAATCTTATCGGTGAGTTTGATATAACCTTTTCCTTTTATCAACCATGGTGCATGTTTACCAAATCTTACACTATTTCCATCATAACAATTCAGGGTAATGAATTTACTTTTGTCTCCAGTCATGTGATGTGAACATCCACTATCAATGATCTATCTATCATTCTTGTTCACACAAGTCACAAGTGCAGTTGCCTCATCTTCATCAGATTCATCCTTCATTGCAACATACACCAATTCATCATCATGTTCATCAGAATCATCATTTGTTTCCTCTTCAACAATGTAGCAAGACTTCTTGCCTTTGTCTTTGTAATCTTTGTTATCTTCATCTCTTCTACTCTTGTACTTGTCACCACCTCTGTAGTTCTTCTTCTTTGGACATCTAGCAGCAATATGTCCAACCTCATTACAATTGAAACAAATGATCGGTAACTTGCCTTTGAACTTGACTTTACCTTTGTGGAATCTTCTTGCTAGTAGTGCTTCAAGTTGTTTGACATCTTCCTCATCTGTATCACTATCACTAGACACGTACTTCTTCTTCTTTTTCTTCTTCTTCTTCTCATCAAGTTCCTTTAATGATCTTAGCTTTGAAAGTAGATTCAATCTTTTTAGGCTTGTAATTATCAAAGTTAGATAGCTCAAAAGCAATGAGTCTACTACCAGACCCTCAAGTGATAGCTTATTCCCTATAATACATCTCAGTTCTTGAATTGTAAAACTCTAATCGCATATACAGGTAACAATGTTCTCAAAACTTTTCTTAAAACATTATGATCATCTATATTACCAGTAGCTCCTTTTATTGCATTAACAACTTCTTTTATCCTTTCAACATATTGAGCATTATTATCACCTTCTTCCATTCTCATATCATCAAACTTACCTCTAAGACTTTCAACTTTGGCTCTTAGAAAATTTGCATCTCCTCCATGGATAGTGGTTAGGGCATCCGACATTTTCTTTGCATTATCAAGACCTTTGATATCATGAAATTCGACATAATTTAGGGAAGAGGCAATCTCCAAAATTGCTTGGTTGTGTTCTATCTTCTTCCTCATATCTTCAATGGTTGGGGCACCAGTAGGATCAACATGCTCCACAAAAATGGTAGATTGTGCATGATCTCCAACTCCTCCAAGGTGTAGCTTCATCAAACTTTGCCATGCAGGAAAGTTGTCTCTATTTAGCTTGGGTACTTCTCTTTTAGACATCTTGATCTTTGTGCTTGTAGTACCTTTAAACTAATTCTCTCAAACAGATGGCTTTGATACCAATTGTTAGAATACTTTAGAATAACTGGGGGGGTCAATAAATTATTCAAGGTCCAAATGTATAAATACAAATTTTCACAGCTTAGTGAACCCATAAAACATTTATACTCATGCATGCATCCATAAGATTATGCAATCACTTAAAGCTTGTAGGTTACTGTCAAATCAACTTGCAGAAATGTAAAGCATGAAACATAACATATTCATCAATACACTTGACACAATGATTTACGTGGAAACTCAATTTGGTAAAAACCACCAGTAACATGCTACTCTTTTCACTCTTCTAAAGTGATGCCCTGTGAAAGGCCAACCCTATTAAAGGTTACAATACACACTGTTAAATGTGACCCTGTTAAAGGATTTTAATCACCCTATTAGGAGTGAGCCTTGTTAGAGGACTTTAGACCATTCACTTGGAATGTCACCTAGTTAAAGGATTTACAAATGACTATTAGGTCAACCTTAATCCAAAGGATTTACCCTAGACTAATACAATTGTTAGATAGTAATAGTAAGGCTTTGATCTTATACAACTTACAACTTCACTTGTAGATTACAAATCTTTGTTTAGTCCTCAATTCTACTTGGCCTTCATACTTTGTAGCTCTGATAGCTTGTTCATCCTTCAAGCATTCATCTTCTTAAGCCTTCTTGATTAACATGTCATTGTAGACTCTTCTCTTAAGTCAGTTGATGAAGCAAAACCCTTGACTCCTTGTCTCCCTTAGGTTCTTGCACATGACAACCTTGCTTCATGACCATCCATCCCTATAAATAGGAAATTAAGATATTTTGTCACTCATTCTTCATCATCCAAATTAGGGTTTAGATGGATTAGGTAGGATACAATGTATCTACCCCATATCTTATATCTCTTCTAGAAACTTCTCCTAGAATTCAATTTGAATTTTCTTAAAAATTGTTTACCTTGAATTCTGTGCCACCGGCTCATCAACCTTATCTTCCACCCGGTTCACATAATCCAAGAAAACAAAATTGTCAGTTTAGATTCATCAAATCCATGATCTTTTAAATAATGTAGCAGCTCGGCATTATCAACCTTTTGATGCTCAACACATACTGCATTGCTCGATATTCACTGTGAAATTACTCGGCACAAACTAAAGTTTATTGATGCTCGAAATCTACTAAAATTTACTTGGTATCCACTGTTCTGCTTGGCATACACTAGAATGAACTTTCACTTGGCTCCAAATAATTTTTTGATCGCCTTGTACTGACTTTTCTTGGCACCTACTATCCACTCGATCAAGCTTAGTAGACAAACTTTGTGTAACTTGTTCTTCTAATATTTCTTAGTATAACCAACCTTTGTAACCTTATGTAGATTATCAATACATGATGTCATCACTGTCTTAACTAATCCTTGTACTTCATTACATAATCATAGCTCAACCTTTCATCTAGGTGCTATTGTTACATTTTTTGATCAAATCCTCTTCATCAATCAAATAAGTGATAGTACTTAAATCTTATAAACAGTTGTCTTACTAAAAAATAGCAGGTTTAACATTAGTGACAAAATAATGATTGAAACAAACAATCTTCTTCAACAATTTCCCTCTTTCAATCTAGTTTCAACAATCTCTCAAAAATGATCTTTTCAAGCAAATCTCAATAGATATCAAAAGCATTGGCCACATATCAAGTTCATGATATTCACTAAATGCTCTGAGTAATGGCTTCCCAACATCAAGTCGATGATGTCACCATGTACTCAACCTATGGATCCAAGATCCATGAGTCACAAGGACTCAACCTCGATATCAAATCCATGATATCCATAATATTAACCGAATATCAAGTCCATGATATTACCTTAATGCTCCAACTAATAGTATCTAGACTTTAAGTCCACTAAGTACTAAATATGACATCAAATCCATGATGTCACTTGTACTGGTATCCAAACATTAAGTCCACCAAGTACTAAATCTGACATCAAATCCACGATGTCACATTTACTGGTATCCACACATTAAGTCCACCAAGTACTAAATTTGACATCAAATCCATGATGTCATTGTTGGAAATATAAGAGTAACTAAGAGGGGAGGGGTGAATCAGTTACTACTAAAATAAATCCTAGATCCCTTAGATGTCAAATACAATTTAGACCGATTAAACTAATTACTATTGATACTTGGTAGGCATACAAAAATTGTTGTAACTTGGTAAATGTAGAGTGTGTTTAACTTAGCAGATCTTAAGATATTGTCAGTAATTTACTTGCAAGCATGAAAGAAATAACATGAACACATATGACACCGGGATTTAACATGGAAATCCAATTTGGGAAAAACTATCAATTATAACTAGTTACTATTTTTCACTCTTTTGAAGTGAGCCCTGTTAGGAGCCAACCCTAGTAAAGGTTACAAAACACACTGTTAGGTGTGATCTTATTAGAGGATTTAGTCACCCTATTAGGAGTGTCCTTGTAAGAGGTCTTGAAATAATTTAATGGAATTTCCACCTTGTTAGAGGATTTACAAATGGTTATTAAACCAACTCTATTAAGAGATTTTAGATCACTGCTACAATGGTAAAGAGTAACAATGAAATGACCTAATTGTGATGCAACTAAATTACTAATTACAAATCTTTGTTCTAGCTTATACTTGATCCTTCCTGATCGAATAATACTTTTCTACTCCACAAGGATACCTAATTATCCTTCAAGTTTGCTTCATCTCTTCTTATCTCTTTTAATTCATTCAACTTGCATACTTTGAAATCACAAATTGACCTTTTACTTATACCTTTCAGATTGTCAAGTCAGCCAAATACAATTTAGAATAACCAATATTCATTACCATAGTTGGCTAGAATCAATAGGTAAAATAATTAAGCTTTGCATGCCAAAGTAAGAAAATCCTTTGGTAGCCGACCCAGCTCGGTAGAAACTGATTTTGAAGCAATTTCCTATGTTAACCAATAAGAGCTCAGTTAACACTGCGAACTTACAAAATTCCTTTGGTAATTGAGTAAACTCGATTAATACTAGCTATATTCAATTTTCCTTTGTTAATTGAGTGAGCTCAGTTAACACTCTTTTCTGCATAAATTCCTTTGACACCCAAGTGAGCTTGGTAGATACTGCCTTCTGTACAGAGCAGACTTAGGAGTGCTTGGTAGACAAGGAAAAATGTCTTCACTGACCAAGTGAGCTCAACATGCACTGACTGACAATTGATATGACATTTGTGTGACATCAAAGACAACACACAATTAATCAATTGTATCCAATAGTCACCTGTACTAGTATTCGAATATCAAATACATGATATTCACCAAGTGCTCTAAGTACTAGTATCTAGACATTAAGTCCACCAAGTTCTCAATCCTTGAGTCAAGAAGACTCAAACCATGGATTGCCACTATCCACAAATCATAAAAATATAATCACATAGATGAATTTAGCCACATATGCATACAAACAATATAGTCTATGCTATATTCACATATCAAAGAAATGATCATGCAAAATATCCAAATATCTCAATTATAGACTCAACTCTATATAGAAGAGGTATAGTCTTTGCTATAACATAGTCAATGATCATAACAAACACAACCAATAATGTAGCCTAGGCTAAATATAGTCTTGGCTAAATACATAGCCCATAAAAAAATATATAAAAGAAATGCTTATACATATGAATCCCAAAAGAAGGAATTTATAATGCAAAACTAGGTGAAAGTAGATCCATATATAAACTCCCTCTTAAGTTCAAGCATCTCTAAGATGGATTCAATCCACATAGGTAGGTTACTCAATTTATCCATGACTATTTTTAAGTCAAACCAAATTGAAGTAGCTGGGGTCCATGACAGTCAATGTAATATACTCCCTTAGTGAAGAGTTTACAAGTATCCTATCTACTCCCTCTAAAGTTTAGGTTTAACTACTTTTGGTTGGACTCCCTCTCAATGTGTACACTATAAGGTCCCCTCCCATTATCTATCCAATGTTTATGGATAACTTCTGAAGGGGTTATGAGTCATTATCAAACCACAAGAATTTTATGTCTATGTCACTTAGTCTAGATTTATCTAAGAATTAATGGTTTATACAACTAGTTTTAATTCTTTAACTTATACTCAGAAATGAATATAATGTAATATCCCTATTGACACTCAACCTTAAATAGAAAAATATTATGCCATGTTTAGAGTGCACCTGGATATGTTCAAATGCTCTTGGAAATGATTCCCTTTGACATTTGGTGACTTCCTTTGTGCACCTCTGCACACCTTTTGTTCATTCATTTGTGCATAATGTTGAACGTCTACAATGAAATTTCCAATCTATACAACCATTTAGGTCACCACTTTTTTATCAATGTACCTCCCATTGTTATTGCTTTGAGTTTCTCCTCTATTTCTTAATTTCCAATGCTCTCTCTTTTCTTTAATAATAATAGGGTGTAGCCACAAAATTAGATATTCTTTGTTTGCTACTACTTCAGGTGATGTGAGGGACTAATATGACTCTATACTATTAGGTGGAAAGACATAACTCCATCATAATACACAATGCTTTATGTAGTTCTAAGTGATCAGCCATAGACAACACAATGCATTTGACTAGCTTTGACCAACTTTTCCATCCTCTTCATATTTGTGGCAGTGTTCTAGATTTTTATGTAATACTTTTGAGAGATGAAGAATTTATTTATTTATTTATTTTGTTTTGAAATCTTTACTACAATCACCAGCACCTAAAGCATGCACATGTTCCCTACCCATTTGCACAATACTCTTTTGGGCGTGACCATCAGTCGTCGTCCTATAATAACTATCATTTTGATTTTGATATTTAGTTGAGTAGCCTTGCTAGCCATGTCTAAAAAAATGTTTTCATGGCAATACTTCTAGGTTGCACTTAGTAACCTTTTGTACCTTCACACTAGGAAAGACAATTTCCTGATATTGAATTTGAGACTTACCATTCTTGTGTGCCTAAGGATTTCACATTAGAACTATGTTTGTCTTTTACTTCGATTTCTTCAATCCTTTAATCAATTTTTTTCAGGAACATGTACATCACACAATACTCCTAGATTTTATTACTGATCCACTCACATTACAATCACCTCCACCATGTTTAGTCTCTACTTGGGTGATTTTTCAGTGCACAAGCATGCTAGCCTCAACACTCGCAACCCTGATTCCTCCTCATATGTGTCACTTTTCAAGACACATGGATCGAAGATATTTCAGTTCCCCCGCTCAAGATTCAAATTAACCCACACGACAAGCCCACCCTCCTATTCATCATCCATGCTAATGGCACACAATCTAGTCACTAGTTGCATCAGTAAAACTCTAAATTTGTACATATCACTCTTTGTGGTGACCTTAAGGGAATAGATGTAACATACCTTAGTGTGCCTTCCATGACAACACTGATGTGGGTCATGTCTATGCTCTGGTTCCATTATAGCCCCAAGTATGTCATGAAGGCATTTACAAATATTGTCTAATAGAATGTTGATGGATTTAATATTACTATGGATGATAATGAATGGACACGTGATGTAGAAATCGTAATGCCAAAGAGCAACCGACTACAATCTTTATGCTACGTGGATACTTCAGAAGTCCAATTGGCTCATTCAACCATTCCTTCAGGCTTTCATTCTTGATGAATTTGTACATGAATATCCTCTAGTTTCCACGAAAGCAACAACCCAATAGGGTTACCGGGTTCAGATTAAGATTGGATGTTGTTTCCTTTGTACTTCTGTGAACATCTCCTTATGTTCTATTCTATCCATGAATCTGAATGGATCTACTTCAAGCAGTTAAGATTCCCACGAAGGAATCCACTCTAATACCATGTTAATGTTTTCAAATTTTAGGATAGAGAAGAGATATAGTGTAATAGTGGTGAATAATTACTTGCACATTATGTTTTTGGTGTCTTCATCATTCACCATGCAACACATTATATATATATATATATATATATATATATATATATATATATATATATATATATATATATATATATATATATATATATGAGACGAAGAGGTGTGTCTTCCAAAAGACATGACACTTCAAATGGGGCCAATTAAGCTTTCCCACTTAATTGAATTATCATATAATAAAATAATATATTTTATATTATTATTATTATATTGTCATTAAATATGTAGCCACTTTTGGCTTACTTTCACATATTTAATTATTGATTGTTGATCTTTGCTATAAAGGCCACAAACATTAACAACTATACCTAAATTAACATAAGAAGAAGATAAAAAAATCTTAATAAGAAATTTACATTAGAAAAAATAAAAGAAGCTCTTTTTAATCTCAACCTAGATAAATCTCTAGGTCTGGATGACTTTAAAGCATTTTTCTTTTGAAATTGTTGGGATGTCTTGGGATATAATTTATGGAAAGCCACAGAGACTACTAGAAAATCAAGCTCACTTCTAGCTGAGATCAACAATACTTTTCTAGCCACAATCCCTATGAAATCTAACCATGAGGAACCTGGGGACTTTTGACCTATTATATTATGTAATACCATCCATAAAATGCTAACAAACTCATTAATTAATATAAGGAAAATAGTATTACCTAAAATTATCTTAGAAGAATAAACAAACATTGTTCCTAACAAATCAATTCTCGACAGAATAATTATAATTCAAAAAATTATCCATTCAACTCAAATCAATAAGGAACCTAGTATGCTAATAAAGCTTGATATACAAAAGGCATATCATAAAGTATACTACAGATTCCTATGCAAGAAAATGGAAGCTTTTGTATTTTCTTGTCAATGGATAAATCTTATTTTCAATTCTATTTAAAATCCTAAGATATCACTACTGATTTATGGAACACAAGAAGGATTCTTCAATATTTCAAGAGGGATAAGACAAGGAGACCCGATATCACCTTTCATAGTCATCATTATGGTTGAAGCCTTTGGAAGAGCAATAAAGAAGGCTCAAATACAAGAAAAAATTAAAGTTATTTTAGTAGCAAAAGGTGTTCCCAAAGTAACACATCAAAAATTTGTAGATGATACTATTCTTCCTAGAGAAAGTACAATGGAAGAGGCGTGAAACTTCAAACCAATTGTAATGTCTTGTGGGCAGATCCTTGGAACACAAGGATAAAACATGCACTGAATTATTTTTTTCTTAAGATAAGTTACTTAACAACATCATAAAGTAACCAAGTGCAAGAGTGAAGCATCAAAACAAGGTGGTAAGAATAGGGAACATGGGAAGACTCACGTGTTCACCTACACCAGTGAAAGTCTTACCACTACTTCCAAAGATCTCCAAGCTCTAAACTACAACTCACAAACCAAGACCACATGAATCATGAGATTATACCAAGGGAATATTCTCTTTCAAACCCAAAGTAAAAGCTGCTAGCAAGGTTAGACATACAAGTCCATATCCACTGATCATATAATAATCAAGAATCACAAGTAGAGACCAACAATGGGCATGTAGAAAATAAGGGTTCAAAGTTACAACCACTTATCTACTAAATACCATGCTAAAAGATAAGTGTTGACTCCTAAAATTTGGCTAATTTTGAAATCTTGAAGCCCTAAAATTTCCTA
Organism: Cupressus sempervirens; assembly: GCA_028749045.1. Taxonomy (NCBI): domain Eukaryota; kingdom Viridiplantae; phylum Streptophyta; class Pinopsida; order Cupressales; family Cupressaceae; genus Cupressus; species Cupressus sempervirens. The sequence goes on from CM053785.1 coordinate 191,329,762, forward strand.
GAATCTTTATCTTAACTTGGAGAGGTTTGGAACGTATCTCAAATGAATCATCACATATATTAAAATATATCTTAAGTATAAGGTTTGAAGCCCTGAAATTTCCTAGAATCTTTATCTTAACTCGGAGAGGTCTAGAACCTATCTCAAATGAATTATTGTATATATTAAAATATATACTTAGACAATATATTTTAAACCCCATAAAAAATCTATTTTCATCTAGGAAGGTGTGCAACCCTAAAGGGTTCCCAAAATATACCCTTCAACTCTCAACCAAAAAGTCTAGAGATACCTGTTTGCCCTAGCTGATTTTTTTTTGCAAGAAATCAGGCAACACTTTTCCAATGTCGTACGACATTTCATATTACTACTAGGTGATACTTTTCTAGTATCGTATGATACTTCTTACTACTAACCAAGCGACACTTTCAGGGATTGTGTGATAAAGTTTACTATTACCATGCAATACTTTACCAGTATCGCATGATAGAACTTATAACTGTTGTGTGATACTTTCCGGTATCGTATGATATTTCTCCAACACATGAAATACAAGACACCATGCAATAGGAAGAAAAATGTCTATGCATCCAATCCATAACAACATATGAAAGAACATACGGAAGGCAACATCACAATGTACATACATGGTTCATAAATCAAACATCATATGAAGGAAAACATAAACATCTAAGAACCAAAACAACTAAACTCGTGCTCAGTTCCTCCCAACCATAATAGCATCATGAGACCTCAAAGGCCCTATCGATCCCCCAAGTGTAACATCCCAAACTACCAACTAGATAGTTGGAGTTGTCTTATGAGGGTGTTACTACTACAACGTAAGTAACATCATAAGATCAAGAATATCTAGCATGCTAATCCAACAAAGCATAGATACTCCAACTAGTAATGAATCACATCATCAAACCATATGCTATAACATCATATTAAAGGAGTGCACCATATGAAAACTAACATCATCTAAACATGATATCCAAACATTCCAATTAGAGCATAAATCACAAGGAATATACTCTAGAAACTCAAATAAACCAAATGAAACATCAACCATTAGTCTCAACTGGAAATAGACTATCTCTATATATCAGTCCCCAATAGTGGTATAGGTAGCTATGCCTCCCAACCACGTGGAATCTATAGGCCCGCTCTTGGAGTACTAATGGAGATAATGATCCAACCAAAAATACACATAAAAATAATGTCCATAGCTAACACTCATGCTATACAGTAAAGAGGACTAAAACCAAGATCATGAGACAATGCAAATACAACAGGTCCTAGTCAAACGCTCTATGGGTAAACTATGTAGGGACTATAGTGGAGAGTAATTTTCTTGGTACTTCCAAGCTAAACCTAGTGTGGAAACTCTCTCAATGTACTCCCCTGAGGCCATAACACTAGTGCAAAAACACTCTCAAGTTACTCCCTTGGAGGCCATCGTTGAATGTCCTTGAAATCAAACCACAAGACACTCACCCTCAAATAAACTATACAGGCTCGTAACCTAGAATCAAACCATACAGGGTATCACATTTTAATTATCTTAGTTTTATTACCAGTTTATTTCTTTAGTTATCACTTATTTAGAAACTTCTTCACGCCAACAACTAGGAAATGGACACAAAGGTTATGAGAGAAGCCCCTCCAATGTCTACCCTACATACCCATGCTCATCACATGATGAGTTCTTGTAGGCATATACCCAATCCAACCCCATCAAAATCACCCAAGAGTTCGAGTCTCACAAGAACTGACAAATGCATGCACATGTGCTCGTGTGTGGGCACACCAATTACATGAAGATCATAACAAATAAGGACTAGATGAGAAACACATAAAACATATGTATAGAAAATCACTCAATTGACCTAAATCTAGGAGTACAAATTCTACATGAATCCAAATGCATAATAAATCACCAAGCATCATGAACTCACTCGACTGGCCTAAATTTAGGAGTATGGATTCTACACAAATCACAATGATGTAACAAAATACTGGACGCCATGAGTTCACTCAACTGGACATAAAGTGAGGAGTACATATACAACATGCATTCCAATGCAAACATAAAGATGCAACAGTGGTCAGATTGAAATCCTACAGATAATCTAAATCCACGACCAACACCATGCCAAGAAAATTTGAGAAAATTGGTTGGCACATAAATCAAGGTGAAAACTTTAAAAAGACAACATTGATGAAAATCAACAAAAATAAAACCCATTCTACCCACAAGTAAATGAGCCACATAAATCTAAGAAAAATTGGGTTTGAACCTCATATGAAAAAATGACCAGCATAATGGTGCAAAACTCTAAATCCTCGTCCCAAAAAATAGGGAAATGTTCATACCTAACCAACTGAGTAGAGCTAGCACTCTAAAATGGAGGGGAACACTAGTTCTCAACTTCAAATAAACATATACCAAACATGGAAGTAGAAACAAAGCTGAAATAGCAAAATAGGAGAGCCCTACCTGACAGCCAAAAGGGCAAATATAGGAATTTGAATAGTAAAATAAAAACCCTGTAGAAACTCTCAAAAGTCATGACACTCCAAGGTCTCCTTGAGCTAGATCGAACAAAACCAACCTCACATCAATCCCATGCCTGTAGCTCCTACATTAAATAGAAAAATATTTCCTCTTGAAGAGGATTTGGAATTTGCTATCAAATTTCTATTTCAAAAAGTGAGAAGTCAAGAATAAAATTCCTTTTTGGATATGTATTCACTTTTCAAGTGAATAAAGGATTAGGGTAATTAATCAAGTCACCTAGTTAAACCCTAAATCAACCCAAAAAAAAGGGGCTATTCCAAGTAATTGGAATTCAACTATGGTAAAGCTATCAGGAAGTAAATTAAATAAGATAAAGCCCAAAATTCCCTTAAACTTGTTATCAAAATTTCATTACCTACAAAATTTTGCTTTAACATTTATTACTGTTTATCAATTGCATTCATTTGCCAATGCTCACAGAAATGAAAAAGTACATTGCATTGATAAAATGAGAAAAATCTTTATTTGTATTAAACAATGACAAATTTCAATTTGGAGTTTATACATTAAAGAATTAAAGAACATGTACTAAATGAAAAAATGATCAAAATCTCTCACACAAGGCCGTGATAGTAACCTAGGATTCATTATTCTTGTGCAAATAAGGAACATGTAGAAAAGAAAATAAATGATACAAATGAAATGCAAGAGTATAAGAAAGGGAACCAGCCATTTCTTGGGGGTATATGGCTGGTCTGAGTCCGCATTCTCGAGGTTGCCCTCTTGCAATTGAGTTCTTCCTGATTCCCCAAGCATCCAACTCCTGAAAAAATTGAAAGAAAGGTACAGGTTAGATCCATATGGATCTAAGCAATGTCTGATTCCACAAAAATATACATGTACACTTGTACCATTTACCCATGATCCTAGTTTGAACAAGAACAGTGAACTCAACCAATCATGGAACAACAATATCAGACTCTAAAAATCAAAACCATGTATACAAGTGATTTTATTGCTAACATGTTTGTGCCATGTGCAGAAAGAAATAAAAGTCATTGTGAGTGTCACGAGCCCGTGCTCGAACCTCACATAATAATATGCTATAGGACTACAACAATAATGATTGACATCACAGATTGTACATGTGTACTTACTGCAAGAAGACATGTAAGATCATCAATATGAATTACTTCAAGAAATGCAGAATGTTCGGAGAAAAACACCATATAGCAAATAGTGCTATGAAACAATCAGAAAAAACCATAGGAATCAAGACAAAAGGGAAAACTATCTCTTTAAGAAATGATGGCCAGCAAAACAATATAAACAATAGCATTATTACATTCAATCACTGTTTCTTAGACATAAAATATGCTAATTTGATTTTCAAACATCTGAGAATATGAAAAAGAAGAGACATGATCTTGTTGAATAAATTTGCAACATACATATTATCAGCTGGAAACCCAACTGCAACTAAGTTCTGAAGTATTGAAGTAATGAGCTCAATAGACACAGCTAAAGCAGAACTTGCTCTCCCTATTTTGTACCTGAATAAAGAAGAATAGACATCTACAAAAATAAGGGAGCCTCGAATTTATGAAAAGATCCAAATCAGACCAACAACATTTAACATGAATAAGCAACCATTGATAAATTCAAATGAAGAAGTAAAGATCCTCATGATAATGGTTGCTCTACGAATGTGAGATTGAATACATACCAGCACTAGAATAAAAAGTAAGCCATGATTTGGCTTTGTGCAAAAGGGAAATCAACATTCAACTTTGTGCAGAAGGGAAACCGACACTTTAAGGAAGACAATACTACAAGGATGTGATTTCAACACAAAAGGCAATTTGAAATCAAGCAATAGGTTTAGACCAGTAGAGAAAATGTCTGAGAATAACATATCCGAACAATAAAATGACAACCATTTTAACAAGAACTTTTCGATTCCACCAAAATCACAATGACAACATAATAATGGAAGTTCGAACAATAGCTAAAAACAAAAAAAAGTGCATCATAGACCAACTGTATGCATTCACAGTTTGAAATGATGAATTATTCCTCATATAATAGCAGGCAAATAGGCTCAGAAAGCATACCTTTAGTGGGTTATCATGAAATTCAACCCACATATCTCAAGTAGATGATCTCATAGCAGCTCGAGTTGAATGAATGGACACAGTTTTTTACCTGAAAAACTGTGAAAAGGGGAAAAAGCAAATGAAGTGATGTCTTTAGTTAACACACAAGCTGTATTTCAGGCTCTCATGGCGGCAAGGGTTTCAAAACCATTCATTATCGCAGACAACAAGCAAATGGAAAAGTGAAATGTGCTTAATGATGCTAGGGTTAGAATGTTAGAAGACCCTTTTCTATATTGTAACATCTTTTCAAATCCGAGCCCTTATGCCTATCAACATCTTCTTTTTTTTTAATTTCCCTTAGTTTTGTTTAAATAAAGCTCAATGTTCAAACATGTTAATAATGTGTTAATATTATCTTGTAAAAGATATATTAATATGTTATTAAATTCCTTATGAGCTTTATTTTATTTTGTATGTGCATAAGCATTTAATAATTGATTTTTATGATCAATTAATTACCTCTGAGGCATGCAGAATCAGTTGGGGAACAAATGAAGGGAATATAGGACCTACTTGGGCATATTTAAGGATCGGATTGAGCATCCCAAGGGGTTGTTTAGGATCATTTATTGATAGTTTGAGCCTTTTGAGGACAATTTTGATGAGTCACATGGGTGGTTGATGCCTTGACTTGACTTTTCTATTCAATTGATGCTTGTTGGAGGAGTGGAGGGGCTATTTTTAGGGCTATGATTGTGTATCCGACCTAGGGAGTGTGGAGGATCTTGGTACTTAGTTTTCTTTTCTCTAGAATTTTGGGGAGACAGTTCTGAGTTATGCAAAAACAATATTGAGTGATATTTTATCCTGAGTATTGTTATGTATTTTTTCTGTAACTATTTTGAAGAAAAGTGGAATATATGACAAGCTTTTACAAGTACATTTTGGGGGAAGATTTTCAAGCCTCAATCTTTTTCTATGGTACTATGTAATGTCCTGATTTGATAGATTAGTTTGTGAATCTAAGGGCTCCTTGTTAATCCGTCTCAGTTTTTACCCTGTCACTGGAGTGTATTTTGTCTACAGGTCACCTTTTGTGTTTGTTTTATTTTCATCTTATTAAGTGAAAATATCTATTTCTTTAATGAGTGAGAATCAAAACCTTAATGTGAAACACTATTGTAGGCCAATATAAAGTTTGAGTGCTTATTAGTGCTTTCCTGTATATTGATTGGTAAAAGGTTGTTATTTGTTGAAACCTTTCTTTAAACATCTTTGGTGCATCACCTTTTAGAAAATAGTTTATTTTTTCAGTTTACAATCTTCCTTAACCCTTTTCTCATCAAGAAAGTAGTGTTAGAAGAATCAATCAAGTGATTTTCCATAGAGGAGCCGGCCTAGAATCTAGAGGTTCAGCCATTGATAGGTTACCCACAGCTTTTGGTTGTCCCAATGTTGGCCTAAATCTTCAAGTTTTTCTCTAAATTTGATAAGGTGCAAATTTATGTGACAAAAAAACCAAAAATCATAGAATTTCTTAATAACTTTTGCGACAATTGCGAACCTTTAAATGCACATACACGTTCATAGGTCTAATCACATAATGCAAATGAGTTCAGATTTATTAAATCATCAGAGGGCTAAATTTAAATAATGAAATAGGATATGTCGACCCTACAGGGATGACATTGGCTAAATATGAATAGTTGAATCAGTAACTCCATGTACCATTGCCAGGGACATAAATCTTGCACACTAAACAAAATGATCAAGTGCAATTACATATAATAATATAACATAAGTGACAAATTTAATAAATCACATTAAATAACCATTTATTTAATCACATTAAAATCATGTACTTAAATAGCTCATTTTGCGTAAATTATTGAAATAAACAAGGTAAATATCTGTAGCACATGACCACTGAATCCAACATGGAAAATTCATTTCTAATTATTTAAGCATTTAATAATAGATGTTAGACAACATAAAAAGGTACTTAAAATACATAAGTGAACATGGTCAAATACATGACTAACCACTACTACAAGAACCTAGTAAAAAACAACGGGTTAATAATACACTGTGCAATCTCTGCACCCATCTTAGGGTAATCACAAAATAACATTGTGATACCACATCAATCCTGGTAACCACTGGCACAAACCTTAGTGAAACCATCTAACACATCATAATCTCATAAATCATCCATAAGAATAATCAAATAAATTGATACAATAACATAAATCTAATCACCTCAAGGGTGTACACCACTCATGGTCCCAATCATGATCAGTCACTAAGCAAGATGACCAAGGTCCAAGAATAGAGAACAAATACACCAAGTGCAAAATCAAAACTGAGCAATAGGAATGACTCATCGACCTCTCCACAAGTCAAACCCAAATCACTCCAACATTCACAAACCTTCTTGACAACCTCCAAATAGGTTAACCACAAGAGAATAGGTATCACATTGGCACAAGTTCCTTCAACATGGAACTTCCTATGCACTAGTAAAACCAATCTAGCCATAAAGTCAACACTCTAAGGTAAGGAAAAATCCAATCTACTTCATCAACAGGTGCCCAACTACAACATGCACCTATCAAGTGATCACAAAACAAGGTCAAAATACTACACACTTACAAGAAGAGTTAGAATCATGGGGAATAACCATCCCAAAGTTCCCAGGAATACTATCATGCTATACATGAGCATCCTTGAATCCATGTAAACTCACCCTTGAACATAGAGGATGATAGTTTACTAACAAGATTGTACACTGCAAATGATACTCTCCACAACTAACCACCAAGCATAGGAGCACTTAGTCTCTATGATACAAAAAGCTCAACTATCATTGGGAACTAGGATTACATAACCCAACCAGACAAGATATCACCTTTCCACAAGGTTGCAAAGAATTTCATTAGTGGAAAAAATCATGTAATATGTTCATACCAACTCATAAGATGGTAACAGGTGTCCAATGATACCATGTCCCTCCAACGACATTTTGGGAATACTACACGAAACCTACTGCTAAACCCTATCTCCAACCTTAAGTCAACTATAAATGAGCAACTCGGCTCAGACAATCCTCCTGAAGATACAAGATTAGGGAGAAAAAAACCATAGAGTATTTAGACTAAGAGGGATTCTCTCTCAACCTCTACACTAAATTGGCCCAAGACGCATTAGGGAAACTCACAATTCTACCAACCAACAAAATACTCACCCAACACTAACTAAGCTAGTGGCATAGCCATGCTAGCCTACTTTCTCAAGAGAGGCAAGGATACAGAGACACCCCAAAGTCAATGTCCAAAAGGAGGATCTAGACTCACCAAAAGGACTGATTCATTCCCAAATGAAAAGGGCAACATCAACTTCAAGTAAGGAATTTTCATAGTCTACACTTCACCTGACAAAGGTGGATTGGTGTTATAAGTAACACACAAACCTAAGCACGAATCCCAACTAATTATCTAGTAGATTTTGAAGGTTATTAACTCCTTTAAGAATAACATGAAGGGTTAAACTTTTTCCTCAATCATAAATATGATCTATCATTATTGAATTGGCCTCTACTCAATAAAGTGTATCCAGAACGTTAATTTGCACCTTCTGAAGTGTGAGAGAGGTGTTGGTTGTTCTCCACATGACATTTTGCATTAATACACTCTAATGCAAGGTTTCTCACATAACTAGGCAAGATAATGCAATATCCTAGGTGAGCAAATGCACGACAACTGGTTTAATCACACAAAATTCCAAATCAACACAAAAATTACCTTCACTCCGAAGGCCATAACTTTCACATCCAAACTCCGATTGACTTCATTCAAAATGCATCGAAAAGATCTTGATGAGAGCTGAAACATAATGGAGTTTAGAGAGTCCTAAGACATTAAAATTTTAATCACCACTCAAGATAAAATATCATAGGCAAAGTAGGAGATAATTTCCACAGCAAGTCAAATTGTGATATTGCTATCAGGATTTAACTATGTGATTTTGGGTCAAACTCATTGACCCATGTTTCATGAGTAGTGATTCAACATGAATCCATCTCTCATGAGAATAAATGGAACACTTAGCACTCATTGGATCTAGATGATGCTCACAAAGGTGAAGCACCGGGACTTCCCGGGAGCTCACCCATCCCAATACTACTCTAGCCTGAGCATGCTTAACTATGGAGTTTCCTCCATGGTTAAACCCAAAGCTTGCAACCCCATTTGAAAAACCTTCACCAAGTGTTGTGCCTTATGAATCATTCATTAGAAAGCCCTTAAGCTCATTAATTGATAAGTAGGAGATAATTTCCATAGCAAGTCAAATTGTGATATTGCTATAAGGATTTAATTGTGTGATTTTGAGTCAAACTCATTGACCCATGTTTCATGAGTAGTGATTCAACATGAATCCATCTCTCATGAGAATAAATAGAACACTTAACACTCATTAGATCTAGGTGATGCTCACAAGGGTGACGGATTGGGACTTCCTGGGAGGTCAACATGGATCAATGAGTTTGACTCAAAATTACACAGTTAAATCCTAATAGCAATATCACAATTTGACTTGCTATGGAAATTATCTCCTACTTAGCAATTGATGAGCTTAAGGGGCTTTCTAATGAATAGTTCATAAGGCACAACACTTGGTGAAGGTTTTGCAAATGGGGTTGCAAGCTTTGGGTTTAACCATGGAGGAAACTCCATAGTTAAGCATGCTTAGGTTGGAGTAGTACTAGGATGGGTGACCTCCTGGGAAGTCTGGGTGCTTCACCCTTGTGACCATCACCTAGATCCAATAAGTGCTAAGTGTTCCATTTATTCTCATGAGAGATGGATTCATGTTGAATCACTACTCATGAAACATGGGTCAATGAGTTTGACTCAAAATCACACAGTTAAATCCTAATAGCAATATCACAATCATAGGCAAAATCAGACAGTCTCGATTACCAAGATAAGCAACAGACGCAATGTCCAAAAAAACTAGAGAGCAGACATGCCCAAATCAACATAAAACATGAAATGAAAGATATTTCACACATTGAAACCTTCATTACTCCTCTTTCATAATTTCATTAGTTAACAATAGCACGAGCATAAATGCATAATGAAACTGAAAGGTTTTTGAAGCAAGGGTTCAAGAGTCACTTACCATAACACAAGTACATATCTTTTCAAAAAAAATCATGAATAACATTAATTTTAATCATCACTTAAACTATTTCATTTCCAATAACACATTTACCTCTATTAACAAATACACTAGCATGTTCTCTATGATATTATCCCATGTATCTACTACCAGAGGTTCGAGATGAATGTGATAGAGTCACAACACACAACTAGGAAATAGTAAAACACATGTAGAATAATCACTATGAGAAAAAATAAAAGCCCAAATGGGGGAATTGTCAACTCCAGTAGTAAATCTCAAAAGAGCTTATTTTAAAAATAAGTCAAGAGTGACAACAACCACAAAGAGAGTGACAGAGAAATTTGATGACTATTCCAAGAAAGGAAAATACTAAAAACCAATGCTAGCCCAACAACATAAGGAAAGTACCTCTAGTTAAATAAAATAAGGCATCAATCAAATCAAGTTACATGTGATGACTAAGAATAATCACACAAGAGGGATAAACCACCACACAATGCTAAGGAATACATCATCCTACCAATGTTAGAGAACACAATCACACACATCAAGCAGCATACCTATTGTCAATCAGGATTTGCACCTTTAGCAAGATGTAGAATCAAGCTATCCTGTGAAACAACGAAAACTCTCTCGGGTGGTGGGTTGCCCTAAAATGAGAGAAGAATCTATGGAAGCTAGGCCGGTTCCTAAGTTATGATCACCTAATCCTAAATTGTACTCGAGATAAGGGTAAGAAATGAAAGAATGAATGATTAAAACTAATTTAAGTGAGGTGATACACTAATGGTTATGAATGTGATTTTGATTACTTCAGCACAAACTACGAAAAGATAATTGGTTCACAATATCAGACAATCACGTAATCACAAAAGTGTTTCTATGTAAGGATTGGGATCTCTTGTTTTGAAAGGGATACCTAAGTTTCACCACTTTTCTGCAAGGAAACAATAATCACAAACATAGACCTACAATCACATGTATCACGATTCAAATTTGCAACTAGGAATGTAACTATAATGAAGGCGAACACAATCATTAAAGCAAGAAATTCACAAAATTGCACAAGAATCTATGATAAGGAATAGTTGTATCTCTATAATCAATCCTAAAAAATATATGTCACAAGTGCCTTTACAATCAACTCAAAATTTGCAATCTGCAAAAAAAATTTGAATCCGAAAGAAGGTCCCTCATAATGAGGTGAAAGTACAATATATAGAAGAATAACCCTAACTTGGATTCTAAAATCAAGCCTAGGAAAAAATCACCAAAAAATGATGTAAACAATGAAAGATCCTTTGAAACCTGTACTCAACCACCTGCTCAACTGATAGATAACTCAAAACTGCCTCTAGCTCTCCAAAAATATGCACAAAAAACTCAACTCGGATACACTGATTAACCCTCAAAAATAGCATGTGAAAATGCTCCAAATTATGCAATATATGCATAAAATAAGCCCTCCATCTGAACAACATGCATAACTGATCTCAACTGTCCCATAGGATGCTAAAAATACCATTATATAACTCATAAATCTGTATAAGGAACTGGAACTGAACCTTCTCAAAAGTACCCCATGTTAACTGAATGTCCCTGTTTAAAAAATAGCGTTCCCGTTTTCTCTCCTTGCATTTAGGCATTTAAATGCTAAATCTCTCTTGATTTCCATTAGATTAATTAATAAAATCAATGGCCTTATAACTATGACCACTTGACATATTAATTTCACAATTGAAGCTCATTTATTATATTAATTTAATATTATTGTGTTCATTTTTATATTTTATCATTTAAAATGAACACGTTAATATTAATTTAATATTATAATATAATAGATAACTCATCTCCTTTATTTATACTAATACTAGTATGCTTTAAGAATTAGCATTCTATTTTTGTTAATTTTAAAACGTATTAGTATTAGTATAAATAATGTAATATTATTATTATTATTTTTATTAGTTTCACATATATTAAATGATAAATGTGTTTCATTTAACACATGCAAAGCTAATTAAAAATAGAGTTGAGTTAATAATATTACATTCTATGATAAAATGACAACCAAACAAACTCACTTGCGGATTTAAAATTTTATGCAATGTGAAAAAGGCAAAAATAAAATCAAGAAGGAAAGGCAAAACATTGTTGTTTTTGCTCATTCTCTCACTTGTCATTTTGCGTGAGAGCAAGGAAGAAGGATTTCTCCAAACCCTAGCCGCAGCTAATGAAGTCTGTGATTTTCTCATGAATTTGATGGCTGTTATCTTCATTTTTTGGGCATTAACACTCAGGCCGCTGGGCACGATTTTGGCTTTTTGGATGCCGCCTTTTTGTTGTAGATCTGGGCGTAAGTTTCATATCTGCTATGTGCTGATGGACTTTATTATGCTTGTTGGGTGTTATTTACCTTGCTGCGAGGTTCCATATTTTTCTTATGGACGCCATTTTATGCTTGCTAGAGCAAAAAAAAAAAATTGGACGGTTGCAGAGATCTTCTCCTATACGTGAGCTTGAATGACATGTTGTCTTGAGTTATGTGGGTTTTATTGATGATTGATCTGCACCATATTTCTTTTCCACGTGGAATCATGCGTGAATTGCATCACTGTTTGACTATTGGAAATGAGCCATTCTAGGTCTTCTTCATGCGCAAGCTCTGAGTATATAGCAGAATTTTATTTTTTATATAAATTTGTTTTATGCATTTACCTCTGAATAAATATGAAATAATCACCATGAATCTGGGCTTGGTAATAGCACTCATACTGTTTGTTGTATTTCCTTTCTTATGCTATGAATAACTAAAAATGATGGTTAAGCTAGGAAACAACTGGATTCGCGTCATGGGTATTTGAAAAAAATGTAAAAAGAAAGTGATTTTCTTTTATATCTAGTATGCTGTATTCTTTGAAACCCTACTAAAACCTCCATTATGTAATGGCTTATCTTTAAATTTTGTTTGGCGGGATAACACATGCTGCTGAATCTCCATGATTTGATACATTCAATGCTTCCAGCTATGGGTTTTTTTGATGCCATGATGCTTTTTTATTATTTGTTAAATACTTTAACCTCCTTTGTCATCTGAATGCTAATATGGAGCTTTTGTTTGAGTTAAAACATTGCAAGTTACCTCTGCAATTATAATGTTTCAATATAATTGATGTTCCTTTAAACCATTGCACCTTTGGCTACAGCTGTGATCTTGAATTTACCTCTCGTGGAAATGGTTCTACTGTAATTTATGATTTTGGCACTTACATTGGATGTGAAGTTTAATCTGTACCTGCATTTTTAGACTTGGATAAGTGTAATGGACATGTAAATCATTTAATCCTCATACTTCTTTGTCCTTTTCTTGAATATGCTATTATGGACAAGTGATCTTTCGTGATCAGATTCTTATGTGAAATTCAACTTGCTGATACTCTTTAATTCATTGTATGAACTATTGTAGTGTATCTGAAAATGGCTCTCCTTCCATATGTTGTTGTGCCTGAATATACCATTTGCATTAAATGCTGTCTTCCTTTACATTCCAACCCTGATTTCTTAACTGTCACAGCTGAATATTAGTTACTGCTCAGTTCCTCTATAAAGTTGATTATTACTTGACGATCATGCAGAATGTGAATAAGATGGATAACATAATCCTTGTCTTTGATCATAACAATTTGATATATTATGTATTAACAAAGAAATGCAGCATGAATGTTAATACTCCTATTTTTTCCTTATTTTACTTGGCACTGACAAGTAATTCTGATTGACCTTGTGACTGATTGCACCCGTACTTTTCTTGATATATGCTGAAATGTACTTGCAAAAATAATCAAACCCCTTTAACTTTAGACTTTGAAACTATACACATCCTCCATGATTTGACCGGAAGGTCCCATACCTAAATTTATGTATGCCCCCTCGACGGCCTCCTCTCATCCTTTACCGCTACATGATTCAACCAAAAGATCCCACGCTTGTAATGTATGCGTGTTCCTTCAATGATCTCCTCAAAGTCTTTAATCAGCTTCATTGGTTCAATCAGAAGGTCCCATACTTGTAATTTATGTATGCCCCCTCAACAACCTCCCCAATATCTTCTGTCTTTGCCCAAACAATCTCAGCCAAAAGTCTTCATGCATGTAACTTATGCATGATCCTTCTATAGCCTCTAATCTTCATACCTATTTCTTCACATAGAACAAGCTCATTAATAAAAACATGATTTATTTTCCTCAGATTTTCTTTCTACCTTGCCTTTTACCATAGTTATCTGGATGACTATTTTGTATAAACAACAGAGTATAGATGATAAGAAAGTCTTTCATTGCTCAGTTCATATGAACTGATCCATTTCTTTACTTATTTTTTGCAGGTTTTACTCTCGGATGGAGATGCGGGATCAACCCTCCAATGTTCAACGCAACAACTTTCCATTCAGGCAATGGATGCCTTTCCTTTCTATCTCTTTTTCAGTACTTTTCTGTTTGTACAATGTGTTTAATTCAGATATTTATGTTAGGGGCTGAGAGCACTAGTAATATCTGAATGCATTGTATTCAAGTACTGTGTAAACATGAACACTTTTTAAAAAATATTTTTTGAATACTTTGAATATTGTTTCAGTACTTGTATCCTGAAAAAGTGATCAATTCTCTTTCTTATGTTTCTTGTACTTTGCTTGCTGCATTCTTTTCGTTTTGTACTATATACTCTCAATAACTAAACACATTTAGTGAACAGTTTAAAACATAATTAATTTAGCGTAAAACATAACAATTTAAAAGGCATGTTAAATTGGTAACATTTTTGGCGACCTCTCAGGGTTGTTTGCCTGCTAAACAGTAATAGACTAGTTGTCTTGTCAATCCATTGGGTATAGAGTCATCTTCAGCACTTAGAAAACTGAACCTTCTCAAAACTTAAAAAAAATTGAAACTCTAAAAACTGAAACTCACTTGCTGAAAACTGAAACACACTTGCTGAAAACTAAAACACACTTGCTGAAAACCGAAACACACTTGTTGAATTGAAAACTGAAAACTGAACCTGAAAACTAAAAACTGAACTTTTTCAAACGGATCTATTAGCTGCCATAGGATCTTGTAGCTATTTGTTTTGATAACCAGGATAGAATTGTATCACAGTAAAGGGGAAAATGTGTTTATTTTATGATCCCTTTTTTGCGATAATAATTGTATTGTGATTGTGAAGATTGATAGCTGCTGGCTATTATGACACCTCTCAGATTTGACTAAAAATTTATTGAAAAAACTACCATAAAACTTGAACTATTAGCTTGAATGTGTACCTTGCGTCATAACAACAATGTGGTGTGTTGTTCATGATTGTACTAGGGCGGTATGTTGGCTGTCTTGGAGTGACCATTCCTCCTTTTTCAGTATTTCTATGTTATACACAACGGTATATCAGTCTAGTATGATGGTGGATAACACATCATATTACTGTTGTGTGGTAAGATATTCATTCAAGTTAAACATTATTCAAAACCAGAATGTATACTTGCTGTTGTTCTGAAAAAATATTCCAAAAAGACCTATACCAGCGATGTGCTTGAGTGTTTTTCTGATTTCTTTACGGCTGAACGGTTGGGAATTACATCATGTTATCATGAGCCTGTCATGAACTTATTAGGTATGTATGATTCAGAGCATTGGAATTCATTCCATACTTTGTATGATATGTATCTCATGTGTTGATGGAAGATTGATAATAATATGGTGTAGTTTCTAGCTTTATTACTAACCACTAACATACTGAAATTTGAATCTAGATGTGCTGGAACCGCACTTATTAAAATTTGAAATAAATCACACCTCTACTCTACTGTGCCAAAGCACTTATTATAATCTAAAAAATACCTCAAAAGCATCGCTTGAGTTGAATCCCATTAACCAAGATTTTCAACCCTTCTCCTTCAAGTGTAGACAGATGGAAAGCATTATGTTGCGTGGTTCTGGTTATGATATATGGACCAGCCCACATGGCATCGAATTTCGAATGCTTTCCAGGTCTACTTTTCAATTCATCCCATTTTAGTACTAAGTCTCCCAGCTGGAAATCTTTTGGAGATGCCTTTTTGTCAAATGTCTTCTTCATATGAGTTTGATGATGCTCAATGGTTCGTAAAGCATATTTTCTTTTCTCTTCTAGTTCATTGAGTTGGGCCAGCCTTACCATCATTGGTTCTTCATCAATCATATCTAACTGATGCATAAAATCTAATGCCAAAAACTCAACTGAAACCGGTAGTCTAGATTCTTTACCATAAACCAGCGCGTAAGGAGACATACCAGTTGATCTTTTGGAAGTTATCCGATCAGCCCACAGTGTTGATTTCAACTTCTCGTGCCAAGAACACTGATTCCCTTCTCTTTATGATGCGAATTAGATTCTTGTTGGTGGATTCAACTTGCCCATTACCCTGTGGGTAATAATTTGATGAAGTATTCAGATACACGCCATTCCTAATAGCCCATTCAACAATCTTATTTCCTGTAAAAGCAAGTGCGTTATCTGAAATAATTGAATCTAGTACACCAAATCTGCAAATTAAATCCTCGTAAAAATTTAAAACAACAATCTCATTTGCATCTTTAAAGGCCACTACTTCAGTCCATTTTGTAAAATAATCTGTGGCTGTCAATACCCATTTATGACCTGCACTTGAAGGTGGGTTAATGATGCCAATGAAGTCTAGACCCCATTTCATGAATGGCTGGTCCACCTGAATAGGTTTTAAAGGCATTGCTGATAACTTCTCTTTACCTGCAAAAATTGCACATTGTTTGCATCTTCTTACCCAAAGATGTGAGTCTTTGAATACGCTTGGCCAATAGTAGCTTGCCTTCATCACCTTAAGAGCTGTGGCTCTTGGTGAGATGTGACCTCCAGCTGGTCCTTCATGAAATTGATGCAAAATGTGCTCAATCTGACCTGGTTTTATACATCTCAGCAATACACCCTGCATATCTCTCTTAAATAAAATACCATTCATCAAGCAATAAGGAATGGCTTGCAGCCTATAATACCTTTGTTTGGCTCTATCTAAACCTTTAGGACAGTGTCCAGTTTGTAAGAAATTGATCATATCATCTATCCAATAATTTTGATCACTTAGAACAGCAAGTTGTTCTTCATCTTTTTGAACTAGGATAGCATTTGAACCTTCGTTTAACTCATCCTTTCTTGTTTCAACAAGCTGTTCACATAGCCCTTTACCTCTTACTAGCTTGGTGACCTTGATTTCAATATCGTATTCCATTGCTTTGGTAATCTAGCCAGCCCTCTTGGTATTCAGGTCTTTATTCAACAAGAAATCTTTAACTGAAGGGTGTGCAACCATTAGCTGTATTTTATTATTTGAAAGCATATGTCTAAATTTTTTTAGACTTCTTATGACAGCAAGGACGTGCTTCTCTACAAATGAGTAATGCAATTCATAATCTTTCAGTCCTTGGCTGAAAAAAGCTAATGGCTATTCAAAGCCTTCATCGTTCTGTTGTACTAGCATAGTAGCAACACTATCATTATTCTCGTAAGCATATAGAATGAAATCCTTTGAAAAATTGGGATTTAACAATGTGGGAGCTGAAGCCAATGCTTCCTTAATCTGTTCGAAACTTCGCTTACCTTCTCTTGTCCAACTGAAAACCATGCCTTTTCTAAGAATAACTGTTAATGGAATCAATAAATCAGCAATATTTGGAATGAATCTTCTCACAAAATTGATCTTACCTAAGAAACTTTGCAGTCCTTTCTTATGAGCTAGCAATGGTAAGTCTAAGATAGAACTTACCCGTTCTGGTTCAATGGTGACACCTTCCTTGGAAATAATAAATCCTAACAGTTTTCCTTCATGAACTAAAAAAACACTCTTTTTGGGATTTAATGAAATACCGTATTCCCTACATCTTTCAAATATTATCCTTAGATGCTGAAAGTGATCTACTGCATTTTTAGAGAAAACAGTAATGTAATCAAGGTAAACAAGAACAAACCTGTACATCAGATTTAAAAAGGCTTTATCCATGGCTTTTTGAAATGTTGCACCAGCGTTTGACAAACCAAATGGCATCTTTTGATACGCCATTGTTCCCCATTTGGTGGTAAACGCTATCTTATACCTATCCTCTTCCTTAACAAGGATTTGATTATATCCTGAAAAACCATCCAGCAATGAGAATCTCTCGGAACCTGAAACAACCTGCAAGATTTGTTCCATTGAGGGTAAAGGATGCCTATTCTTTAATGAAGCTCGGTTCAAGTCATGAAAATCAACACATAACTTGATTTCACCATTTTTCTTTCTTACTGGAAGCAAATTTGAAATCCAAGAAGTATGCTTGATTGGAAAAATTATCTTGCTTTCTATTAACTTATTCAGCTCTTTAATCATAAGGGGTTCCAACTTGGGATTAATTGGCCTTTGTTTTTGCCTGATTGGTTTTGCTCCTGGGGCTAAATCAATGGTATGCTGGCATATGTCAGGATTGAACCCTTTTAAATCTGCATAACTCCAAGCAATGACATCGTGAAATTCATTGGTTAGATTGACAAAAAATTGTTTTTCTTCAAGGGTGCATACCTTTCCTAGCTTCAATTTTTTACCTTCAGCAACTTCAATTTCTTCATAGTGTTCCTCTTTAATTTGTAAAATGGATTTGTCTTTTCTCAGCTAATCATTAGTATTAAAAATGGACTCTAAGGTAACCAATCCTTTTGGCAGCTTATTGGTTCTTAGCTGAATAACCTGGTCCTCATATTGGTCTTGCAGCTTCTGCTAGTTTGATTGAGCAAATTCTGTCTCTTCTCTTATAAAAATTTACTAGATGCTGATTTGAATCAAATACCTGCTAGCTTTCAACGTTGTTAGGTACAGCAGGTCTAACAACCACTTTTATATGATTGTTTCCCTTACTCTTGCTGTTTTCAGTAGGAATATCAAATTGCGCACCAATTGTAGCCAGTCTGTCAGCATGTTTATTCTGATTTCTAGGAACATATTACAAATTAAAAGCTTCAAAAACTTCAATTAAATCCCAAACAACATGTTTATAACTTTTCAACAATTCATTTTTAGTGCCATGAACGCCCCTAACTTGATTAACAATCAGTTCAGAATCACCATAAACTTGTAAACAACTGATACCTCTTTTTATAGCCCATTTTAATCCATTTACCAATGCTTCATATTCAACAACATTGTTGGTATAGCTGAAAGTAAACCTGAAAGATGCATAATACCTTTCATTGGCTAGTGAAATCAACATGCACCCTCCTCCAGCACCTATTTTGCTGCGTGAACCATCACAAAATAGTTTCCATACCTCATTACCCTGCTGTCCTGCATTTACATATGCATTTTTTATGATATTTGGCAGAAAATCAGTAGATTCATGAATGATGTAATTTCCCAAACTTGGTTCTTCAACTTGTGATTTTGAAATTTCAACATCTTCAGCAGCCCATTCATTTAACAATACATCAGGAATATTATCTATTGGCATTTTAGACTCATAAACAACATTAATTTCCTCTTGATTGAATAAAATATCTGCAGTATTACTTTCAACAGCGACAACATTATGTTCAAGGCAATCTTTAACAATAGGTTCAAATGGAATTGTTACCTTAGTACTGTACCTAGCGCAAAAAAGCATATGAGACCAATCAGCAGATACATAACCTCCTATTTTGGCTGTAAAATCACGTGATAGACATATGGAAAAATAGGGAGGTAAGTCAATGATGTATATGTCCATGGGAACCAAAAAACTAGGACAAGCATGCAAGGTCAGATCCATATTCCTTAACTCCAATTGTCTCAATGGTTGTTCCGTCCAACTGCACTACCCCCTTTTCAATTGGTTCATATTCAAGGCCTAGCTGGTCTACGATCTTTTTTGGCATAACTGAGCTAGTGGCGCCTGAATCTATCATGCAATTATGGACAAGGTATTTGCCTATTATGACAGTCACGTAAAAGGGTGGTGGCTTGACTATTTTGGCTGGTCGTTGTGAATTATTATCGTTTGCAGCTATCAGGACTGTTAGGGTTTGCTGTGCCAAAGCACTATCAGACAGGGTGAGTGAATGTAATGCTTCCTGTAACATGTCCTTTTGACCCAGGAGTGCTAAAACATCCCACATGGAGACAGGAACATGAGTCTTCTTCAAGTGCTCCACAATATTAAAATTTTGGGTACTAACCTTTGACTGATTCTTTGGCACAACAGGCTCTTTCTGCTGTTGTGATGGCTGTAAGCTCACCTTTTGTGCTTGAGTTTGCTGTCCTTTTGGTACATATTGCATTTTTTGTGCACTTGATGGTCCTGGCTGATTGTTACCAGAATTGGCCCGCTACTGTCTTGTTTTATCAGCTTGCTGTTGTAAATTATTTGCAGCTTGGTCTTTTGACCTTGTTCCTGCTGATATAGGCTTCCAAGTCTGATTTTGATCAAAATTTGCTGCTATAACAGCCTCATCTTTAGTAAAATTCATCAAAGTAGCATTAGAATTACCTTGTTGTTGTACTTGTTGTTGCACTTGTTCAGGATGGACCTCTCCTTGGTTTGCAATCTATTGCTCTTTCAGAAGATCTCGCTTTCTTGCCTCAAGTGCATATGCACAATCCAACCAATAATGACCAGCGTTGCAAGTATTGCACCATTCTTTGTCATGTGCGTAGTTGTTTTGAGGAACAACTACCAATTCTTTTGAATTGCTAGGAGTCGCATAATTGTATGGCTGATTGGTCCTTTGGCCATAATTCCTTTGCTATCCTTGAGGTTGTCTTTGCTGATTTGAACCTGAAGCTTGGTTATATTGCCTACTTTCATGATAAGATGGTTGATTAGGCTTATTATATTGACCTTGTTGTCTCTTTAAATTTGTTATCTCATTTCCATAAGTCTGCAATGTTTTCATCATACTGTCACTTTTCTCAATTAAGCCCTGATTTTGCTCCTGTAGCTGTCTAATAGGAGTTGTAGTAGCATGTTCTTCTGCTACAACCTGCACATTGAATGCTGGTAATGCTGGCATTGGCGGAATTACAGCCAATGGTGGTATAATAGCTGGTATAATCTCCTGTATTTCCATAGAATAAGGCATTGGAGGCCTCGGAGGTAGTTTACCAGCTTGTATTAAGCTATTTTCAGCCCTTACATCGACATCAAATGCATCAGGCAAAGTACACCCTCCCATAGATTGTATCATAACTGAAATATCACTGTTAAAAGCCTTTAGATAAAATAAATATGCATAATCATTAGAAGGCTTAACAGTTACCGGTATTCTATCCCAAGTTCGCTGAAAACGAAAATTAAAATCAGAAATATGCTCATTAGGATGCCTCTTAATGGTAGTCAACTGTTCAACCAAAGAAAGATTATCAGACTTATCTTCGAATTTGTTGATTAACAAGCTTCCCAATGCGTCCCATGTATCAATTGAATTTACTGCAAGACTTCTAAACCAAATTAATGCTTTACTTCTGAAAGACGCAGCTAATAACTTCAAGGCCACATCTTCATGCTGAACTTGGTGTAATCCACAAAGGGTAGCAATATCCTTAATATGTTCCACAGCTGAAACATGATTTTCACCAGTAAAATATGGTACACTTTTTAATGCTGCTGGTGGAATATCATGATGGACAACAATTTGCAAGGGGCTGCCAGCATTGAAAGCTACAAATGGCAAATTTTGAGCCATTTGATGAACTGACGGTACTTGTTGTTGTGCCGAAAATGGTAGTGAAGGTCGGATAGGTTGACTTACCTTCCACTGATATGTTTTCAGTTTTGTAACAGCAGCTGTAACACCACTTGTAGATGCTGAAAATACAAATTGGTCCCTTGATAATGGCTCAAAAATGGGCCCTTCAGATTCAGAATGATCTCGAACACTTAAGTCTTCAGGAAAACCAATAGCTTCAATAACTATCACGGATTCTTCAAAATTTGTTAGCTGTTCCTAAATTATAGGATATTCAAATGCTGAAAAATCTGATCCGGATGGTGAAACTGATCTTCCCCTTGAAACTGTTGGTGTTCTTCTTCCTCTTGTTGTCCTTCTGGGAGCTCTTCTCATTAAAAAATCACCAAACTGCAACTGAATCTGCGATAAACCTTAAACATAGAGTCACCAGGTGTTAATAAAATACCTTTAAAAAGGCTGAAATATTGCCATTCACACCAAAATAGCAGTAAAATCTTGAAAATCACAGAACTGTGAAGCAGTTCGTTGTCCCACCAGGCGTGCCAGAAAACTATTGTCAATAAGGATTTGCGCCTTTAGCAAGATGTAGAATCAAGCTATCCTGTGAAACAACGGAAACTCTCTTGGGTGGTGGGTTGTCCTAAAATGAGAGAAGAATCTCTGGAAGCTAGGACGGTTCCTAAGTTATGATCACCTAATCCTAAATTGTACTCGAGATAAGGGTAAAAAATGAAAGAATGAATGATTAAAACTAATTTAAGTGAGGTGATACACCAATGGTTATGAATGTGATTTTGATTACTTTAGCACAAACTACGAAAAGATAATTGGTTCACAATATCAGATAATCACGTAATCACAAAAGTGTTTCTATGTAAGGATTGGGATCTCTTGTTTTGAAAGGGATACGTAAGTTTCACCACTTTTCTGCAAGGAAACAATAATCACAAACATAGACCTACAATCACATGTATCATGACTCAAATCTGCAACTAGGAATGTAACTATAATGAAGGCGAACACAATCATTAAAGCAAGAAATTCACAAAATTGCACAAGAATCTATGATAAGGAACAGTTGTATCTCTATAATCAATCCTGAAAAATATCTGTCACAAGTGCCCTTACAATCAACTCAAAATCTGCAATCTGCAAAAAAAATCTGAATCCGAAAGAAGGTCCCTCATAATGAGGTGAAAGTACAATATATAGAAGAATAACCCTAACTCGGATTCTAAAATCAAGCCTAGGAAAAAATCACCAAAAAATGATGTAAACAATGAAAGATCCTTTGAAAACTGTACTCAACCACCTGCTAAACTGATAGATAACTCAAAACTGCCTCCAGCTCTCCAAAAATATGCACAAAAAACTCAACTCGGATACACTGATTAACCCTCAAAAGTAGCATGTGAAAATGCTCCAAATTATGCAATATATGCATAAAATAAGCCCTCCATCTGAACAACATGCATAACTGATCTCAACTATCCCATAGGATGCTAAAAATACCATCATATAACTCATAAATCTGTATAAGGAACTAGAACTGAACCTTCTCAAAAGTACCCCATGTTAACTGAATGTCCCTATTTAAAAAATAGCGTTCCTGTTTTCTCTCCTTGCATTTAGGCATTTAAATGCTAAATCTCTCTTGATTTCCATTAGATTAATTAATAAAATCAATGGCCTTATAACTATGACCACTTGACATATTAATTTCACAATTGAAGCTCATTTATTATATTAATTTAATATTCTTGTGTTCATTTTTATATTTTATCATTTAAAATGAACAAGTTAATATTAATTTAATATTATAATATAATAGATAACTCAACTCTTGATGATGGGCCACACCACCCGTACCAACTCACAACCAAAAATGCAACAATATGGAGATAGAGAGATGACAAAATTGCTTCATAAAGCATCCATTAATACTTGAAATTCATTAGAAGAGATTACATTTGAAGAGCTTACAATTCAAGAACTTCTATTTCTCCAAATTCCATTAGAAGAGCTTCCATTTCTTGAACTTCCATTAGAAGAGCTTCCATTTCTTGAACTTCCATTAAAAGAGCTTCTCTTTCTCGAACTTGATTACAAATGATAATAAGCCTTGCTTAAATAGGCACTTCTAACCCAAGACATTACAAACACAACCAATGTGGGATAAAAGGTAAATACAACTACCTTTAAATAAATATTAAATTCCCACCCAAATACAACTAAGCACCCAACAAATATTAAATGCATGATTTAAGGAACTTTCCACAAACTTCTAAGATGCCACCTACACACCTCGATTAATGGAATGAAAACTATTTTTATTATTTTCTATTTATGCCACCCATGCACCTCGAAAATAGAAATCTCCTTTTCCTTTCTTTTCTCCTTTTTATTTTTTTATTATTTCTCCTCTAATTTTCGTCACTTTCTCTCTCCTCCACAATTTTTTTTTTTTTTTTTTTTTTTCCTTTTTTTTTTTTTTTTCTAATAATTTAATTTTCCCATGTAAGATGCTCCTGCATCAACTCCTTTATTTATACTAATACTAGTATGCTTTAAGAATTAACATTCTATTTTTGTTAATTTTAAAATGTATTAGTATTAGTATAAATAATGTAATATTATTATTATTATTTTTATTAGTTTCACATATATTAGATGATAAATGTGTTTCATTTAACACATGCAAAGCTAATTAAAAATAGAGTTGAGTTAATAATATTACATTCTATGATAAAATGACAACCAAACAAACTCACTTGCGGATTTAAAATTTTATGCAATGTGAAAAAGGAAAAAATAAAATCAATAAGGAAAGGCAAAACGTTGTTGTTTTTGCTCATTCTCTCACTTGTCATTTTGCGTGAGAGCAAGGAAGAAGGGTTTCTCCAAACCCTAGCCGTAGCTAATGAAGTTTGCGATTTTCTCATGAATTTGCTAGCTGTTATCTTCATTTTCTGGGTGTTAACACTCAGGCCGCTGGGCACGATTTTGGCTTTTTGGATGCCGCCTTTTTGTTGTAGATTTGGGCGTAAGTTTTGTATCTGCTATGTGCTGATGGACTTTATTATGCTTGCTACGTGTTATTTACCTTGCTGCGAGGTTCCATATTTTGCTTATGGATGCCATTTTATGCTTGCTGGAGCAAAAAAAAAAGTTGGACGGCTGTAGAGATCTTCTCCTATACGTGAGCTTGAATGACATGTTGTCTTGAGTTATGTGGGTTTTATTGATGACTGATCTGCGCCATATTTCTTTTTCACGTGGAATCATGCATGAACGACATCACTGTTTGACTGTTGGAAATGAGCCATTCTGAGTCTTCTTCATGCACAAGCTGTGAGTATATAGCAATTTTTTTTTTTTTTTTATAAATTTGTTTTATGCATTTACCTCTGAATAAATATGAAATAATCACCATGAATCTAGGCTTGGTAATAGCACTCATACTATTTGTTGTATTTCCTTTCTCATGCTATGAATAATTGAAAATGATGGTTAAGCTGGAAAGCAACTGGATTCGCGTCATGGGCATTTGAAAAAATGTAAAAATAAAGTGATTTTCTTTTATATCCAGTATGCTGTATTCTTTGAAACCCTGCTAAAATCTCCATTATGTAACGACTTATCTTTAAATTCTATTTGGCGGGATAACACATGCTGCTGAATCTCCATGATTTGATACATTCAATGCTTCCAGCTATGGGTTTTTTTGATGCCATGATGCTTTGTTTTTATTTGTTAAATACTTTAACCTCCTTTTTCATCTGAATGCTAATATGGAGCTTTTGTTTGAGTTAAAACATAGCAAGTTACCTTTGCAATTATAATGTTTCAATATAATTGATGTTCCTTTAAACCATTGCACCTTTGGCTACAACTGTGATCTTGAATTTACCTCTCGTGGAAATGGTTCTGCTGTAATTTATGATTTTGGCACTTACATTGGATGTGAAGTTTAATCTGTACCTGCATTTTTAGACTTGGATAAATGTAATGGACATGTAAATCATTTAATCCTCATACTTCTTTGTCCTTTTCTTGAATATGCTATTATGGACAAGTGATCTTTCGTGATCAGATTCTTATGTGAAATTCAACTTGCTGATACTCTTTAATTCATTGTATGAACTATTGTAGCGTATCTGAAAATGGCTCTCCTTCCATATGTTGTTGTGCCTGAATATACCATTTGCATTAAATGCTATCTTCCTTTACATTCCAACCCTGATTTCTTAACTGTCACAGCTGAATATTAGTTACCGCTCTGTTCCTCTATAAAGTTGATTATTACTTGACGATCATGCAGAATGTGAATAAGATGGATACCATAATCCTTGTCTCTGATCATAGCAATTTGATATATTATGTATTAACAAAGAAATGCAGCATTAATGTTATTACTCCTATTTTTTCCTTATTTTACTTGGCACTGACAAGTAATTTTGATTGACCTTGTGACTGATTGCACCTGTACTTTTCTTGATATATGCTGAAATGTACTTGCAAAAATAATCAAACCCCTTTAACTTCAAACTTTGAAACTATACACATCCTCCATGATTTGACCGGAAGGTCCCATACCTGAATTTATGTATGCCCCCTCGACGGCCTCCTCTCTTCTTTTGCCACTACATGATTCAACCAAAAGATTCCATGCCTGTAATGTATGCGTGTTCCTTCAATGATCTCCTCAAAGTCTTTAATTAGCTTCATTGGTTCAACCGAAAGGTCCCATACTTGTAATTTATGTATGCCCCCTCAACAGTCTCCCCAATATCTTTTGTCTTTGCCCGAACAATCTCAGCCAAAAGGCTTCATGCATGTAACTTACGCATGATCCTTCTATAGCCTCTAATCTTCATACCTATTTCTGCACATAGAACAAACTCATTAATAAAAACATGATTTATTTTCCTCAGATTTTCTTTTTACCTTGCCTTTTAGCATAGTTATCTGGATGACTATTTTGTATAAACAGTAGAGTATAGATGATAAGAAAGTCTTTCATTGCTTAGTTCGTATGAATTGATCCATTTCTTTACTTATTTTTTGCAGGTTTTACTCTCGGATGGAGACACGGGATCGACCCTCTAGCGTTCAATGCAACAAATTTCCATTCAGGCAATGGATGCCTTTCCTTTCTATCTCTTTTTCAGTACTTTTCTGTTTGTACAATGTGTTTAATTCAGATATTTATGTTAGGGGCTAAGAGCACTAGTAATATCTGAATGCATTGTATTCAAGTACTGTGTAAACATGAACACTTTGTAAAAAATATTTTTTGAATACTTTGAATATTGTTTCAATACTTGTATCCTGAAAAAGTGATCAATTCTCTTTCTTATGTTTCCTGTACTTTGCTTGCTGCATTCTTTTCGTTCTGTACTATATACTCTCAATAACTAAACTTATTTAGTGAACAGTTTAAAATATAATCAGTTTAGCGTAAAAAATAACAATTTAAAAGGCATGTTAAATTGGTAACAATACCATCCATAACCTCATGCATATGCATACTACAATAATTTCCTTAATTATATTCCATGCAATGCAACATTTAGATATCCATCAATCTTAATGCAATTTCCATAAGCTTAAGAAGAAATCAGTTTGGGGACTTAAGTCATTAACCCAAAGGATCTTAATATAACACCTACTTCTTTGCAATGATTCACAATATACATTCATTTCTCAATGAAAAGAACATTTCATTACTAAATTGGCATAACACATAATCACAAATAAGATTCATTTATTTACTTACAATTAGGAGAAAATAGGAAAAACAATGCACCTTACTCCACAAGGAGAAACAAAAAGAGGCACTCAATGTTGATACATGGACACCAATCAGTGGCTCCATCCAATAGGGTCACACAAGCAACCAATCAAACTAAGGCACATCAATTTCATCTACAAAACTAGGAAGACTCTGTAATGCCCCGCCAAGGGATCCAAAGAATTAACCTAGAATTTCACTAAGTTTAGTAGCATTTTTTTTTTCATGAAAGTAAACACCACGTATAACTTATGCACAATGACGGAAGCAATAGCAATGTGCATCTGAAATTAAACATAACATACATAACAGATTACATTCTTTAAGATCCCTTAACGTTGAATTACATACATGAATCCATCTAGAACAACATCCACATGAAACAATAATGATAAGTCCAATGTTTATACATTACATTTCAAATACTCAATCATCCACTGTACATGTCACAGGGTATGACAAGCTCAAAAGAATATACATACATAGAATAAGGTACATCTTCCAATTCTAATCCATGATACATCAAAGTAGAGATAATCACATGGTACACATGGTACATCATCATAGAAAACATAAACATCCATCATAAAGATCAAACATAATAAACTAAGTGCATGGTTCCTCTCGACCGTTAATAGCATCATTAGACCATCGTGGATCCTAGCCATCCCTCTGTGCGTAACATTCCAAATTACCGAAGAGATCATCAGTATTACATAGTAGGAATGTCACTCCTAACATATATAACATCATATGTAGAAAGTGATCTAACATAAGATAACAACATCTAACATATGCTAATCATCAATGAAAAATGATACATATCCACCATCATGAAGGACACATCAGCCATGATGTCTCAATGAAACTCAAAATGATAAGAGTGGAAAATACGCTACCACCTGACCACGTGGTACCTAAGTGGTCCACTCCCACCGTGCTGAGGAGATAATCTCAAGTCCCAAATAGGCTATCCAAAATCACATAGCACAAATCTCTATAAGTCCAGGAATCCTAAAAGTATACTAACTCAAAGGTTCCAAACACAAAATCTGACATCTAATCCCAGAGGCACACAATGACATGCAGGAACCTACTATGCAAGCGGGAAAGTGTCATCGCAATTATCACGTACAAGTTACCTTGGCAGTTAGCTAAACTCCACGGGTCCATACTGATTTCATGCGGCCACTAGTATCCTCTCATACTGACAAGGCATACTACGGAATGCAAGGTCGCAACCATGTGTCTCACTACTCCCATCCTAGCCTGTACAAGCACTCAAGGCATGGGCGAGAACAAAACTCTTATCTTTTTAGGTTCATTCAATTAGTATTAGGTGTGAATGTTATCACTTATTAATCCAACTTACAATGAGTTACCCTGGCAGCCTCTTAGGGCCCCGACCCCCATTGCAAGCCACTTCCCATCACTACATGCAGATATCCTACCCTAATGCTCATGGAATCATAAGTCTCAAAATCACAAAAGATAATCCATAATAAAATCATCAAATATGCATAAAAGCATCAAATCTCCATGAGCAAACATCCATAGAAAATCATGAACACAACAACTCTCTATTAGCAACTGAAGTATCACTGATAATCAAAGTATCCAATGGATCTCAATAACAAAAAAAAAATTTAAATAAAAAAAAAAAAAAATAAAAAAAAATAATAATAAATAAATAAATAAATAAATAAATAAATAAATAAATAAATAAATAAATAAATAAATAAATAAATAAATAAATAAATAAATAAATATATATATATATATATATATATATATATATATATATATATATATATATATATATATCTCAATCATACTGATCGAAGACTCCAAAAATGGTTGAGTCAAACATGTCACATCATGATATCATCAAGAATAACAGTCCCATCACGGCGACTAGAAAATGACCAAGGACAACTGATCGATGACCAAAAATAATGGTTAAGTCAAGTATCTCATACATAAGAATCTCAACTATAACAATCAATAATTACAAACAATACATAGAGCATTCCATCACATAACCATGGTTGGGTTTATAAAGATCGAGATTAAAACATCATCATGACATCACAATCACATAACTCCCAAGCCTCTGGTAGACGTCCTATAACTGGTCAACACTAGTCAACCCAAAACCCAAAACAATAGCATAAAGAATACATAATGCAAACACATGTTTTGGTTTTGCTAAATTTACAACTTGAATTTAAATGCAAAAGTCTCGATTTACATTCCCAATTCAATTATCAAGTGGAGAAACTTCACGTTTAACCTAGCCCAAGTGTTTTCGTAAAAGTTTCTACCATTAAACTCAATTTTCTAGATGTTCTAAATGTCTCTTATATTTCCATTTAGACCCCCATCATTTAAAAAAAATACTAATTGAAATTCTTTCGATATTCATCTTTCCAAATTAAAGATTATATTGAATCTATATTGCTCACCATTGTAAAATATCTTGTATTAAAGAATTCCTCTTTAAATTCCAAACATCAAATAATATATCAATTATTTATTAATAATATATATATATATATATATACTTATATATATATATATATTTATACATATATATATATAAATACATATACATATATATAAATACATATACATATATAATTATCATAACAATATTTATAAAAAAAATGAATTACATAACATAAACGAAATTCATTAAAATGAATTTATAAAACAATGTATAATCAAACTGCACATTATACAAATACAATGCAGGCTATATAAAAAACGCGCCGCCGTAACGCGAGCAGCCTGCGAGCCGTAGGTACCCTGCGGTCGCGCAGGTACCCTGCGGTCTGCGTCTGTAGACCTGCAGCGTACGGTGGTCGGGGTTGGGATATTCCGTCCCGCCCTCATATGCATATGTATATTTTTAAAAGAAACATTTTTTAATAACGTTTCCCAAATGCAATCGCAATGCGTTTTAATGAGTTTTTACTGTGATAATTTGCTCAGCTTTCCAATTAATTAATTATATATATATATATATATATATATACACACACACACACACACATATGTATGTATATAAATATATATGTGTATATATATATGTGTGTGTGTGTGTGTGTGTGTGTGTGTAAATATACGCAGAACTTTATACAGTATATATTTATATGCGAAAATGCAGATCTGAATTATATATATATATATATTTTCACAAAGAATATATATATATATAATTTTATGAGTTTCCTATAAATATTTACTTTCTAAATTTTTTCAATAATTTCCTAATGAATTTTGGCTACAATTCAACCCTAGCCCCCGTATTCTTTTCAGATCTATGCATATAAAGATTCTCAATAAATTTTAACTACCCATAATGAGAATGTACAATAATTATGAAATTCCTTAGAAAACATATGGAAGACACGAAGAAGACAGGGAATGCATGATGCAGAAGTAGCATAAGTAAAATCACAAGAATCTACCCGAATTTTGATGCTAATTCGCTCTTCCTCAAAAACCCACAGAGCAAGCTCCTCCCTTCTTCAGAGTTCTCGAGTCCTCCAATGCTCCAATTTGCACTCCAACCGCTATCTCTAAGCCTCTATGAATGCCTGAATATAAAGAGCTTTCAGGAAACATCTAGAATGCTTCTAGAAACAGCTGGAAGGTGTCACCAACTAAGCATGGGTCTTTTCCAACCTTCAAGATGAGCCATAGGGTTGTAGACACCATGTGCTTAATTGATGCACTAACCCCCGTGTTGTTGACACATGAGAAATAGAAAAGTGCGTTAACTCCCATGCAAGCTTATAACTCCAATTCGCTTTTTATATAATTTCTATTTAAATATTTATAACTTTTATTTTAATCTTTATAACTTTCATTTTAATTTTAATAACTTTTATTATTATTATTTATTTATTACTTTATTATTATTTTATTATTATTATTAATTTTAATTTCTAATTTTCTTTTATTTATTTTCTTTTTCCTCAATAATTCAAAATATCAAATAACATGATATTTTATATTAATTTTCTCAAATAATTAATGTATTAATTAAATCTATTTATTAAGACTTAATTAATAGATAATTCACCATAGACCTCCAAGATAAGATATGAAAACCCATCATAGAGCAAATCACTCAAAATCAATCTAAAAGGTTAAAAATCACGAATCATGTCATCCGACACATTCGGTGGGTAAAATATCCAGATACTTGTCCTACCTCACTAGGACAATTGGTTTAAGGGTTTGGGATTTGGACTTGAAAATTTATCTCCCTTCTCTTATCATTGAGATAGTATAATAGGGTACACTCATCCTGGCAATTCAGGGAAGTCGATACCCGGTACCTGCAACCTGCAGAAAAACTATGCATGTACATACAATATATAATGCTAAGCTAAATAGACAATGGCAGGAAGTGGTGCATCATGTAGATCCCGACTAAGCAGGTGACTATGACTCCCTTCCTTAACCACATCAGAAACGCCATACAATATTAAAATACGCACACCATACACATGCAAGTAAAGGGTAAGTATCCATAATAAAGCACATAAGATAATAAACCATCCATCTAATCATCAATAATAACTGAAAACAATATAATGATCATCATGTATGCATGAAATGTAAAGTCTAAATGATCTCATCATATAACCACTGAATCCATAACATAATGTCTGATAGTGTCAAAACAATACCACTAATCCATCAACATAAAACTAGTCCATCATAGTCTGATAATAATAGCAACAATATGTCCAGAAAAGATGTGAACGAGGGTAGGCACTACAGACTCGCTTCCTTCTCCTCACATTGCTCTAGTAACATCTATTGGACAAACAAGTCCATCCCAAGTAGATACCTAAGCAACAAAGATCATGAGATCTCAAAGCGGAACTCACACTCACATATTCACAACAACAACCATATGGGCAACATATACACAGAGATCCCAATGTTTGGACATGGGCTTTGATACTACATATAATGCCCCACCCAGAGATCCTTGGAACACAAGCATAAAACATGCACTAAATAATTTTTTTCTTAACATAAGTTACTTAACAACAACATAAAGTAACCAAGTGCAAGAGTGAAGCATCAAAACAAGGTGATAAGAATAGGGAATATGGAAAGACTCACATATTCACCTACACCATCTGAAGTCTTACAACTACTTCCAAAGATCTCCAAGCTCTAAATTACAACTCACAAACCAAGACCACCCAAATCATGAGATTATAGCAACGAAATATTCTCTCTTAAACGTAAAGTAAAAGCTCCTAGCATGGTTAGACATACAAGTCCATATCCACTAATCATATCATAATCAAGAATCACATGTAGAGACCAACATCAGTCATGCAAAAGATGAGGGCTCAAAGTTATAACCACTCATCTACTAAACACCACACTGAAAGATAAGTGTTGACTCCTTAAATTTGGCTAAGTTTGAAATCCTGAAGCCTTAAAATTTCCTAGAATCTTTATCTTAACTCGAAGAGGTTTGGAACCTTCCTCAAATGAATTGTAGCATATATTAAAATATATCTTAAGCATAAGGTTTTTAAACCTCATAGAAAATTTGTTTTCATCTAGAAGGTGTGCAACCCTAAAGGGTACCCAAAAAACCCTTCAACTCTTAACCGAAAAGTCTAGAGATACTTGCTATTTGCCAAAGAAATTTTTTTTGCAAGAAATCAGGCAACACTTTTCTAGTGTCATACGAAATTTCATAGTACTACTGGGTGATACTTTTATAATATCACCTGGTACTTCTTACTACTACTAGGCAACACTTTCAAGGACTGCACAATAAAGTGTACTATTACCATGCAATACTTTACCAGTGTTGCACGATAGAACTTATAACTATTATGCGATACTTTCCAATATCATACAATATTTCTCCTCAAGGCAAGCAATGCTTTTCTAGTATTTCCCAATGTTGAGCCACTGTTGTCTAGGATTGTAAAGAAACAACCCAAAAAAAAATTAGAGGGGGAAAAGAGTTAGAACTTCCACACTAGGGAGTACTAGATCCACAAAATCAAGGCTTAAACACTCAAGCACATGAAATACAAGACACCATGCAACATGAAGAGAAATATCTATCCATCCAATCCATAACAACATATGAAATAACATGAGGAAGGCAACATCGCAATGTAGATACAGGGTTCATAAATCAAACATCATATGAAGGAAAATATAAACATCTAAGAACCGACACAACTAAACTCATGGTCAGTTCCTCCCAACCATAATAGCATCATGACACCTTAAAGGCCCTAGCCATCCCCCGAGCATAACATCCCAAACTTTCAACTAGATATTTAGAGCTTTCTTATGAGGGTGTTGCTACTACAATGTAAGTAACATCATAAGAACAAGAATATCTCACATGTTAATCCAACAAAGCATAGATACATCATAATAAATGAGTGCACCAAATGAAAACTAACATCATCTAAACATGATATCCAAGCATTCCAATTAAAGCATAAACCACAAGGAACATAATCCAAAAATTTGAATAAACCAAGTGAAACATCAAGCATCGGTCTCAACTAGAAATAGACCATCTTTGTACACTAGTCCCTAATAGTGGTATAGATAGCTATGCCTCCCAACCACATGGATCCCATAGGCCCACTTCCATTGTGCTAAAGGAGATAATGATCCAACAACAAACACACATAATATAAATGTCCATGGCTAACACTCATGCCAGATAGTAAAGAGGATTGAAACCAAGATCATGAGACAATGCAAATACAACAGGTCTTGGTCAGATGCTCTATGGGTCAACTATGTAGGGACTATAGTGGAGAGTAATTTTCTTGGTACTCCCAAGATAAATCTAGTGTGAAAACTCTCTCAATGCACTCCCTTGAGGCCATCACACTAGTGCAAAACATTCTTAAGGTACTCCCTTGGAGGCCATTGTTGAGTGTCCTCAGAATCAAACCGCAAGATACTCATCCTCAAATAAACCATACAGGCTTGTTGTTAGAATCTGATAAGATTAATAACCCAGAAAACTAGTGCAAAGAATAAATATCTAAACTATGAATGCAAATGATACAAAATCAAAATAGCATCATAGAGTTAGTCTCCAAGAGAGTAATGCAAATGTTGGAAGCAAAATAACATTAAGAGGATGCAAAAACAAGAGATGCAAATACAAGCCAGGTAGCATGCTTATATAGGCTAGGAAGAGAGAGGAGGTGGCAACACCAACTAATGAGGAGCAACCATCTATCAAACTAAAGATAGCAAAGTATCTTCCCAAGATAGCTAATGGATTCTCATATGTAGGAAGGTGACACCTCACAACCATTCACCTAATAAGACATGCTTTATTAACCTAAGCGAGATTATTAAAAGTGTAGGAAAAACCTAGCAAAATACAAAAAATAAAAAACTACACTAACACCCCCCTATAAGCGAAGCTTAGGTGGATGTAGAAATGGGTCCTGGCAAGTCAAGCCTGATGAGGTACCCATGTACATAAAATTCCCCCAAAAGAGAGAGAAAAGAGACTCCCCAAAGAAAATTAGGACTCCAAGTGAGAGGAAGCGCCCCCCCAAAAGATGAAGCATCCCATACCCCCAACAAAGCTTGCAAATTTTTTTCAGTAGATCCACTTACATCGAACAAGTTTTCTTCCCTTAGGAAAAGGGACAAGATCCCAAGTGTGGTTCCTCATCAAGGAACTATACTCTTCCTGCATAGTTGTATCCCACTCAAAAATACCAGAAGCCTCATGAAAGGACTGTGGATTTGAGGTAGTAGCAATGAAGATATGTAGAGCATCCTGGAATTGTGAACGAATCTGCTTGGTGTCTGATGGATCCCCAACCCAATCACCTGCAAACTGCAAGGTCTGTCTAGCCCAAAGTGGACCAAAAGATGGAGAATCTAGAGGAGAATCATCAACCTGTGAATGATGACTAGGAGAGGAAGGAGGTGAGTCCTCTAAATCACTCTCTGCATCAAAAGTGGAGGTAGAAGATTGCTCAAGTGAATCTGACCCATTAGAAGATCTATCATGTATTCCAAGTGACTCCAATGTCAAAGTAGAAGGCAACCCTGTGACCATGCTCTGCTGGTTAAGCCGATGCAAGTAGTGGAAGTTAAGATGGCCAAATCGCTCATGCCATAATCTTCTCACATCATTAGAGTGAGTGAGTGAAACAGTCAAAGGAGGATCAGGAACAAAGTGAGAAAACATATAGATTCGTGACTGATGATTTGCTATCCCAACTGCAACTGTAGAATCATTGTGAACCTCACATATCTCCACTGAACTAGGAGTGAACTCAACCTGCTTGCCTAAACTTGTGTGAGTGATCTAGTATACCGATAGGAGATTAGTTGACATTGAGGGTACACAAGGAACATCATGGAATGTCCCATCCCCCACATCAATAGACCCTCTCCCACACACCTCAATAGGAGTGTTATCACCCATCAACATAGAAGGCGTAGTACATGGCTCTAAGGATGCAATTTCTTCCTTAGATGAAGCCATGTGGTGTGAAGTACCCAAATCAAGAACCCAAGTGGATGGTGAGGAAGCAACTGCAAAAAGAGCCTTGCCCTTTCCTTTCCCCTTGCTATTTTCTTTTTATTTGTTAGACCCTTTAGTAGAACTTTGTTTGATAGACTTAGGAACACTGATATTATTCTTCTCAAGAATGTATGTCAAGTGATCAAGTTGTTTCTGCAAACATTTATGTTCATCATGACCAGGTCTTTTACAATAGGCACATTTGACCTTTTCTTTCTTAGGCTTATCACCCTTGGAAGATGGTGTATCAATATTTTCTTTTGAAGAAATCGATTTCTGATCCTTCTTCTCCTCGCTATTCTTTTGTTTCTTGTCCTTACTATTGTTGTTACTACTTTGTCCTTGTTGTTCTTTTGTGCCTTGGTTGGCAGCCAATGCATGTGACTTAGAGGAATTAAGAGTGCCCATCTGGATTAGCTTGTCCTTTTCTCGAGTGAGATTGATAGAAAAATCATCTAAAGATGGCATGGTGAATTGAGTACCAAGTGCACCCTTAGTAGCATAGAAGGTAGAGACAAACATAGAATATTCTGAACTTAGCTTAGAGAGAATACTAAGAATCAGCTGTTCATCTTTCTTTTCAATTCCACATTGTTTTAACTGCAACCTTAGTGACTTCAATTTAGTGAAGAAATCCTGGATTGTGTTGAAATTTCCTGGACTTAAACTAATTAGTTCATTTTCCAACATATGACCCCTCATTGAATCTTGTATGCCAAATAGTGTTTCTAGCTTTGTCCATACTTCATTTGGTGTATCCAAAGACTCAATGTGAAATAGCAAGTCAACAGAAATAGACAAACACAATGTTCCATATGCCTCATCACATTTGTTAAACCACTTAGGCTTGTCTTCATCTTTAGCAGGTTCAGTTTCAAATCCCATAGTTATCCTATTTAATCCAGCTTTCTTTAAGTGAATTGTCATGTGTGATTTCCACTCAAAGTAATTGTATGGAGTTAGGATGGGTATATTTGTTTGATCCATGATGAAGAAATGCAGAGAAGAAATGCTAAAAAGAAGAGAACCCAGCCACGAGTATGCCCCTCCTTTTAAAATCAATCAAAGAACCCCCCCAAAGAAATATGATTTGCCACTTTATTTTAGTGCATTTACAACTACCACTAGAAAGAAATACTTAGTGGTCTTGATTTCAATGCATTACAAACCCTCATGAAGAGCATATGTTAAAAGTGAAACTTAGGCACAATAATCAAAGAAACAAATAGCACCACTGTGATCTACTCAAAAAATAATGCATTTTCAAAAAAAGAATCGCCTCGATACGAGGTCGTATGAGAAAGTTATGATCCTCCGAAGTTTCCAAAATGAGAACTGTGCACAGTCACAGTCGAGAATCTGCAATTTCTGAAGAATTCATGCATGAAAATAAAAAAACAACTCCACTACTGGATAGACCACAAAAAAATAGTCAAGTTCATAACAAGAATCATCAAAATCGGAGTCCGTATGAGCAAGAACGAGACATTTGAAAATTGCGTTCAAATCTGCAACTGCTAATGGAGAGGGGTATGGTTGTAGCTTTGCATGCTTGATTCTGCAAAATATACAACTTGCATGAAAAATCTAAAAGATAGCTAGATGATTTTTCGGGGCTGTGAACAAAACCCAAAAAGCATTTTTATTGTTGATGTACAGAAGATGCTGTTGTAGTGTAAATCATACGCCTTTAACAATAAAAAACAGCTCCAAAAATCAAAAAATGATCCCAACAACCAGAATATGACATGCAAATGCTGGATTAGCTTCTTAAGTCCATCAATGGCATGCTGGAACCTGCAAAACTGATTGAAAACTCCAAATATGCAAGTTGGTTGTCAGATTTGAGATTGAAACCCCAGAGAAAAATCGTTTTTGTCAAAACTTTTCTGATTCTTAGGATCATTCAAAGATGCAAGAGAAGAGCATACTTCATTTTTCAAAAAACTACAATAAAGTTTATTTGCCCCCCCCCCCGAATCTCTCAAATAAGGAAACTAAAATCTACTCTTGCACATAGAAAAGCTTTGATACCATGTTAGAATCTGATAAGATTAATAACCCAGAAAACCAGTGCAAAGAATAAATATCTAAACTATGAATGCAAATGATACAAAATCAAAATAACATCATAGAGTTCGTCTCCAAGAGAGTAATGCAAATGTTGGAAGCAAAAATAGCATTAAGAGGATGCAAAAATAAGAGATGCAAATACAAGCCAAGTAGCATGCTTATATAGGCTAGGAAGAGAGAGGAGGTGGCAACACCAACTAATGAGGAGCAACCATCTATCGGACTAAAGATAGCAAAGTATCTTCCCAAGATAGCTAATGGATGCTCACATGTAGGAAGGTGACACCTCACAACCATTCATCTAATAAGACATGCTTTATTAACCTAAGCGAGATTATTTAAAGTGTAGGAAAAACCTAGCAAAATAGGAAAAATAAAAAACTACACTAACACTCGTACCCTAGGATCAAACCATACAAGGTATTACATTTTAATTATATTAGTTTTATTACCAATTAATTTCTTTAGTTATCACTTACTTAGAAACTTCTTCATGCCAACCAATTGGGAAATGGACACCAAGGTTATGAGAGAAGCCCCTCCACTATCTACTCTACATACTCATGCTCATCATTCAATGAGTGCCTATAGGAAAT
The DNA here is from genome assembly GCA_028749045.1 of Cupressus sempervirens. NCBI lineage: Eukaryota > Viridiplantae > Streptophyta > Pinopsida > Cupressales > Cupressaceae > Cupressus > Cupressus sempervirens. The sequence goes on from CM053785.1 coordinate 191,368,367, forward strand.
GCATATTCCCAACCCAACCCCAATGAGCATAACTCTACTAGAATCACCCAGGAGTTCATGTTTCACAAGAATTGACTAATGCATGCACACGTTCTTGTGTGTGAGCACACCAACTACACAAAGATCATAACAAGTAAGGGTTGGATGAGAAACAAATAAAACACATGTATAGAAAAATACTCAATTGACCTAAATCTAAGAGTATGAATTCTTCATGAATCCCAATGCATAATAAATCACCAAGCATCATGAACTCACTCAACCATCCTAAATCCAGGAGTATGGATTCTATACGAGTCCCAACGATGCAACAAAATACTAGACATCATGAGTTCACTCAACTAGACACACAGTTTAGAGTACGAATGTGGCACACATCCCAATGCAAACATAAAGATGTAATAGTGGTTAGATTGAAATCCTACAGATAATCTAAATCCACAACCAATACCATGCCAAGAAAACCTAAGAAAACTTGGTAACACACAAATTGAGGTAAAAACCTCAAAACCCAACAAAAATAAAACCCATTATACCCTCAAGTAAATGAGCTACAAAAATCCCATAAAAAATTGGGTTTGAACCTTGTATGCAAAAATGGCCAGCATAATGGTGCAAAACCCTAAACCACTATCTCAAAAAATAGGGAAATGCTCATACCTACCCAACTGGGTAGAGCTAGCACTCATAAACATAGGGGAACACTAGTTATCAACCTCCAAACAAATAGCTACCAAAGATAGAAGTAGAAATGAAGGTGAAACAATAAAATAAGAGAGCCCTACCCGATAGCCAAAAGGGAAACTACAAGAATCTGAACAGTAAAATAAAAACCTCATAGAAACTGTTGAAAATCATAGCAATCCAAGGTCTCCCTGAGCTAGATCGAATGAGACCAACCTCGCATCGATCCAACACCCATAGCTCCTACAATGAATAGAATAGTATTTCCTCTTGAAGAGGATTTGGAATTTGCTCTCAAATTTTTATTTCAAAAAGTGAGAAGTTAGAAATAAAATTCCTTCTTGGATATATATTAACTTTTCAAGTGAATAAAGGATTAGGGTAATTAACCAGGTCACCTAGTTAAGCCCTAAATCAACCCAAAAAAAAATAGGCTATTCCAAGTAATTGGAATTCAACTATGAAAAAGCTGCTGAGAATTATATAAAATAAGATAAAGCCCAAAATTCCCTTAAACCAAAAATCACAGAATTCCTTAATAACTTTTGCGACAATGTGAACCTTTAAATGCACAAACACACTCATGGGTCTAATCACATAATGCAAATGAGTATGGATTTATTAAATCACTAGAGGGTTTAATTTAAACAATTAAATAGGATATGTTGACCATATATGGATGCCATTGGCTAAATATGAACAGTTGAATCGCTAACTCCATGTGCCACTACTAGGGACATAAATCTTGTACATTGAACAACATGATCAAGTGAAATTGCATATAATGATATAGCTAAAGTGATAAATTTAAATCACATTAAATAACAATTCATTTAATCACATTAAAATCATCTATTTAAATAGATCATTTTGTATAAATTACCGAAATGAACAAGGTAAATATTCGTAGCACATAACCACTAAATCCAACATGGACAATTCATTTCTAATTATTTAAGAATTTAATAATGGTTGTTAAACAACATTAAAAGGCACTTAAAACACATAAGTGAACATGGTCAAATACATGACTAACCACTAATGCAAGAACCCAGTCAAATACAATAGGATAATAATACATCGTGCAATCTCTGCACACATCTCAGGGTAATCATAATACCACATCAATCTTGGTAACCACTAGTACAAACCTCAATGAAACCATCTAACACATCATAATCTCATAAACCAGTCATAAGCATATGTTGGTATGTTTTCCATTGTGCCAAAAGCTTGAACTGTCAATGAACATCACAAACACCAGACTTACCTAGATCCATGAGAGGCGGTTAATCTATGTCAGGAACCCCGAAGGAGGTGTTAACCACCAAGTCAACAATCTCACCCTTAGCACTGACTAAGGGTTCTACACCAACGGAATGAAGGAGACCTCCCAAGATTCAAACTCGTGACCTAAGGCTCTGGTACCAAATGTTTGTCATTGCGCCAAAACCTCTAGCTATCAACAAATGTCACAAACACTAGACTTACCCAGATCTACAAGAGGTGATTAAGCCATGTCGTAAACTCTGAAGGAGGTGTTGACCACCAAGTCAAGAACATAATCAAAGCAACTGATATAGTAACATGAATCTAATCACCTCAAGGGTGTAGACCACTCATGGTCCCAATCATGATCACTCACCAAGCAAGATCATCAAGGTTGCATCCATCGAGATGACTTACATAAATGAAATGGGAGAGGCACTACACTAATAATCAAATCATATATGGAAGCTTTGGGGCGAAAACTAAACGCTAAAAAATCCAAAAAAATCTTCTTAAATACTCATTCAGTCATGGAAAGAAGCATCTAAAATCTTATTGGATATAAAAAAAGTTACTTTTCTATGAAATATCTAGGTATTCAGTTTGAAAAAGGAGCAAGAGAAAATAAATCATGGAAGAAAATTTTAGGAAAAAAAAGTAGATAAAAAAATAGAAAGTTGGAAAGGTAAATGGCTTATTAAGGCTATTCGAGTAGCTATGAAAAAATCAATATTATCTGCCATTCCAACCTATCAAATGTCATGCTTATCACCCTTGAAAGGAGTTAAAAAAAATCTAGGAAGAAAATTAAGAAATTTCTTCTAGAAAGGAACAAAAGACAAGAAAAAACAAGTGATGATTAAATGGGACAAAGTTTGCAGACCCAAAAAGTTTAGAGGACTAGGAATAAAGAATCTAAGTTGGCAAAATGAAGCGTTGGGAGCTAAATTAGTTTGGAGAATGTACCATGAACATGCAAATAAATGGGCTGAAATTCTATATCATAAATATTTAAATAATATGAGTCCCTTGTCCTTATTCTGAACCAAAAACCTGCCTAAAGGTTAAGAAATATGTAACTTAATGATGCAATGTTGCCCCTTGATCTGCAATAGTTTAATATGGGATATTGGTCAAGGCACAAAAACATTATTTTGGGATGATTCATGGGATGCCTTTCCATCCCCGAATAGTTATAACTTACTCGATAACATCACTATCAAATATTTGGGGGAAGCATGTAAGTGACTATAAACAAATAATAAATCAAAATCATATTGGAGGATGGAAATAAAGATCTGTAGAGGAGACACATTTGATAAAGAGGGAAAAACAAATCTTTGAGAAATTTCTCAAACAAACACAAGAAAACCATAAAGAGAGAAGGGATAGGTTAATTGGGGAGATTCCAAAAGTGGGAAATACAATGTTAAAAGGGGTTACATATTAATTATAAACTCACAAAAATGGGAAAATATTGATATCCCGCTAATTCTATGTTGGAATTCAACATGCTTTCCCAAAGCGGGTATTTTTCATTGGGCTGCATTGTAAAGTAGAATCCTTACAATGGATATATTTACTAAAATGGGATTTGAGGGGCCCTCACAAAGTCCATTATGTAAAAATGATTTTGAGACAATGGATCATTTGTTGTTCCAATGTTCATTTTCCAAACAATGTTGGAACTGGCTATGTTAGAATCTCATTTGGTTAACAACTTTACCAAACAACCTTTGGAATCATCCAAAAAGTTGGCCCAGAAAAAGGAAATCTAAGATCTATAGTAATCTATGGAAAATTTATCATTCTATCAATTTATGGGAAATATGGAAGGAAAGAAACAAGAGAATATTTGTTAATCAAAAAATGACAATAACCTCCTTTCTTAACAAAGTGGAAGCTGACATAACATAAGTATTTAATAATAATCTAAGGAAGATGCTCATAGAAGAAGGAACCTTCTTAGATTGGGACACAAACATACACCAAAATTTGAACAATCTTATTAATCCCGCGATGACCTATTTAAAAGAAAATTAAAAGAAAGACAAGAGTGTAAATGGAAACCTCCCCCATCAAGTTGGAAAAATTTAAATTTGGAGCATCTTGAGGCAACCTAGGAGAAATAGGAACATGATGTATCATTCATTTGGAAGATGGATCTTGGAAGGTAAAAAGAGCTAAGTATTTAGGGGTAGCAATGAATAATCTAACAAATTTGGAAGCATTGATTGAAGGACTGCATATTAGTTTGGGTTTGGGTATTAAAAAAATGATTATAGAAGGAGATTCACAAATAATATTAAATGCAATAAGAAAAATAAGTACTCCTAATTGGAAAATCAACTCTAAACAATAATATGCTTTAAATTTAATAGAAAATTTGAGGAAACTATATTCCAACATATCTTTCGAGAAGGAAACAAAGAAGTAGATAGATTAGCAAATCAAGGAGCTAATGGTGAAGACTGTTATTAGAAATGATCTAGCTACCCTCAATTAATTAGCACTTAGAACAACAACAGGCTTTAGTACTCTTTACAAATTGGATAGAGTTTTCACTAATATGTCTAAGTGTCAATGCTACTTTATTGGGGGTAATTTGAATCTAGGGGTCCTTTCCTTCTCATGTTTATGCTTGTCGATTTAGCTTCATCTCTTTACCTCCATTAGGGATCTCATTTCTTTTTAAGATGTATCTTTTCTCTTTTGAGTTGCCTTTATTTCCATTGTTTGTATACCTCTTAAATGACTATAAACACCTTCTAAATATTATCATTTTAATTTATTTTTTTACTAATTAGAATTTTAATTATCTAAATTGGCATAGCTGCATATGTCACGTTAATATAATATCATGTATTGGCTAACCTATAAGTCTTAATCATTAGCCCACATTATTACTTCATCATGATAAGAATTAGACAATAGAGATGTTGTGTTTGGAAACGTATATCTATTTCTCAGCATGTTTGGTAGGATGATCATTTAATGATCTATTTTTGGGTAGTTCCTTCTATTTCCATCATGAATCCATTATCCTTCAAGAAGCTTCACAGAGTTTCTATCTTGTTCTAGAAACCTAGGCGTGATCTTCATATAACTTTTTGTCCTCATTTATTTGGGTTGTGCTTAGTGTATATCATCCCCTTGTTTAGGATTATGGAGTTTGTTGTGGTTATGTATCATTAGTATGAAGATAGAACCATGGATTTTAGGGGACTCATCAGGCTAGAAAGATGGAATCATATGTTGAGAGAAGTTGATAATATGTTTAGACTAGTTGTCATTAGGGCTTTAGGCGAAATTTATTTTAACTATGATTATACTTAAAGGAATAATGGTTGTTTTTATAGAATTGTCTATAGCCTGCTTGGCCAAAGCACATGCCACCCATTGGAAATTATTGAATTATGCACTAATATCTTTAATGATACTTGGTTAGGGGGTCTGTATCGTACGATCTTTAACATTAATTTTAGACTTGAAATTCCTTACCTTGAAGTTTATATGGATTATCCCTTGAAAAGTCTTCTTTTCACCAAAGTTAATCACAAGCTCATTCTTCATATCGAAGACCTAATTCATTTTGAACAAATTTGGCATAAGATGAATGCAAGCATATAATTTCTCAACCATTAGCAGGGGATCATAAGGGACATTAATGAAACTTGGATTTTTAATTACCTGCAGAATTATGGACATTAGTCATCACTAGGTGTGGATTATAGTGATATAGATAAGCCATAGTTTATTTTATCGAATATGAATAAATTGAGTAGGAGGAAAGGGGAATTTTTGTATGCGTTGGGGTAAGGAATTCCAAATAATGACAAAAATGTGGAAGAATTAATACTAGTATTTGAACACATGGAAGAATCAACCTCTACTTGATTAGACTAATAATTTGATGTTCTACAAATTTGATTATTTCAAGTATGTCTCTTTCGTCTAGTCAGTTTAAATAGTAGATTTTGTTATATATCCACAAGTAGGGATTGTATAGTTTATTAATCTGTATAGGTTCAGTAAGTATTTTGGTTTGGTTTGGAGAATTTTTAGTCCCTTGTGGTTAGACTAGGTTTTGCTCCATTTTGTGAATTATAGTATTTTTAAGATATCCAGTAAAAGAAAATGGAATTGTTCTATTCTTATTAGGTTGAGTATAAGTTAGATATTTTTAAAGATAGTTTGAGGTTAGCAATAAGACTCCTTTTGTCATGATCTTCAATTAAAGGATTAGTTGTACACTGATTGTAAATATGAGCGCTATGAATAATAATATTTTATTTTAAAAAAAAATATTTAGGTTCTATTTTTCTCATTGGAGTAATGTTATTTGGTAGAACAATGGAAAATTTGGATTATTCAAATAGTGAGAGAACAATCTTCTTTCTAGTTGTACATTTAATTAATCACTAAAAGAAGCCTATTAAGACTTAGAATAACTACGTGTTATTTGATTGGAATGTAGTATATAGAACAATTTGGTAAATGGTTCTTTAACTATAAACTAAGGGAATTAGAGAGAAATACATTCAATAGATTATATCATCTCATAAGATGAAGAAGGCTTGGAAAAGATTACATTGTAATTAAATAAAATTTGATAAGACATATTTAATAAAGGAAATATAAGAAAAGTATACTAAGATATTAATATTCCATCATCCACTAGCCTAGATAGGTTTTCAACTTATCAAAGATATCCCTTTCCTTTAATGGGATTCTAAAAAAGAGATTCCTATTAGTAGATGAAACCCTTCTTTTAAGCATTCTAGATTTAGATCCAAACTAGTAAATTAACATCATATCCTAATTAGTCTTCTAATTCAATTTGTGACTTATCTCAGAAATGTAAAATTTAGTAATTTTTGAAGCAACACTTTGAGAAAATGGAAGTCAAATTTATAGTACTCTAGATGTTGGCTCTATAATTGAAAATAATTTAAATAACAATCCAAGATGGGTAGATAATGAAGATCAAACTAAAATGGTTTTAAATATCTAATTCAACTAGAAACAAATAGAAAATATCAACAAAGGAAGAGTAATTAATAGATGAGTAAGCATATAAGTTTTAATTTTATAAATGTTATTTCACTAAATAATGATAAGAATATTAAAAACAAAGTTTAATATTTCAAGCCCAATCGGGGATTATATATCCCTACTTTTTATTAGACTATTCAATTAATGTCAATCCAAGTTCTACTCAAGTTTTCCTATCATTTGGGTATCCTAGTGTTCCCTCTCTTTCCTTCAAGAATTTTTTTTGATATGATATTAATTTGTTCTTTCCAAGTTAAGAAATTGTACCCCCCTCAATTTATTATGTGTCATTCCCCTCATAAGTATTTTTGGTATCTTGATGTTTGGTCTCCAAGGTCAAACCACTCGCTTGGCATTCTAGGCTTCCCTTTCCAACAGTCCTTAAATTAAATCATTAAGCTATTGTACAAATAGAAGGGTTCCAAATATGAATGCCATCATTAAATTGAGGGGACCTCTTCTACAAGTGGCCTTTGATGAACCTATCTCTGAGCAAAACCTGCACTCAATCCTCCTCAATACACATCACCTAATTACTAGAGTAGTTTACAGGATATTAGGAAAGTAATTTATCAAAAAATATGACTGGTATAGAGTTTGCAATGATATCACTTCAACGTGTGTGGCAACATGTTGCCTAATTGAATATGATAAATCAATCATAATATTACTTTGCAAAAGAATGTTCAAATCAAAATATCTAGGGAACCTAGAAAAATGATGACCAATATTTATAATGACACATACATTTTTCGGCCTTGTCACTATGATAGTCCATGACATAATAGACAACTCATCACTCTTTACCCTATTGTGTCATCCTTTGATCCAAACATAATTATTAAGTGGTTCTCAATTGTGGAAAGGAACTTAAATTTTTTGATGGCTTACTTCCATATCCAGCCCCCAAGTGATAGTAACTAGATGGGAAACTATATAATTAAAGATAAAGTGGATTCTTGGGAAAGTAATCTAGCTTTGGACAAAAATTTGTTGGAACTCCCTAGTTCTAGGGCTGAGGAAGCTCTTGAGGAAAATGAACCTCAATTCCCTTTAATTATGCTAGATGAATAAAGGTTGTCGTCATTTTTTTCTAGATTGAGACATTTTTTTATTTTTCTTTTATGATTTTGAACATTATTTCTTTATGTATCTAGATTGTGAATATAATATTGTTTTTGAGCATGGATCCTCTTGTAAAATGAGATCAAGCTATAACATCTATAAGAATTAGTTTTGTCTGATAAGTACATTCTTTTCCAAATATGAGTTGTTGCTAAGTTTAGTTATAAATGGCCAAATTAAGGAAAGAAAGAATTATATTCAATAGAAGACTTAAGAACAGACTATAATGTTTAGAAACCAATATATTAAATAAATAATGATTTATGGTATTGAAGAATTTTTTTGAACATTATATCCTTTAATCATTATATAGAATTATAATATTCAAAACTAAATTAAAAAGATTCCTATAAATAGAGCCATTGATCCTATGATATTATGTATTGTGTCTCATTAATTGGATTTGGAGACTAGCTCTTAATGGTGAGATGGAAGTGTATCTGAAGTTGCAGGGACTCATGAAGCAAAAGGAACCTAGAGATTTAATATTTAAAAAGGATGAAATAATATGGATATGCAACATATCGTAAAGAGGTTTTGGTTAAAATCATTTATTCTACACTAAATGTAATCAAGTGCATATGAAAATTCCTTGTAAACCCATGTAAGAGATCCTATTAAATATAATAATATTAACTTTATAAAGGAAGGTATGCCTTCTTGAGTCCCCAAAATCATGGGGCGCTTGTATAACTTTTTTAGATTATGTAAAGGAAGAAATGATGTAAAGCTACTATTAAATGATACAAATGTAAGAGAGGGCATGCCCTCTCAAAGGCCTTTGTTAAAAAGGTGATTGTACCAACATGTAAACAAGACATAAAATGTATCGGGAAAGACTTGGGGTTTTCTTCCTCATTCTTTTTCCCCCAGTGCTTGCCCTTTAAACAAGGCAATATTGATGTAAAATATAATATACATAGGAAATTTTCCTTTTAGTGATAAATAAAATAAAATAAAATAAAATATTTATAAATACTTAAAATCTAAAAATGCATTAAAAAATTACGTCAAAAAAATAAATAGTTAAAAATCATTAGAGTTGCGTTTAATATTTTGTTTTGCACACTTTCGTAATGAAAACATATTGTGAAATAAAAAATATAATTCCTTCAATTTTTTTAAAATAATATAATAATAAAAAATCAAATAACTATATTAGTTACATAAAGTAAATAATAATATGTAATATTAATATTGAATATAAATATAACTTGTGAGTCTTTCATGTGGGAGATTTTGGGTTCGAGTCCACTTGAGCTTTACACATAATAATAGTAAACTTCAACAAGTAACAATTTTGATCTAAATTCAAAGAAATTAGAGTTCTAAGATTGAGACATGGAGAGGTTTTTCCCTCTATTTTTATTTTCCATGACAAAGTATAGAGAAGAAAGGAACATCAAGGAATGACAAAGGTAATTGTGGCTTGAGTGCTACTTAAAATCATTGTCACGAGCATTCTTCAACATAGATCTTGATATTGTGCTTTGCAAACATCTGCCCAATAATAATGATGAATTTTAATGTTAGATAATTAGGATTTTAGATAAGTTCAAGAAAAAGATTTCCTATAATAGTGATTTTAGATAAGCTAAGAAAAAGAAGGAAAAAATAAAGGTAGGTTTCTATTTCTAGTTTCAAACTTATTTCTTAATTTTCAACAACAGAAAGATAGTAAAATAATTGTAACTTGAAATTGGGAAAGGCTTGACAATTATCTCATAGAAAAAAAAAATCATGGAATCCACACAAAGCATATTGACTTAAAAGTAAATTTATGTGAATAAAATAAATTGTTAATTTTTTTAAAATTTAAATAAAAAATAAAAAATAAGTAGAATAATTTTTTTAAAAATAAATATAATTTTTAATATTTAATTTATTATATATGAATAAAATAATTATTTAAAAAATGATTAAAAATAATATTATGAAAATTAACAAGAAAATAATTTTAAAAAAAACTCAAATAATGTTAAAAACTAATTCAATTTTAAAATTAAATTTAAATTTTCTAAAATACAGCATAGATTAACTTGTTATTTTTGCAATTATTTCTTAAAAAATTATGAGAAAATAATGAAGTTTATAGTCAAAAAATAAAACTTTTTGAAAAGAGGGCACACAATTTTCTGACAAGAAAAACTTATTCGGAAGAATAAAGTTCTCACATAAAACCTCTCAACTTAAAAAATTATTTAAAAAATTATGTCATGTACAAATTTTAAAACTCTAGAAATGTGATATATTAAGGGCAAACTTAATATTCCCAAGGACTTTGACATAATAAAGACATACTTTTCAATCTTTCTTGAAAAATATATTAATAAATACTTTTGAATCCTTATTCTTAAGAGATATTAATATGGACTATGAAATACATCTTTGTAAAGAAGCGAAATTATAAATTTAAAGAGACTACAAAGGAAATATTTTCCTTGACAATATTTACATAAATAATTAAATTATTTTTCATATGTATCAAAATTGGTACATATGTATATGGGCACATAAAATACAATAGATTAATAAAGGCATACATTTTAATCATTTAAAAAAAAGTTATTTCATTTAAATTAACTATAAAAAAAATTTTGACAGGAAATTATTTTTAAATTTTATTTAAAATTTTATTATTTAATTTAAATAACAATTTTAGTCTTCAATAGGTATCTAATAAATTATTGTTTATAATTTCTGCTGCAGCTCGATCTCTATTGTAGTTTGAATAACAATATTAACTAGTAGTTCACTATCCTAGTATAACATACTTAGTGAATGTAAACATTTGAAATGTAAAACACCATAAAACATTCAACACAAGTTTGACACTAGGATTTAACGTGGAAAACCAATTTGGGAAAAAACACCAGCAACATGTGATCACTTTTTGACTCTTTTGAAGTGAGCCCTATTAGGAGCCAACCCTGTTAAAGGTTACAATGCACACTGTTAAATGTGACCTGGTTAGAGGATTTAATCACTTTTTTAGGAGTGGCCTCATCAGAGGACTTTATACCATTCCATTTGAATATCACCCTATTAGAGGATTTACACAAACTATTAAGTCCTTACTAATTGTTAGGTCAACCTTAGATTAAAAGGATTTCAATACAAACTGTTTACAATGATTAGAAAGAAAATAGTAGGGTTTGATCTGTATGATTACAACTCACTTTTTTTGTTTTAGATCTTTGTTTGGTTCATGTGTTGATTCCTTGATAAGTCTTCCTTGTCACCTCTATCCTTGATTTGCTTGGCAACCCTTCAAGCATTCACCCTTCTCACAACAAACTTAAGTCTTTTGCTTTGATTTGCTTGTCAACCTCAACAACTTTGTTCCATCTCACTAGAAACACACACAACTTCTCTTCTTTGTTCTCTTCTTCACATATCTCATTCGTGCTCTCTCACTCCTTTTTTTAAGTTTGTCTCTGTGCCTCCTTAAATAGGTAATTTTGGTCCTTTTTCATTTCTCACAATCATTGTAGATCTTAGGGTTCACAATTTGATCCAACAGATTTGATCTAACAATTTTCTTGCAAACAATTAAAATACTAATCTTTGGCCAAAACTAAGTTTTAACACTCAGTCATCACTAATTTACTTGGTCACTATAGAGCTTCTAGCTTGGCATAAACACTATCACTCAGTCGATACTGATGCTTGGTCAACATTGAATTTGCTTGGCATTGATTGTGGCTCATTTGAAACTAGCATTACTTGGCATGAACTTCAAGTTCCTTAATATTTTACTTTGTTGCTCAATCAAGCCTTACATAAGTGATTTATCTTGGCTTGCACTATTAAGACTTGAACATTACTATCTTCTTCTTTATCAACATGATTTAAACAATCACTTTGTCTTGTCAAAGTCTAACTAATCAAATGCCCACTGTGTCTTCCTTTTGATGACTCAACCTTTCCTCTAGGTGCTTTTGTTATGAGAAACTTCTCAAATCCTCTTCATCAATTAAATAGATATGACATTTAGATCAGATTGCAAACTGTCTCATCAATATATTTGAAATTAATGACAATACAACAATTGTTTCAATTGTAGTTTCCAACAATCTCCCTCTTTGGCATTGATGCAAACACCTTTAAGTATTTCATATTTCTTATGAATACAATCTCCCTCTTTGTTACCATGCAATCCAAAAGATTTCACTTCCATGAGTAACCAATATCCTCAGTTTCATTATGATTCTCATTCATGCAATCTCAAAAACTCCCTCTAAATTTTGAATTCAAACTTCATCTCATATATCCCTCTAGAATTTTTCTTTCTGATATTTCTATTCAAATATCTCCCTCTTACATCATGTATACATAGTCTCCCTCTTTATGTATATGAACTTTCTTCTTTACATACTCTCCCTCTTTGACAACAATGCTAAAGACACTATCTTTATACTTGATGTTCTTCATACATCTTGATTATGTAGACAGGGGCATGTTAGATTTGAATTATGTCATCTATCATTTGTATATGACTGATCTAGTCTTCTTCTTCACTACTACCTTAGGCACTTCCTAAAGTAGAACTATCTGCATCAATGTGTAAGATATTATTATTAGCACATTTGATGCAATGCCTTTTTGTATCTTAAGTAGCTTTGTTTAGGGGAATCAACCCTACTTTACCTCTAATATATTCATGAGCATCTTTAAGTAAGGCTTTAGTGAATATGTCAGCAATTTGTTATTTTGTGTGTACATATTCTAACTTCACTTCTTTATCTTGAACTAGTTCTCTCAAGTAGTGATACTTGATATCAATGTGCTTTGTTTTTGTGTGCATCACAGGATTCTTTGATATATTGATAGAACTTGTGATATCACAATAGATAACCCTTGAATCTATAATTTCTTCTTTCATTCCTTTTAGTAATTTCTTAATCCATATAATGTTTAAACAATTCACTCTAGCTACCACATACTTGACTTCAATTATTGCTTGGGAAATACAGTTATGTTTCTTGCTTTTCCATGAAACCAATCTCTTTCCTAGAAAGAATGCACCTCCACTAGTTCTTTTTTTGTCATCAATATTTCCTGGCCAACCAAAGCTAGTAAATACCTTTAGTTTAAATCTGTCATTCCTCTTGTAAAATAGTCCATAGTCTTCTGTACCTTTCATATATCTCAATATCCTTTTCATTGCCATCATATGGTTCTCCTTAGGATTTGTTGAAAATATAGCAACTATCCAAACAACTAATACAATATCAGGTGTACTATGAACAACATATTGTGATTTAACAATCATTGATCTATATAGTGTTTGATTCATATTAGCAGATTCATCACTTTTGGATAACTTATGTCCTATAGACATAGGCATGCTTGCTAGTCTTGATTCTTCCATTCCAAAAGTTTTTAGTATCTCCTTGATATATTTGGATCGAGTAATAAAAATACCAAACTTAAATTGATATACTTGTAAGCCAGCAAAAAATTTGATTTCAGCAAACATTGACATCTCAAATTCCTTATTCACTTCATTAGCAAATTATTTGCATAATACTTCTTTTCCTCCAAATATAATGTCATCAACAAATTTTAGATAGTAGTACCTCATTGTTCTCACCAGTCTTCAATTATAGATTATTGTTATCGTTTGTCCTTTCAAAACTAATCTTCACCAAGTAATTATGTAGTCTTTTATACCATGCTCTTGGAGCTTGTTTCAATCCATATAGAGCTTTGTTTAGTATACATACTATATTCTTCTTGTCTGGGTCCATAAATCCTTCTGCTTGTTCTATGTTCACTACTTCCTTAAGTATACCATTCAGAAATATGGATTTGACATCCATTTGATATACCTTAAAAGTTTTTATAGGCTGAATATGCAAGTAGAGTTCTAACTCCTTCTAGTCTTACTACATGAGCAAAAGTTTCTCCATAGTCAACTCCTTCTTCTTGAGCATATCCTTTGCATACCAATCTTGCCTTATTCCTTGTAACTTCACCTTTTTCATTCAGTTTATTCCTAAAAACCCACTTTATTCCACTTACATTTTTTTCCTTTGGTCTAGGCACTAGGGTCCAAGTGTTGTTCTTCTCAATCTTTTCAATTTCTTCATTCATTGCCTTGATTCAATCTTCATTGTCTAGAGCATCTTTCACTGATTTGGGCTCAAACTGATAAAGTAAGCATGCATCATTTCTGTGTCTCTTTCTTGTCATAACACCATATTCTACGTCTTCAATAATTTGTTTAGGTTTATGATGTCTTCTTACATACTTAGCTAACATAGGTGGTCTCCTTCTTAGTTCTTCAATAGGTTCATCTTAAAAAACAATCTTAGGCTCATTATTTTTCTCTTGTTCAGGTTCTAGTTTTGGTTCTGCATGCTCAACATTGTCTTTTTGATGGTGGGAATTATCTATCTATGACTTGGCATCTTCTTCATGTTGCTCGACACCCACTATCTGCTGCTTGGAAACCTGTTGTTGCACCTCGACAGCCCTGTCTATCAGGAAACTACAACTTTGTTTTCTTATTTAGTAGGAGTTCTCAGAGAACCATCATCCACATATATGAATGCACTATAATTTTAGGTTATTTCTTACATTCAACATCATTTCTTTTTGCAAATTCATCAACTTTCACATTTACACTTTCCACAACTTTGTTAGTGTTAGAGTCTAAACACTTATAAGCTTTACTCTTGGTGGAATATCCTAGGAATATACCTTCACCACTCTTAGCATCAAGTTTTCCATTCCTATCATCTTTAAATATGTAGAATTTTCTTCCAAGGATTTTGAAGTATTTCACATTAGGAGCATATCCATACCATAGTTCAAAAGTTGTAGCATTTGTACATTTCTGGACTTGTACTCTATTTAAGGTATAAACAATAGTACTAATAGCTTCTCTCCAATATTAATGTGATACATTCTTCTCCATCATCAATATTCTAGCACAGTCCATCATTGATCTATTTCTCCTTTCTACTATCACATACTAAGGAGGAGTCCTTGGTGTTGACATCTATCTTTTAATTCCTCTATCATTTTAAAATGTGTTGAACTCATTGGAAATAAATTCACCACCTCTATCAAATCTCAAAAACTTAAGAATCTTCCCTATTTCTTTTTCAACTCTAGCCAAATACTACTTAAATAACTAAAAAATATCATGTTTAACTTTGAGAAACATTACATTCATCATCCTAGAGTAATCATCAACAATTAGAATGAAATGTTTATCTGCACAATAACTTTGGACATCAATAGGTCCACATAGGTTAGTATGAACCAATTCCAAAATATCACTGGATATGTATGTTTTGCTCTTGAAAGTAGACTTTGTCATTTTTCCCAATTGATATTTTTTATGTTAGAAATGCTTTAGAATAATTGAGAGGGGGGGTGAATTAGTTATTCAGGGCCCAAATGTCCAATTCAAACTTTTTCATCAAGTAAAGTGAGCCTATAAAACTATTCATGCATCCAAGTTTAATCTTTCCTACTTAGCAAGTTATTGTAAATCAACATGCAAGTATAACACATGAAAGATCAACACATAACATAGTGATTTACATGGAAACCCAATTTGGGAAAAACCACCAATAACATGCTACTCAATTCTCACTCTTCTAAAGTGATGCCCTATGAAAGGCCTACCCTGTTAAAGGCTACAACACATTGTTAAATGTGACCCAATTAAAGGATTTAACCATCCTGTTAGAAGTGGGCCTAGTTAGAGGACTTTAGAACATTCACTTGGAATGCCACCCTATTAAAGGATTTACAAATGGTTGTCAAACTAACCTAAGTCCATAGGATTTTACCCTAGCTTGCACAATTGTTAGAGAGTAACAACAAGGGCTTTTGACTTGATCCAACTCACATCTTAACTTGTAGATTTCAGATCTCTATTTAGCTCTTCATAAATTGCCTAGTTTTTAGTCTCTATAGCTCTGACAACTTGTTACCCTTTCAAGAATTGTCTCCTTGAGTCTTCATGCTTAATATACTAGTGCAATCTCCTATATGGCTACTTATCCAAGCAGAGTCTCTACGCTCTATTCTTCCTTCTTAATACCTTCTCTTTGACATCCTTCAACAACTTCACATTTTGGTACCCTAGCCACTTTAACTTCTTGGCCTATGCCAACTTAAATAGAAGTCTGGAAAATGCTTTTCCCACTCGATTCTTCCCTCCTTTAACTTCAATTCAAATGAATTAGGTAGGATTCATTGAATCTAACCCATATCTTATTCCTTCTAGAAACATCATGAAGAATCTTCCTGAATTCACCTCAAAATGGTTTATCTAAAATACTGTGCCTCTAGCTCATTATCCTTATCCTCCATCTGGTTCACAAAATTGAAGGTAATAAACTTGTCGACTTAGATCTGGCAAATATTTGACTTTTCAAATAATGCAGTAGCTTGGCACTATTGAAATTCTAGTGCTCGGCACATACTATGTTACTTGGAACATACTAGATTTTACATTTTCTTGGCACTAACTAAAAATTTTCTCGGCATGAACTAGCTTGCTTGGCACTCACTAATGAACTTAGTTAAGCTTTGCAGACAACCTTGTTACAAATTATTCTTCCAGTGTTTCTAAGTGTGACCAACCACTGTATCTTCAAGTATATTATCAATACATTATTTTACCATTGTCTTAATTGATCCTTTCACTTCATTACAAAAACATAACTTAACCTTTCCCTTAGGTGCTTTTGTTACATCTTGTTGATTAAATCCTCTTCATCAATCAACTAAGTGATAGTACTTAGATCTTATAAGCAATTGTCATTCCAGTAAATAGTAGGTTTGACATCAGTGAAAAAACAATGATTGAAAACATTCTTTTGCAAACAATCTCCCTCTTTGATATTACTATTTTTCAATCAGATTTTCAACAATCTGAGCCCTCTTTGGCATTGATGGCAAACCAAACTGATCAACCAAGTTATCAAAATGCTAACTAGGTTAAAATAGTAAATCAAATGCCAAAAAGAAAACTTTATTCAAAACTATTCATTTTTATCAGCAACATAAACTAGCTTATGACTCCCCTTGAATTCTTTTGCTGATAAATTGTCTTCTCCTTTTTTGTTCTACTATTCCTCTGATTGATTCTTGTTTGTACTATTTTCTCCCTCTGAGTTGTTATTTCCTTTTTTTTTTTTTTTTCTCCCTCTAAGCTACTATTTCCATTGTTTACTTTGTTCTTGTGCTACTCCTCACTCCCTCTTAAATTATTTCTCCCTTTGCATGCATTGATCATTTTCTACTAATCTGGTATCAACTACTTCTCCCTCCATTCATTTGATCCTGTAGATTTGATCAATTTCTACTATTTCTCCCTCTTTGACAAAAATGCCAATGATACATTATCTCAACATCTTAACATACAAGTATAGAATTTGCAGATACTCTAATTTCTTCCTCTATCACCTTGCTTGTGACTTATTTGGAATTTCAATACTTTGATTACTTCAAGCAAAATCCTAAAGTAAGTATCCTCTACATTAATTTGTAATATTTCAACAATCAACTCATTTGATGTAGGGCAGTCTTGCTTTTTGCTCAAACAACCTTGGATAGGGGTATCACCCCTAGTTTACCTCTAAGATATTCAAATGCATCTTTAGGTAGTTCTTTTGTGAAGATGTTAGCAATCTGTTCCTTTGAGTTGACATATTCCATCCTTGCTTATCTTCCACCAATTCTCTTACATAGTGATACTTAATTGCAATATGCTTTGTTTTAACATGCATCATAGGATTCTTTGATATGTTGATGGCACTTGTGTTATCACAATAGAGTATCATAGGTTCAATTACCTCTTCCTTCATACCTTGCAACATATGTTTGATCCATACAATATTAGTGCAATTGATAGCAACAACAAAATACTTGGCTTTTTCGATAGACTGTGAGGTACAACTTTGCTTTTTGCTGGTCCAAGTAATCAATCTTTTACCTAAGAAAAGTGCTCCTCCACTGATGCTCTTTTTGTCATCAATATTACCTCCCCAGTTTGCATCAATATAGGCTTTCAACTCAAAAATTTCACTCCTTTTGTAGTATAAGCCAAAGTCATCTGTTCCTTTTAGGTACCTCAATATTCTTTTTACTGCCATTAGATAATTTTCTCTTGGGTTAGCAGAAAATCTTGCCACTATTCCAACAGCTAATGCAATGTCTGGTCTACTATGCACAACATACTATAACTTTTCAATCATTGATCTATACATTGTCTGATTTACTTTAGCTCACTCATCATCCTTGGATAACTTATGTCTTGTTACCATTGGTGTACTGACTAGTTTTGAATCTTCTAATCCAAATGACTTGAGTATCTCCTTAATATATTTTGATTGGGTTATACATATGCCATGTTCTAGTTGATGTACTTGTAATGCAACAAAGAATTTGATTTCTCCAAACATTGACATCTCAAACTCATGTTTCATTTGGTTAGCAAAATCTTTGCATAGGACATCTTTACCTCCAAATATTATATCATCACCAAAGATATCAAAATGTCTTTTCCTTTTTCTTCCTTGATATACAGGTTGTTGTTGTCATCTGTTCTCTCAAATCCTATCTTCACAAGATATTTGTGCAATCTCTCATACCATGCTCTAGGTGCTTGCTTTAGACCATAAAGTGCTTTATGCAATTTGCAAACCATATCCTTGTTGTTGTTATCAACAAATCCCTCTTATTTTTCTATGTAGACTTCCTCTTCTAGTATACCATTCAGAAAAGCAGACTTTACATCCATTTGGTAGACTTTGAAACCTTTATAAGAAACATATGCAAGCAGTGTTCTCACTCCGTCTGTTCTTGCAATAGGGGCAAATGTTTCCCCATATTCTAGTCCTTTTTCTTGTGCATAGCCTTTGTAGACTAGTCTAGCTTTATTTCTTGTGATCTCACCATTCTCATCAAGCTTGTTTCTAAAGACCCATTTGGTACCAATTGCATTCTTATTAGCTTGTCTAGGAACTAGGGTCTAGGTTTTGTTCTTCTCAATTTGATCTATCTCCTCTACCATAGCTTTATGCCAATTATCATCTTACAGTGCATCTTTCACTATTTTGGGCTCAATCTTGCTTAGTAGACATGATTCATTCCTTAGTCTATTCCTTGCCATTGGTCTAGCTTCCTTGTCATCAATGATTTGTTTTGCAGGGTGATGTCTTCTCACATACTTGAATAGTCTTGGTTATGTCTTTCTTTCCATGTTTGGTCCTTTATCTTTAGAGTCACTTTGCACATTACTTTCAAGTATTTCATTATCTCTTCCATGTGTACTAATTTCAGAATCAGAATGTGCATTTTCTTCATTCTACAACTCAGCTTCTAAATGCAACTTGGCATTCACTAGCTATGACTCGGCTGATACTAAAATTTGTTGTTGATTCTCAACTAGGTTGGCATCTTCAGCTTCAATAGACATTCCTTCATAGAAGTATACGAAAGATCTATAATCTTTTGGTTTCTTGGATTCATGAACTTGGACTTTTGCATGCTCATCAAAATTTACATTTGCACTCTCCACAATATTGTTAGTGTTAGAATTTAAATATTCATATTCTTTGCTTCTAGTGGAGTATCCAAGGAATATGCCTTCATCACTCTTTGCATCAAACTTGCCATTTCTAGAATCTTTAAGAATATAACATTTACAACCAAACACTTTGAAATGTTTTGCATTGGGTGAGTGACCATACCATAGTTCAAAAGGTGTTGCATTTGTACCTTTCTTGACTTGTACTTGATTAAGGGTATACACAAAAATACTTACAACTTCTCTCCAGTACTTCAGAGAAACATTTTTCTCCATCAGTAAGGTTCTAGCACAGTCTATTATTGATCTATTCCTTCTTTCTACAATCTCATTCTATGGGGGAGTTCTTGGTGCTGATGTTTGTCTATTGATTCCTTTGCCATTGCAAAATATCTCAAATTATTTTGATGTAAACTCTCATCCTTTGTCTGATCTCAGGCACTTCAAACTCTTTCCTATTTCCTTCTCAACCCTAGCCAAATACCACTTAAACATTTGAAATGCATCAGATTTTTTCTTTAAGAACATGGTAGTCATCATCCTAGAGTAGTCATCCACAAAAAATATTATGTATCTATCTCCTTGGTAGCTTTGCACTTCTATTGGGCCACATAAGTCAGTATAGACTAGCTCTAGTACTTCTTTGGAAGTGTAGACTTTACTTCTGAAACTTGACTTGGTCATCTTTCCTAGTTGACATTGTTTGCACATTGTATTTTTAGGCTTCTTTAGCTTAGGAAAACCTCTGACTTTCTTCTTTTTGCTGATGCTAATCAAATTGTCAAAGTTAGCATGACATAACCTTTTGTGCCATAACCAAACATCATCAAGTTTTACAACAAGACAAGTTGCATCTTCCATATCTAGGTAAAACATATTACTTCTAGATTGTTCACCTTTTCCTATCATATTTCCATCAATATTATAGATTTTGGCAGTTTTGTTTCCAAATTCTACTTTGCAACCTATATTGCCTAATTGTGACACACTTAGCAAATCGTAGTTCAGTCCTTCAACATAGTATGCATTGTCACATGAAATTTTCTCTGTAACTTTAATAGAACCTTTTCCTTTGATTTGACATGGAGCATCATTACCAAATCTAACACTATTTCCATCATATGAGTAAAGGTAATAAACTAACTTTTGTCTCCTGTCATGTGATGTGAGCAACCACAATCTATGATCCACTTGTCATTTTTGTTCACATAGGTTACTAGTGTTGTTGCCTCATCTTCATTTGATTCATCTTTCATGGCTACATAGACTACCTCATCATCATTTTCATCAGAATCTTCTTCTTCAACAATGTAGCACTTTTTGCCTTTCTCTTTGTAATCTCTACCATCATCTTCTCTTATGTTCTTGTTCTTGTTGCCTTCTCTATAGTTCTTCTTCTGTGTGCATCTTGCTTCAATATTTCCTACTTCATTGCAATGAAAAAAAATGATAGGAAGCTTACCTTTGAATTTACCTTTGCCTTTGTGGAATCTTCTAGCCAGTAGTGCTTCCAATTGTTCCACATCTTCTTCATCTATGCTACTGTCACTGGATACATACTTTACCTTTTTCTTCTTCTTCTTTGGTTTCACCTCCTCAGTGTTTTTTAATGATAGCTTGGCCTTGAAAGTAGATTCAAGGTTCTCAGGTCTATAGTTATTAAAATTGGACAACTCAAATGCAGTGAGTCTTCCTACTATTCCTTCAAAAGTTAATTAATTTCCTGGGACACACCTTAGTTCTTGGATGGCTGAAACTCTAATAGCATAAATGGGGAGCAAGGTTCTTAAGTATTTGTTATTAATAGTATCATCTTCCAAATGACCACCCAAACTTCTTATTGCACTTACCACTTCTTCCATTCTAGAGGCATATTGAGTAGCATTCTCTCCTTCCTCCATTTTCATGTCATAAAATTTTCCTCTGAGGTTTTCTCTTTTTTCTCTTTGAACATTCTAATCTCTTCCATAGATATCAATCAAGGCTTTCCACATCTTGAATGCAGAGTCACATCCCTTGATGTCATCAAATTTAGCATAGTTGAGGGCAGAGGCAATCTCCAGCATTGCCTGATTATGTTCCTTCTTTTTCTTCATATCTTCTATAGTAGGTATAGCTAGATCAAAATGTTCTACTTCAATTGAGGTTTGTGCATGATCACTTATTGGTCCAAATGTCCAATTAAAACTTTTTCGTCAAGTGAGCCTATAAAACTGTTCATGCATCCAAGCTTAATCTTTCCTACTTAGCAAGTTATTGTAAATTAACATACAAGCATAACACATAAAAGATCAACACATAACATAGTGATTTACATGGAAACCTAATTTGGGAAAAACTACCAATAACATGCTACTCAATTCTCACTCTTCTAAAGTGATCCCCTATGAAAGGCCTATCCTGTTAAAGGCTACAACTCATTGCTAAATTTGACTTGGTTAAAAGATTTAACCACCCTGTTAGAAGTGGGCCTAGTTAGAGGACTTTAGAACATTCACTTAGAATGCCACCCTATTAAAGGATTTACAAATGGCTGTTAAACCAACCTAAGTCCATAAGATTTTACCCTAGCTTGCATAATTGTTAGAGAGTAATAACAAGGGCTTTTGACCTGATCCAACTCACAACTTAACTTGCAAATTTTAGATCTCTATTCAACTCTTCAGAATTTTCCTAGCTTTCAGTCTCTGCAACTCTGATAGCTTGTTCTCCTTTCAAGCATTGTCTCCTTGAGTCTTCATGCTCAATATACCAGTGCAATCTCCTATATGGCTACTTATCGAAGTAGAGTCTCTATGCTATGTTCTTCCTTCTTAATACCTTGTCCTTGAAATCCTTCAATAACTTCACATTTTGGCACCCTAGCCACTCTAACTTCTTGGCCTGTGACTCCTTTAATAGAAGTCTAGAAAATGCTTTTCCCGCTTGATTCTTCCCTCCTTTAATTTTAGTTCAAATGGATTAGTTAGGATTCATTGAATCTAACCCATAACTTTTTCCTTCTAGAAAAATCATGAACAATCTTCTCGAATTCACCTAAAAATGGTTTATCTAAAATTCTGTACCTCTAGCTCATCATCCTTATCCTCCATCTGGTTCACAAAATTCAAGTTAATAAACTTGTCGGCTTAGATTTGGCGAATCTTTGACTTTTCAAATAATGCAGCAGCTCGACACTATTAAAATTTTGGTGCTCAACACATACTGTGTTACTTGACACACACTAGATTTTGCATTTTCTTGGCACTAACTGAAAATCTACTCAGCATGAACTAGCTTGCTCGACACTCACTAATGCACTTAGTTAAGCTTTGTAGACAACCTTGTTACAACTTATTCTTTCGATATTTCCAAGTGTGACCAACCTATGTATCTTCAAGTATATTATCAATACATTATTTTACTATTGTCTTAACCGATCCTTGCACTTCATTACAAAACCATAACTCAACCTTTCCCTTAGGTGCTTTTGTTACATCTTGTTGATTAAATCCTCTTCATCAATCAACTAAGTGATAGTACTTGGATCTTATAAGAAATTGTCATTCCAGGAAATAACAAGTTTGACATCAGTGACAAAACAATGATTGAAAACATTCTTTTGAAAATAATCTCCCTCTTTGATAGTACTCATTTTTAATCAGATTTCCAATAGTATACACATAGCATTATTAGGCTTCTTTAGTTTTGGAAACCCTCTTTCTTTCTTCATTTTACTAATGTTCACCAAATTGTCAAAATTTACATGACATAACCTTTTGTGCCATAACAAAACATTTACCTCTTGTGCAAATAAACATGTCTCATTAGATAAGTCTAGATAGAACAAGTTACCTTTTGTCTGATCACCACTTCCAATCAGCTTTCCATCAACTTCATATATTTTGGCCTTTTTGTGATGGAACTCAACTTTGTACCTTGATTTTTTCAACTATGAAGTTCTCAACAAATTATAGTTAAGTCCTTCAACCCATTAAACATTGTCACACTTGATTCTTTCAATCAATTGAATTGTACCTTTACCTTTCACAAGACATGGAATATCATTACCAAATTTAACACAACCACCCTTGTATGGTCCAATGTCCTCAAATTTATTTCTATGAATAGCCACATGATTAGAGTAACCACTATCAATTATCCATCTGTCACTATTTTTCACATATGAAATTAAATTAGTTTTCTCATCTTCATTAGAATCTTCTTTCATATTAACATAAGAAACTTCATTATCATTACTTTCAGGTTTAGTGTCAGTTTCTTTTTCAAAAATATAACAAGATTTCTTACCTTTTTCATCATTGTTCTTCTTGTAGTCTCAGTCATCTATCCTTCCTTTGTACTTGCTTTCCTTTTTCTCATCCTTGTCTTCTCTCTCAAGACACTTGCAACAATATGACCAACCTTTTTGCATGAAATTTTTTTTATAGGTAATTTACCTTTATATTTATCTCTACCTCGAAATATTTTTGCAATAAGTGCTTCAAGTTCATCAAGTTCATCATCAAAAGCATCACTGTCACTCTTCACATGTTTTCCTTTTCTCTTTCTAAGAACCAATTGTGACTTAAAAGTAGATTCAATGGTAGTAGGTGTGTAGCTATAAAAATTAGACATCTCAAAAGTAGTAAATCTACCAATTACACCTTCCAAAGTCAAATCATTACCTAGAGTGCATCTCAACTTTTGTATTGCAGAAACCCTAATGGCATATATAGGAAGTAGAGTTCTCAATACCTTTCTTATCATTATTCCATCTTCAATCTTTCCATTTTCACCTCAAATAACATTGACAACTTCCTTGATTCTTGTACAATACTGCACTATGTTCTCACCTTTCATCATTCTCATTTTGTCAAATTTTCCTCTTAGGCTCTTTGATTTGGCTCTTAAAATGTTGTCATCTCCTCCATATATGGTCTTTAGTTTGTCCCACATCTATTTTTCACTATCACAATCTTTTATATCATCAAATTTGACATAGCTTAGGGCTGAGGGAATCTCTAATATTTCTTGGTTGTGTTCTTTCTTTTATTTCAGTTGTTGACCAGTCAAAGGAACAATTGTTATCTTCACATATGCATTTTCCACTAAGCTTATTATAGTATCACCAATATTGGATATGTGTAGCCATATTAGCATTTTCCATGTAAAAAAGTTCTTGTTTAGCTTTGGTACCTCCCTTTTATGAGTGATGATCTTTAGCTTTAAGTACCTTCAAACTTCTCTTTATAAGCACTTGTGCTCTGATACCAATTGTTAGAATGTTTAGAATAACTGGGGGGGGTGTGAAATTTTAAAATGATCTATCAAATTTTGAGCTTATTTCTTCTTCTTCTTGGATTTCCTTAACACTTTGAATCTTCAAACCAACTTGTATTGGTGATCGAGTTTTTTGTCACTCATTTCCTTTAATCTTGTAGCATCCCTATCTAGCTCTTCTTGGACCTTGATAAGTTCATCTACTACTTGAGACTCTCTCTCAAATAATGTTCCTTTGTCTTTAGAGCTTGAATATGATGAGAATTATTCATATTTTCCTCCTTTTCTCTTTTCTTTGTTTTGTATCATCCTTGTCCAGTTGCAATTTCCTTTTTTGCGGGCTTGGATTTTATTGAGCTCTGAGATCTTTGAGTGGTTCCACAAGCCATTCTTGACTTTTTTTGTATAGCATGTTTGATTGGTTGGACAATGTCAGCTTCTTATTGTGTAACTTTAGGAATTGGTACCTATTCTTCTGTTTCTATGATGTCCCTTTATGGTCTTTTTTCATTTCTAGTAACATTATCTCCTTGATATGTCAACACATTTGTTACATCATTATTCACTACTTTTTTTTCTCTAGTGTTGGGGTTATATCTGCTTGTGACTCCTTGCTAGGACACCTAGTTGTGCAATACTTACATCTTTACCAACTTCTTATTATGCCACACTTGTATTAATAGGATCAACTACTTGTGGTAGCCCAACTTACTTTGTAGCTTCAATTTGTTCAACTATTTTTGAATCACTTTGCAATTATTTATGCTTAGGGGATTTCTCCTTTTTAGGTGCAACTTTACTATGAGTAGTGGTGTATATCACTCTTCTTGGTGTTGTGAGAGGGTTAAAGTCAACAGGTGTCTCTGGAAGTTCTATATATCCCTCTTGTTCAACTACTTTGTTGGATCTAATGAGCTCGATTTTCTTTTTCTTTTCTTTTTATTTGAATGCCCTTACCTTTTAGATCAATTTGGGTTTGAGATTTGGCTTTCTCTCCCTACTTATTTGCACATAGTATCTCCATTCAGTGTGCTATGTCTTTCTAGTACCTTATTTAATGTTCAAATACCTCTTTCTCTCTACCTATAGTGATTAGTGTAATATTCTCCTAAGTGGAAAATTCTTCAATAAGGGCTTCCACATATTTCTTTCTTTCAGATGTAGCATCATCCAAAATTCCTTTGAGTTTTGCAACTTCATCTTTCCATATTTTCAAAATAATAGGCACTAATTCTTTTGGTAGTTCCTCCTCTACCATTGTTAGGTTTCTACTATAAGTTCTCATGCTTAGTAGAAACAACTAAAAACATTATTTTGATCGTTCTCACTCATGAGTAGATATCTATATTTTATTATGTTATAGTTTCCATTGTGCATTGTCTTCAATTGAAAGTGGGGGAGGTAAATTCTTACATTTCTTTACATTTTGGATATCCTTGATGAAGATTTTCTTAGCATAAATGATGATGATATTCCTATGGAGAAGTATCTTTTGTCACAAAATGTTGCACCCTTACTTGAAGTTTGACCTAAAGGAAACCTTGTGAAACATGGAAACAATCTCCAATCTGTGGGACTTGAATTGTCAGATTGAGTCTCTAGAGAAGGCTGACTTCCTTACAATTAGGATGCACCTAACTACTCTTTAAAGGAAAAGGGAGAAGGAAATGCATGAAACCAAACTACCTAATCTAATCTAGAGGGGTGATATACCAAATAGAGATGGTTACAACTCTACCCTTATATGAAAAATACATTAATGGAATGCCCAAATATGTAGGTCCTAACTCTATTCTACTTTCGAAGAATCACATGAAGGTCATAAACTAATAAAAACATTGAAAGGAATAGATATTCACATTACAACCTTTATCAACAGATAAAACACAACATGCAGAATGAGGGGAAATAGAAAAGAAACATCCAAGGATAGTCAAGATACATGCAAAGAACAAGTAAGAAGCTAGCTATTTCACTAATGGAAGGTAAGGAGTTCAACTATAGAGCACAAGGTTGTTGCATGTAAACATAACAGAACAAAGGAGAACCCTTTTTACATATTTACAAATGCCTTTTATAGAGTTTAGGTAGAACTCAAATATCTCGTTGAAATCCTAAACTCAACCATCGAGTTTAAGTTGTAGAAGAGAAATAACTACTAATCAGAGAAAGATCTAATCGATTGCATGTCCCAATGCTGAAAGATCTAACCTTTGCACGTAACTCATTCCTTGAAGAGATAGAAGTAACTGCTATAACTACTCTAACTGATAGATGGATAGCCATGGTGGCAGAGGAATGTCCTTTTCTTGGTATATATGTGATAAGTATTGCTTTTGAGGCTTATGATTGTAGGTTACAAATTGGATATGTTGGTGATGTGAGATTCACTTGGTATACCTTTGGAGGTATAGATAGTTGGATGGGTTGGCACTTGTTGTGGGTGTTATTTTAGTTATGAATATTTTGATAATTGAAAATACATGTGATTACCTTTGGATCAAATTTTTGTGCTTGAAATTTTTGTTGGAACAGGATTTTATGATCTTCTAATGTGATAGATTGGGTGGCTTTCTCTTTGGATGACTTCTATGTATGTTTAGTGGCAATGATATTATAGGGGGTGGGATCATTCATGTTTGAGATGCTAGATAGTTTGATTTTTTTGTAGGTACTAGGATGGAGCACATGGTGTACTTTTATCCATGATGGTGGATGTGCTAGGAGGGATTATTTATTTGTTCATTTACGTGGCTACAGATTGACCCTATGCAATGTATACAACAAGTGGGAGATTGTTAAGATAATGGGTGTTGCACACATTGCATAATATTGTTATATTGTCTTATTTTATTTTATTATGTAATGTTGCACCTAGATGGATGTGCAACATGAAAAGATTCACATGGGATATACTTGATGAATTGTATTGTAACATTGTGATAAAATTTCATGTAATTATTTAATATTGGAGAAAATAATTAATTTTCCAATATTAAATGTGGGGTCAATGGATTAGGTAGCACATAGTTTTAGCACATGGTTTATGTAATACCACTTGGTGGTTTTGTGGGACTCGCTACTATATAAGCAACCACAAGGGTAGTTTTTGGTGTGAAAAAGACAAAAGACAAAAATGCAAGTCGAGCAAGACAACATTTGATAGGTTAGCCAAGGGAGCATTTGTGAAGGTTGGAAGCATAGAATGAGATGTGTGGATTCATGCTTGTTCACATGGATTGCTTGGTTATGGCTATGAATTTGAAGGATTCCATGGTTGTATTGCAATGGTGTTTTTGTTGAATAATACATGGTGATGGATGATTTTGGAGGCTGGGTTTTTCCCTCAATGAGGGTTTCCTAGGGTATATCTTGCATCACACTTTTTTATGGGTATGTTGTCTATTCTCTTGCACGTGGATTTTAATTGCATATTTTTTTTAGATCTATTATGGGTTATGTGGAAACAATTATATTTTCTTTGTTGCAAGTTTCCTTACAAGTGGTTTCAGAGCTATGGTTTTATTATTGTAACCCTAAATTGAATCCATGGGAATTCATGAGAGGATAAAAGAAAGGACAAGATATATGATTTTTTTATTGTAGATCTGAGGGTTTTGGGTTTGTTGTTATGATGGGATGTTGGTAGATTTTGGGCATGTGAAATTGTTGGTCAAATTTTTTTTTTGGATGCTACATTTAAATGAGGGTTTTTAGGGGGCAACTTGTAGAAATGACCTCCTAGGCAAAAACAAACCTCACCATTGGATCCAGGTTGATGTTTCCATAAATTTTGATATATAGTATGCTCTAGTTTGGCCATTTTCAAAAGAAATGAAAGAGTTTTTTAGTTTCAGCCCATGATGGCCATCAAATTTAATCCCATTAGAAGTTTCATCACAAAAAAAATTGCAGTGAAAATGGTAAAAAGACTATCTTGGTAAAACGACCATAACTTTCTCTTGGATATAGGCATTAGAAAGATAATTTAGAGCACTAAATCTTGGTGTTGGTTTGGTTATGTGATTTTGACATTTTGTTAGGTTTTAAGAGCCCAAAAGTTAGATGTTGTTTATTTTGAGCATAGATTAGGGCATCACTTGGGCATACAGAGTCATATTTTGGACTTCGAGTAGTCAACAGAAAGCTCTTGGAGAGCTCTACAAATTGGTTTAGATATGGTTCAGGTTTGACATGATCTATTTGGTGATATATTAATCTGAATAGTTTAAGGTATATATTGACTATGGTAACATTGTGACTTTATGACATTGTATATTTTGGAGATTTGGATTTGATGTCATTGTATACTTAGTTGATGTTTTAGATTAGTATCATGATGATATGATTATCAGTGTTTGGTTTGGATATGTATGATGACTTGTTAGGTCTACAATTTTTTTAGTGTTGTAAGCGGTCTATACTTACTGGTTGCATTTATGGCTTGGATATGGGTTGTCTTTGCCCATTGATCTTTCATTATTGATGCATATTTAGATTGGTGGCTTAGATTTGGTTTGTCTATGCCCTAAGTCACATGATTTTCTAATTTTTTCTTCATGTAGAAGGGATGAGATGTTGTTACCAGGTATAGTCATGGTGGAGGATTGTGGTTGACTATTTTATGTTGAAAGGATTGGACATATTGAGAGTCAGATGCTTGGTTCATGGATGTGATCATGGTGCCATGGATTTTGGCATGATAGGATTGGATATACAAGTACATCCTTGATGTTCATTGGTTTAGATTCCTTATTTTTTTATGGTGATATATCTTCTTGAGGATCATGGTTATTTGGTTTCTTTTAAGGAGCTCATGATGTGCACTTTGACTTCTTTGATGATTTGATGCCTTGGTTGATTCTTATGGTTAGAGGATGGTTTTTCATCATGATTTCATGGATAGCTTGGATAAATGGTTTAGTGGGAGCTTGTGGAAGTGATGAGGTGACATTATGAGATTAGTTCATGGTTTGATTTGTATCTTCTTGGTTTGGAGATCTTGGTTTCACTTGGTATTGACACTTTGGTTGTGTAAGTGTAGACCTAAAAGATCTTGATGAAGGAGATGGATTTTATGATGCCATAGGTGACTTGGTACCATGGTTGAGTGGGATTTTTTTGGTATTAATATATTTAGTGAGTGTTTGCAGATGTTGGAAGTTTGTCTTAGGTCCTATTGCTATAGAAGCATCTTTGACATTTGCATGGTGCACTTGTTATCTTCATGGTGTGTGAAGATGGTTAGATTTTGAGGACTCATGGGGTTCTTGGTTATATTCATGGGGTGTGGAGATGGTTCTTCATGGTATGTGGAGATGGTTTTCTTCATGGTGTGTGGAGATGGTTGCATCTTGAGGACTTATGGGGTTCTTGGTAAAGGTGTAGTTTATGCTTTCATTTGACATGTTATCCTTGGTGTGAGGATGATTTTATTATTATGTCATGGTATACTCTTGATACACATTAAATTTTTTGACATGTTATAGTATGTTCATATGGAGCATGTTATCTCTTTGGTTGAGATGGTTTAGATCATGTTGTCATGTTTATGTTCCTAAGGCCATGGTTAGAAATTTGACAATGATCTTGGTTTAGTTTCTTGGTATTGATACATTGATCATAAGCTGTATACTTCATGATGTTTCTATGTTGCATTTGGAATTGGCATGGATTGATTGGTTATAGGTGCACATGGATACTTGGAGACAGTGGTGATGCTGATTTCTCTTGGATTAGAGAAGTATTTGTTAGGACAATTGATGGTTTCAATAGGAAGTTTGAGGGGCATTCACTTGATATGGAATTGAGAGGAAATTATTCTTAGATGAGTCTTGGTTGGAGACTTGGATGAACATTCTTATTCCCCACTCTAGGTCTACTCGATGGTTTGCTACTTGAGAGGTATAGCCCATTGTTTCTCTTAGGTGCATTATGTTTATGCCTGCCTTTCATGGATATGGATCTTGAGCTATGGTATATGAGTTAGTTCTGGAGGGTTCATTTGAGAGATGGTTTAGCATTGGTTATCTCCATTTGCATATGTTGTTATGCTGGTTGAGTTTGGGAGATAGTTTTATATTGGACATATTCCTTGGATTAGGAATGGTTTATGAGTTTGATCTTCTTGTGAGAAGCTTACATCCATGATGAGTTATATGGTATGGTTTGGGTGTTGTTGAGGCTTCTTGTTGGGGTTTTATGGAGGAGATCATACTTGCACAGTTTACAGCTAGAGGTCTGTGTAGAAGGACATGATACATGTTATGATTTGTATGATTTCTTTTTTGTCCTGGTTATCTTCCTGGATGTTCGATTTTACTTACATTGAATTTGAAATTAGTTGGAGATTGTGATCACTGGTTTGTGTTTGTGTATGTCATGTGAGAGATGGCATGTTTATTTCTTTATCTCTTTCCTTTGTTGGTTGTGGATAACTTGGGAGATTGTTGGAGACATTTTATGAGAGTTTTTCTTGTAGGTTATTGATTTGTGTATTGTGGATGTCCTTGATACTACATGGATTCACTTCTTGGAGATGTTGTGAGTGGACTAGTTATAGATTTGACATTAGTTTTTGTAGTAGGAGCTTCTTGGTATATATGTGGTAGGTATTGCTTTGAGGCTTATGATTGCAGTTTACAGATTGGATATGTTGATGATGTGAGATTCACTTGGTATAACTGTGGAGGTATGGATAGTTAGATGGGTTGGCACTTTTTGTGGGTGTTATTGTAGCTATGGTTATTTTGACAACTACAGATATATGTGGTTACCTTTGGATCACATTTTGTACTTGGAATTTTAGTTGGTATAGGATTTTATGGTCTTCTAATGTGATAGGTTGGGTGGCTTTCTCTTTGGATGGCTTATGTATGTTTAGTAGTAGTATTCATGTTTGAGATCAGTGGTAGTATTCATGTTTGAGATGTTGGATACTTTGATTTTAGATGGAGCACATGGTGTACTTTGATCTATGATGTGGATGTGCTAGGAGGGATTATTTCCTTGCTCATTTATGTGGATACAGATTAACCCTATGCGATGTATACAACAAGTGGGAGATTGTTGAGATAATGGGTGTTGCACACATTGCATAATATTGTTATATTGTATTATTTTATTTTATTATGTAATGTTGCACCTAGATGAATGTGCAACATGGAAAGATTCCCATGGGATATACTTGATGAGTTGTATTGTACCATTGTGATAATATTTCATGTAATTATTTAATATTGAGAAAAATAATTAAATTTATAATATTAAATGTGGGGTCAATGGATTAGGTAGCACATGGTTTATGTAATACCACTTGGTGATTTTGTGGGACTTGCTACTATATAAGCAACCACAAGGGTAGTTGTTGGTGTGAAAAAGATAGAAGACAAAAAGGCAAGAGTCGAGCAAGACAACACTTGATAGGTTAGCCAAAGGAGCATTTGTGAAAGTTGGAAGCACAGAATGGGATGGGATGTGTGGATTCATGCTTATTCACATGGATTGCTTGGTTTTGGCTATGGATTTGAAGGCTTCCATTGTTGTATTGCAATGGTGTTTTTTTTGAATAATACATGGTGATGGATGCTTTTGAAGGCTGGGTTTTTTCCTCAATGAGGGTTTCCCAGGGTATATCTTGTGTCACAAATTTTTGTGGGTATGTTGTCTATTCTCTTGCATGTGAATTTTAATTGCATATTTGTTTTAGATCTATTATGGTTTATGTGGAAACAATTATATTTTCTTTGTTGCAAGTTTTCTTATACCTTTTGCATTTATCAAGCCTTGAGAACATCGAAGGGTGGTTGCAGGAGATCAAAATATTTGTTTGCCATTAATGAAAATTTTTGCAAGTTGAAACATCACCATGTAACAAAGAAAAATAGGGAATAATTAGTCAAACTACCACATGGCCTTTTATCATTGAAATACCCTGCTAAGTCATCACCCGATGTTGAAAAAGTCTCAGGTGCTTGGATAATTTGGACACATGGTGCAATCTCATTCATCACAAGCCATTGAGAACATCCATGTGTCATAGGTCTTCATCATCCCTTACACATCATGGGCAATGATCTTTTAATTGGTCATTATATATGCACCATCGATCTTTGGCTTAAAAGCCCTCATGCAAAATTGTTCCACTTAAGTTCCCTAGGACACATGGTCACATTTTGGTCTCTTGAAGCCTTTACTTCTTTTGATCCATCAAGACCTCCTAAAATGATGATGCGTGGCCACTACTACATCACCACCATTAGGTCCCACCATACATCTTTTTTTCCTTGCAAGAACACAAGCATCATTAGATCTTTCTAGATCTAATAGTGAAGACTCCATTTTGGGGCCTTACTGTACCTTTTACTTTGATGCCCCTCAAACTCCTTAAACGGTGACACTTGTCCACCTTGTGACATCATCACTAGATCACCTAATTGCAGCCCCATCACAACACATGTATGCATCATGCTATTTCTTAAGAATAGAGTGCACCATTTGATGAAAGATCCTTAATTAAAGTGAAGCTTAATAAAAGGTGGATGCATAAATGATTTAAATGAATAGGGAATGGGGTCAACACCTAGAGTAAATGAACCTAATAGGAGGACCCAACTTAAGTGATGCATTAGTAATCTGACCATTCAAAAAGGTACTACAAATTTATATCATTTAAGAGAATCACTAGGGTTTTGGTTAGGTTTAGCCACATGCCTAGCACATTGTGAAACCTTGATGCCATGCATCGATATCTATGATCAAATTTCAATGATGATGACAAGGGAATAAGGGTGAGGCACAAAATGGCTAACATTTTTGGTGACTCAAAGGGGATGCTTTCCTACTAAGCAAGGACCAATAGCTTTAAGAAATCTATTGGGATATAGAGTCACAAAAATGAGCCTTGCTCTACAACTTCATAAAATTCTGCAACAAGTGAAAAAAAAACTCCAGGGAGCTCCAAAAAAGGGAGAAAATGTGCTCGTACACTTCTTGGAAAGTAGAAAATGCCTACTCTAATATGTAAAAGTATGTACAATGAAAAAAGATCAAACAAAGCCATTGCCTAGCTTGTTGAAGTAGCTACCCTTCCTCACAAGTTGGATTCTTTTCCCATGTACATGGGCAACTGAAAATGGAAACAAGCATGACAAACATGCTACTACAACATGCATAGTTGCAGAGCTAGATACTTGATCGGGAATCCTCTTAATGGTGTTGGGTCTATGAAATCAACCATGACCATGTTGATGTGCTTTGAGATGGTAGCATCTGTTAGGAATAAACCACAGACAAAAATAATAATTCCATGCAAATATAAACAATATCAAAAAATAATAGATCACACAGAAAAGAACATAAGACACCAAAATTTAATGTGGTTCATCCAATCCTTGGGCTATGTCCACCAAACAACAAGTTTGATATTATTATGATCTAGTGATTACAACCTAATCAAAATCCGTAATCTTTTACAACTCAATACCACTGTAAGAACCAATTTTCACATCACAATTATGAAACAATCCCTAACCCTAAGCCCTTTTATACAAGTATTAAACTGATTTAGGGCTATAATTAAGAATTACATGTTAGCCCAAAATATTAATAAAATAGGGCCCACAATTTTTGTTTGGGGCGATGCCTCAAGCCCCAAAGAATTTATGAAGTATGTATAGTACTTTCCTGATCAGTCACAACAAACTAACAATCTCCCACTTGGGGACCGATCAAGCTCCACACTAAACAACAGTCTCCCACTTGGAGACTGATCTTGTAGCAATACCGCTACCACATGGTGCTCCCACTGGATCAAACCACCCTAGATTGTGTTGTTCATTGATTTCTATTCACTCTAGAAGACCAACCAAAGCTGAAGAGGAGTTCAGCTTCTCCCTTGTTACTACCTTTGTAAACATATCTATTGGATTGTCATATGTATGTATCTTGTCCAGCTTTAACTGTCCATCCTCCAAAACTAACCGAATGAAATGGTACTGCAACTGTATGTGTTTGGTTTTTGAATGTAGAGCTAAATTCTTTGCAAGATGAATGACACTCTAACTATCTATAAACAAATATTTATCCTTATGAGGATGTCCCAATT
Organism: Cupressus sempervirens; assembly: GCA_028749045.1. Classification (NCBI taxonomy): domain Eukaryota; kingdom Viridiplantae; phylum Streptophyta; class Pinopsida; order Cupressales; family Cupressaceae; genus Cupressus; species Cupressus sempervirens. The sequence continues at coordinate 191,403,427 of CM053785.1, forward strand.
CTTCCAAGAAGAACTGAAGTCATATCATCTCTTTCGCTGCCTCTGTAGTAGCAACATACTCTACCTCTGTAGTGGATAAAGTATTAACCTTATGTAACCTAGAAACCCAGTTCACGGCCACCACACCAACAATAAAGACATAACCTATAGTACTCCGCCTAGTATCAATATCTCTCGCCAAATTTGAGTCAACATAGCCCTATAAATTAGTAGTAGAGCCCCCAAAGTGTAAAGACTTATTAGATGTTCCTCTCAAATATTTGAGAATCCATTTGACTGCATTCCAATGCTTAATTACTGGATGACTCATATACTTGCTAACAACTCCCACTTATGTGCAATATTTGGCCTGGTACATAACATAACATACATCAAGCTTCCTACAGTTGAAGCATAAGGTACCTTTGACATCTTATCCTCCTCTTCTTGTGTCCTGGGAAACATCTCCTTAGTCAACTTCAAATGACTAGGTAAAGGTGTGCTAATAGCTTTAACATTCTCCATAGAGAAACGTTGCAACATCTTCTCAACATAATCAACTTGAGATAGCATCAATTTTTTATTTTTCCTATCTCTAAAAATCTTCATTTCAAGGATTTGTTTTGCTACCCCCAAATCCTTCATAGCAAATGCATGTGCTAATTGACATTTTAGCCCCTTAATATGATCCATGTTAGACCCATCTACAAGCATATCATCAACATATAAACATAAAATAATGCAGCTTTCATCATCCAATCTCTTAAAATAAACACAATGATCTAAATGACACCTATTGTATCCATGCTCATGCATAAAACTATCAAATTTTAGATACCATTGCTGAGGTGCTTGATTCAAGCCATATAAACTTTTCTTCAATTTGCACACTAAGTTCTCTTTACCTTTGATCTCAAATCAGCACGGTTGAGTCATATATATCTCTTCATCCATATCATCATGAAGGAAGGCTATTTTAACATCAAGCTTCTCTAAATGAAAATCTTTAGTAGCCACAATATTTAAAACAATACGGATAGAAGTCATTTTAACAACAGAAGAAAATATCTTATCAAAATCAATGCCCTTTTTCTGTGCAAATCCTTTTACAACTATCCTAGCTTTAAATATTTTCATACCTCCTTCCTCTTATTTTAAACTATAAAATCACTTATTTTGTAAAGCCTTTTCACCTGTAGCCAATTTGCATAAATCCCAAGTCTTATTTTTCAACAAATAGTCCATTTCTTCTTTCATTATAGACTCCTACTAAATTTTAGTATCCACCTACATAACTTCATCATAACATTCAGTTTCACCAGCATCTATTAATAAAATAGAATACAAAGAGGGAGAAAATCTTTCTAGAGGTCTAATTTGACTTGTTGACCATCTAACATTCACTATTGTGTGTGGTATTTATTGTTTCTATTGTTGCACATCATGAGGAATGGCTAGAACATCATCTTTTGGAGTATCATCTAGCACTACATAATCATCTTCTTTCTTCTTATGTTGCTGCAATAGATCTTTGTACAACACTTTCTCATTGAATATGACATCCTTGCTTCTTACAATTTTATGATTTTCAAAATCCCAAAGCCTATAACCAAATTCATTAATGCCATATCCAATAAATACACATTTCTTTGACTTATCTTCTAGCTTGGTTCTATTTTCAGAATCTATGTGAGCAAAAGCTTCACAACTGAAAGTTTTGAGAAAAGAATAACTCACCTTCTTACTAGTCCATGCTTCCTCTAGAATACCACAACCCAAAGGAGTAGAGGGACCTCTAATAATCAAATATACAATAATAATCATGGCCTCTACCCACATGTATAAGGGCAACCCAACATGCAACCTCATGCTTCTTGCATGCTCCATTATAGTCCTATTCATGCGTTCAACCACTCCATTTTTTTGTGGAGTCCTTGGAACAATTTTCTATCTACAAATACAATTAGTGGAGAAATAATATTCAAATTCATGACTAAAATACTCACCACCATTATCAGATCTGAGACATTTTAATTTCTTACCAGTCTCATTTTCAACCAAGCATTTCCATTTCTTAAAAGTTTGAAATACATCATATTTCTGTCTAAGAAAATAAACCCATACTCTCCTAGTTGCATTGTCAATAAATGTAACATAATAATGAGATCCATCAAGGGAAGATACCTAGGCCAGTCCCATACATCTATATGCACAAGCTCTAATTTCTCCTTTTTGTTTTCCTTCCCAATCTTCACAAAACTCACTCTCTTTTGTTTTCCATAAACACAACTTTCATAAAAATGCATATTAACACATTTCAAACCTAGTCAAGCTTTTTTTGAATGAAGTACTTTCATATCTTTCTTACTCATGTGCCCAAGTCTATTTTTCCACAACATTGTATCAAAATCTATAGCAGCTATTTTTTTTCCTTGCGCAACTACAACAACTATTCCAGAACATTCATTTTTCTCTAAAACAATTAAACTAGAAGGAACAATATAACCTGTACAAAGATATAAGGTGCCTACTTTCACACCTTTTTCTACTAAAAGGGGACCTTTTGAAAGCTTCCAATTTTTATCATTAAAAGTAACTACACAACCCTCATCATTGAGTTGCCTTGCTAAAATTAAATTCCTACTCAACCTTGGAACATGTCTTACCTCATGTAGTAGCCAATGATTCCCATTCTGTAATTTAATCTTAACTTTTCCCTTTCCAACAATCTGACAGGGTTCATTATCATCCAAATAAACGAGTCCAAAATCCCCTTGGACATAATCAATAAAATAACCTCTATGAGGTGTAGCATGAAATGAAGCACTAGAATCTAAAACCCATGAATCATCAACACTTTCTAAAGACAGAAGCAAAGCATCCTCTTTGAATTTGTTACTTACCACATTTGCCTCCTTGTCTCCATCTAGTTTATATGCTTCATTTTTCTTTCAATTCCAACAATCTTTCTTTTTATGACCTATTTTCCCATAGTACCAGTAGTTGTTTGGTTCTCTCAATTGAGACCTCGTCCCCTTTGACTTTCCTCTTGATTTTCCATGATTTTTGGAATTACTTCCTCTTTCAGTCATTCTACCCCTACTTTGTGTATTCAAAGCACTTCTTGATGTAGATCCACCTGAGGATTTCCTACGAGTTTTCTCACTCAAAACAACACCGATCACATCATCATATTTTAAGGTACTAGATCCAAGAATAAAATTACTCACAGTCATTACCAAGCCATTCCAGCTTTTAGGAGAAGAACACAAAATCAAGAGAGCCCTTATTTCTTCACCAAAATTAATTCCCATAGAAGATAATTGACTAGTAATAGTATTAAACTCATTTAAATGATTTGCAACAAATCCACCTTCTGCCATTTTCATATTAAATAAACACTTCATGAGAAATACCTTGTTTGAAGCGACATGCTTTTCATACAATGTCACTAGGGTTTTCATCAACTCTTCTATTGTCTTCTCTTTTGTAATATTAAATGCCATTGATGGTGCCAGGCATAATTGAATGATTCCAAGTGCCTTTCTATCTAAAAGATCCCATTCATCATTTGACATAGATCCCTGATTCTTGACTTTGCCTTCCAATGGCTTCCATAAATCCTTCTGATAAAGATAGTCTTTCATTTGCATCTTCCATAATTGAAAGTTTTTCCCATTAAACCTATCAACCCTCAGCTTACCCTCATCTTCCATCACTTCCCACTTGACTGTGAGACTCCCACTCAACTATGAGACTTTCCTACAGAGGATAACTAAAAAACAACCTCACTCTGATAACACTTGTTAGGAATAAACCACGGATAAAAATAACAATTCCATGCAAATATAAACAATATCAAAAAATAATAGATCACATAGAAAAGAACACAAGACACTAAGATTTAATGTATTTCACCCAATCCCTGGGCTACGTCCACCAAATAGCAAGTCTAATAATATTATGATCTAGTGATTACAACCTGATTACAATCCATAATCCTTTACAGCTCAATATGGCTGCAAGAACCAATTTTTACATCACAAGTATGAAACAATGCCTAACCATAAGTCTTTTTATACAAGTATTAAACCACTTTAGGGTTATAATTAATAATTACATGTTAGTTCAAAATCTCGATAAAATAGGGCCCAATTTTTTTTTCAGGGCTCCAAAGAATTTATGAAGTATGTACAATACTTTCTTGATCAGTAACCATAAACTAACAAAATCCAACTAATTTGGGAGTGGATCCTCTCCTTGTGAAGAGAAAATCTCCACCTCATCTTCATTGTGTTCATGAGCCATCTCCTTGGGAGCTACTAGTATGGTCTGGCTCTCCTCTTGTTGTTGCTAAAAAACATGCTCTTGATATACGAGAGATGATGATCTTCAACATCCATGGAAGAGAAAATAGCATCAAACTCATCCAAAAGGTCATCCACATCATCAAGTTCCTGCATCATAGCTATAATAATATGTATAGGTTGAGGGGAAACCTCATGTATATCAAGATATTCCTCCTCAAGGATAGAGCTATCCTTGAGGCTCTCTTTTTCATCCACCATATCATGAAGGGATGTCTATTGCAAAAAATGGGTCTCTTCTTGCTCATCTTGCAACAAATCCTCATTCACTTGTAAAGGCTCAAAAGCCATGTTTTGTTCCTAAAAAGGAAGAACAATCCTTCTTCTTCATCCTCAACAAAGGAGGGAAGCTCCTCAAATGAGAGGGTTGGATCCTCCTTCTTTTGTTCAGCTACTACTTCACATGGGGAAATAAATGATTTGTTAGATAGGCATGAGGCTTCTAGTTCATAGCAGTCAATTTGCTCCATCCAATATGATGTCCCCATGTCACAAAAATTTCTATGATAATTTGAAGAAGAGAGAAGCTCCTCTTCCTATGTTGTCTCCTCTATTATGATATTGCATGTAGGCTGGGGAGAAGCCTCATGCACATCAATGTGTCCCTCCTAAAGGACAAGGATTTCCTCCTAATGTTCTTCCTTTCTAGCCTCCTCCCACAATACATGTTCTTGAATTAGTGGCTGATCATTTGTTGTCTTTGATGTGGGAGAAGAAATATCCACTTCTTTAGGAACTATAAAGAAGGGACAATAATCATTTTGGGGCTCACCATCATTGACATGTGGAGGTGTTTGAATTGTAGGTTGAGGTTCAGGGAAACTTGAAATAGAAATCTGGGGAGGGTTTCTTTGTCTGGAAGCTATTGCACTTCAACTCTTTGCATTTGGGCAAGCTTGAACTTTGCCTCCTCAAATTTCTTCATTTTTTTCTCCCTTTCTTGCAAATAGAAGAGAACCACCTAAGCCTCTCTACAAATATCATATGTCTCCTCTACTAGGATGCAAACATAAGGATCATTTTCCTACATCTTGAAGTCTCTATGCATTTCCTCTAGCCAAGAAGACCTGATGAGTTTAGGAGTTGATGAAATCCAACTCCATAGCTCACAAAGATCACTTGTATGAAAATAACTTGTTGAAGGGAAACCAAGAAGGAATAGTTGGAGCTTGGAAAAACCCTAAACGGACTTGAGAGAGAACATATTGCAAAACAAAGAAAATGTGTTGTAAGAGATACAATGAGAGAGCCCAAATATAAAGGCCTCATGAAAGCTTGTAGAACAAGCTGGAAAGTGGTAGAAGATAAGGTTGACAACTAAGCATCCACAAAAAGGTGGAACATGCTAGAAGGGAACAAACTCCTATGTTGTCAGCAATTCATCACTACAACAATTAAATGCATTAACCTGAGTAAGCTTAAGTAATAGAATAAATAAATAAATAAATAATTATTTACTCTAACACCCCCCCTTAAATGCAACTTAGGGGATTGCCTTAAGCTCACAAAACTAAGATGAAATGCAAAATGGGTCTTGACAACAAGGCCATGTTAGGTACCCATGGACAATGCAAAGAGATGCAACCTCTAAAAACGGGGAAAGAGAGAAACCCATGTGGAAAAAACCCTCTCCCAAAAAGAGTTAAGAACCTAGTGAAGGACTAAAGAAGCCTCCAACTAGAGGAATGTCCTAGAAAACAAGAACAAAGAGTGATCATGAAGAGTATCACTAAACCATGAAGAAGCTGCAAAATCTACCATAAAAAAGAAACTGCTAATCTGAAGAACCTCCATGGAAGAAGAAGGCATGAACCGAGCATGTCTATATGGTAGATAATCCATCTCATTGAAATGCATAGGTAGCTAGCCACTGTAATCACCTCGTATATAGGATCAACCACTAAATACATAGCTCACACTACCGAACCATCGAACCAAAGATGCATTAGAACAATAGAATAACCCCCCCTTAATGTAGATAGGGTGAGATGACAGGTAACTGAGAAGGTGGGCCAATATCCTCTGTAAATAGAACCAAGAATGATGAGAGAGGGGAAGAGGTACAAACACCTATAAAGACACAATCACACCAACCCTGCATGGGAAAACAAAAGGAAGAAAACCAAAAATAACAAACAACTATCCCCCCATGGTGCTTTATAAAAATAGTGCATGTACAACTGTCTTAGAACAATGTTCATGAACCCTAAATGCAAGAGTGGCACTTTATCACAGTGTGTGTACGTAAAAGTGCTTACAAATGATGTCAAAAATGATCAGAATAGGAAAAAAGATGATACAAAAGATAGTAAAACCCAAAACAAAAGATTCCATGCTAGGAAAATGGTTCTCGAACCTAAAACACCTAAGATATCCATTATAGAGCAAAAATGCCAAAAAAATGATAGAAAGAGCATGGGCTAGAATCTGAATGAAATGAAAATATTTTTGAAAGGATGACAAAACCACCTTTCCAAAAATATAACATTTTCAAAAAATTGACATGAGACCCAAAAGATATGCATGCCGGAGTAAAAAATAAAACTTCAAACTTTAACTACAAAAATGAGCAATAAAACTACATCAAAACCTAAAAATACCTACACCAATGTCTCCATCTTAGAACTAGTTTTTTAATGCTTCTTTTGGATCAAAAAAATACCTCCGTATGCTCAAGATATGGCAAAAAAATGCAAGTAGGTCAAAAATGACCCTAGAGAGTCTGGTAGGGGTGCTGATGTAGGGTGATGTCATGCTAATGTTAGCAAAACACTAGAAAAAATTTGACATCTTCCCATCCATTGCAGCAAAAAAATATGCCATGTGGTAGGTGGTTGAGGTAGCAGGTGTCATGGTAGGGTCCAACTGACAAAGTGCCACAGTGGCACCCATGCCACGTGTCACCCCCACGTATTGCCAAGTGTCTAAAAATCCATGCAAGTGTTCCAACTATGTAGAAGGTGGAGCAGAGGTGGCAGAGCCTGTTGCTGGCAGTGAAGACTGGCAGAGGTGGTAGGTACTGGAAGCGCTGCTGGTGTCACCACTGAAAAGGTGGTGGGTAGGTGGTGACTGGGCTGTGGTGCTACTACGACGACATGACCAGCTGTGGCTGCTCGCGAGTTGCGTGTAGGTGGGGCTGTGGTGGCTACTTGGTGACACCCTGTCAGAGCACCCTTTTTTATTTAAAAAAAACAAAATTCCTATTAAATCGTCCGTATAGTCCGTACGACAGGGCCTGTAAGCAAATTTTTTTTGCCTCTCGGAGCTCTGTCACCAAAATTAGAAAATTTTATATGAATCTTGACTGTAAATGGCCTTCCAAATCTAATGGCAACATCCGTTTGGGCCTAAAGTGCTATGAAAAATGCTCTTCCCCTGGATTGAAGAAAAATGCACAAATAAACTAGGATTTGTGTCTCTAAATCGTGGTTTCAAAAATATTTCAACGAAGCAGCAACAAGGCGACTCTAATACCATGTAGGAGTTGATGAAATCCAACTCCACAATTCACCAAGATCACCTTTATGAAAATAACCTGTTGAAGTGAAACCAAGAAGGAAGAGATGGAGCTTGGAAAAACCCTAAACAAACTTGAGAGAGAACATATTGCAAAACAAAAAAAATGTATTTACAATAAAAATGTGTTGTTCGAGATACAATGAGAGAGCTTGAATATAAACTCCTCATGGAAGCTTATAGAACAAGCTGGAAAGTGGTAGAAGGTAAGGTTGACAACTAAGCATCCACAAAAAGGTGGAACATTCTAGAAGGGAACAAACTCCCATGTTGTCAACAACTCATCACTATAACAATTAAATGCTTTAACCTAAGTAAGCTTAAGTAATAGAATAAATAAATAACTAATTAATTATTTACTATAACAATGAGCTAACATAAGTAAAATCCCCATAGTTTGTATCCTGATAAGGATTTTGGGTAAATTAAAAAATCCTTCCTATGTCATAAAATCTAGAACCCAAAGAATTTAAGAAGTCAAAAATCTCCGCTACCTTTGACTTGAGATCATAATAGGGTTCTAAGAAAGAATGGGAAAGTTGCTCACAACCATACTATCGCTAATGTAGAGAATAAGAGGGTTGAGGAATAGCCTCTTCATGATATGGGGGAAAGTGGGAGGCATTTCTATGAAAGGAATCCATGATAAAGCATTTAAACAAGCACCTTCATAGAAATTCTAAGGAAACATAAAAAATTAGAAACATACCAACACTTGGTCAGTTGAAACTGGTAGATAGATAGAGTCACCATGGTGTTAAATGAATGCCTCCAAAGGCTAATGGTACTGAGAAAAACACCCAATTTCTTAGTGAATGGATCTTCAAATAGGCTAACCAATGAACTTATGATTATGAATATGTCCCATTGAGCATGCCAAAAGTTGTCACAAAAGTTTGCATCCTCACCTAAAGTTTGACCTAAAGGCAACCTTGTGAAGTTTAGAAGCCGTCTCCAAGTCGTGGGACTTGAACTATGAGATTGAGTCTCCAGAGAAGGCCAACTTCCTTACTATCAGGATGCACCTAACCACTCTTTGAAGGAAAAGGGAGAAGGAAATGCATGAAACTAAACTACCTAAGCTAATCTAGAGGGGTGATACATCGAATAGAAATGGTTCCAACTCTTCCTTTATATGCATAATACATCAATGAAAAGCCCAAATGCATATGTCCTAACTCTATTCTAATTCCAAAGAATCACATGAAGGTTAGAAATTAAAAAAAAAATTAAAATGAAGAAATCTTCACAATACAAGCTTTATTAGTAGATTAGACACAACATCCAGAATAGGGGGAGGTAAAAAATAAACATCCAAGGAGAGGCAAGATACATGCATGGACTAATGAATGGAAAGAAGAGGGAAGAAATAAGCTATTTAATTAATGGAAGGCAAGGCATATAGTTACAAAGCACAAGGCTATTACATGTAAACATAACTGAAAAAAGGAGAACCCTTTTTACATAGAATTTACAACTGCCTTTTATAGAGTTTAGGAACAACTCAAATATCTCGCTAGAACCCTAAACTCAACCACCGAGTTCAAGTTATAGAAGAGCAATAACTATTGATCAAAAAAAGATTTGATCAAATGCACATCCCAACGCTAAAAGATCTGACCTTTGCATGCAACTCATGCCTTGAAGAGACAGAAGTGGCAGCCATAAGTGCTTTGATTGGTAGATGGATAGCCATGGTGGTGGAGGAATACCCTTTTGCATTTATTAGGCCTTGAAAACATTAAAGGGTGGTTGTAGGAAATCAAAAGATTCATTCACCATCAATGAAACTTTCTACAAGTTGAAACATCACCGCATCACCAAGAAAAATAGGGAATAAGAAGTCAAATTTCCACATGGCCTTTTATTGTTGAAATATGCTACTAAGTCATCACCTGACATTGGAAAAGTATCCCACCTAGATAGCTTGGACATGTGGCATAATCTTGTTCATCACAAACCACTAAGAACATTCATTTTCCATAGAACTTCATCATCCCCTACACATTATGGATGATGATCTTTTAATTGATCATTATATCTCCATCATCTCTATTTGGCTTAAAAGCCCTCATACAAAATTGTTTGACTTAAGTTCCCTAAGACACATGGCTATATTTCAGGCTCTTGAATCCTTTACCTCTTTTGATCCATCAAGACCTCCTGAAATGTTGATGCATGGTCACCACTACGTCACCACCATTGGGTCCACCATATATCTTTTATTTCTCCATGAGAACAGAAGAATCATCAAGAAAGATATGATGGTGGAGACTCCATTTCATGGCCTCACTGTACCTTTTTCTTTGATGCCCCTCAAACTCCCAAAATGGTAACACCTATCCACCTTGTGACATCATCGTTAGATCACCTAACCATGGCCCCACGAAGAAACATGTATGCATCACACTATTTCACAAGAATAGAGCACATCATTCAATGAAAGATCCTTCATAAAAATGAAGTTTAATAAAAGGGGCACTTAGACTTAGGGAAATAAAAAGTAGACACATAAAATATTTAAATGAATAGGGTGGGGGGTCAATACCTAGAGTAAATGAACCTAACAATGGGACTCAACTTAAGTGACACATGGGTAATCTAACCCTTCAAAAAGGTAATGCAAAATTATGTCATTGAAGGGGATCACTAGGTTTCTAGTTAGGTTTAGCCACATGCCTGGCACACTATGTGACCTTGATGCCATGAATAGATATCTATGACCGGATTTCAATGATGGTGATAAGGAAATAAGGGGAAGGAGGTTAAAATGGATAACAATATCCTAGAATTTCTAGAGAATTAGGGAGGTTGTTAGCATGACTGTGTGTTGCATTCATGAATATGTTTGTCATTGATGCCAACATACTATTGATTCTATGAAGATTGAGAGAGCAACATATAGAGATAGAGACCGTATGATTCAGGACTAAAGATGAGATCAAGTGAAGTTGAGGACATGCTACATAGAGTGTCTTAATAACATGGCTAAGAGTGCATGAAGAAAGTCAAATACTGGTAGCAATTATTCAGGATTTACAGACAGAGTTCTTGAGAAATAATTTATAGTAATCGAGTTATATCTCCAAATAGGGATAGAATCTGATTGAGCATAGTTAGAAAGAGGTAAAAGACATCCTGATGATGATGTTAGTGAGTGCATGAAGTCCAAGGTCACATGTATGAAAGATTTGTAAAGAATGTAAGTTAACACTATTATGTAATTATGAAAAATATGCAATGAAGCATGCATTATTTTATTTTAATAAGGTCCCATTGTAATTGTAATTGTGAAATCCTCAAGGCTCACTCAATGAATTATTTTGAGGGTCTGTTAAAAAGGAAAGTTATTTTCCTTATAATTGAGTGTCAAGTAAGTGTTGTGTTGATGTAAGGAAGGGAATTGTAAATGTGAGTTACATGCAAGGAAGCGATCAAAGGGATTATTGTGATGAAAGTTTTTAGATCTAATATTGAGATATGAGAAGTATTTGGTGTAGAAGAGGCAACATAAATGAGCACTATGACTATATTTTGTAGAAAGTGGTAGTGGAAATTTGATCAAATGATATTATTTTGAAAGGATTAATACAAAGGCTAGCTGGATAGTGAGTTTGGTGGTCTTGTCCGTGAAGTTTTTTGGACAGTGGAGGTTTTTTCCCTCCACAATTCCTAACAAGGTTGGAATCTCCTCATACGGATTCAATGTCTCATAACAGGGACTAATATGTACTAAATGTGTTTCATTGGCTCCTAATAGAGTCCATCCTTTTACAAGGAACTTATATAGTCATATATCATTATGTGGCTACCATCACCACTGGGGTTTTCCCTTTGATCAAGGGTTTCCCGAGTTAACATATCTGGTGTTGTTGTGTATGGTTGACTTCTTATGGTTGTTTTTTATGTTGATCATATGTTTGCGAATTAATAAGGTTAATAAAATTTGTATTACTCAGATAACTAATCCGCCACCCCCCCTTAGTTATCTTGGTGGACTTTACTTTCTAACAATTGGTATCAGAGCTTCAGGTCCTTGAAGGAAAAGCTTAACATCTTAAGGAGATCAATGATGAGTCATTTTAGAAACAAAAGTCCTAAGTTTGATGGAGTTAACTATGATGTCTAGAACTAAAAGATGAAGACACATCTGCTATGCATAGGTTTAGGATACTAGTTGATGACTAAAAATAGGAAGAATAAAGTAGAAGAAAGAAAATTTGAAGAATTGATGAAGGGTGCTCCCCTTATTACCATAAACCATAAAAAAAAACAAAGAAACAAAAACAAATGTGAGAACAAAAATATGGACTTCTTATTTGCGTCACAAATGCAAAATTAAAAAATTCACAAGTACAATATGCTAACCCACATAGGCACCTTCATTACAATAATTTGCAAGACAAGCTACGAACTATCACCTAGAGCTGTTCTAGACAATGTTTAGGCCTTTCTTAAATAGGCAATTTTTTGCCACCCATGAAGGTTCTAGACATTTAAAATTAATACCTAGGGTCAAAAGACCCTAACAATACATATAGAGTTGGCCAAATACATCTTTGACAATTATTTTAGAAATTTTGGGTAGCCCAACTTTAGAAGGTCATAACTCTCGAACCATTGCTCCGATTGGCTATTATAACCACTTTTTAGAAACATGAGCTCCTGATCTAGGCTCATAATTGCCTAAGTGCTCTTTTGTTGAGTTTTTGGACCTCATCCAAGTATTCTAAGGTCTCCAATGGTGAGCCTTAAGATTTTTCTACAAATTTTCCACTAAAAATCCACAATAACTTCTCTGATACTTCAGTTGGAGAAATGAGACTTTTATGGTAGGCTTATAACTCTAAAATGAACCTTCATGTAGAAAATAATAACATTCTAAGCTCGTATGAAAAACCTACTAAAAATAGCAAGCTCCCATAAATAGTAACCACCCTATCTACTAGTCCTTATTAAAATAGAAAAGACTGAAAAGAAAAATAGTTTTGGTTGATGCGAGATTGCCCTTACACCCAGGATCCTCCTGCATTAAACACTTAGATAATTTGAGAAGTGACTTTATCACATCTCAGGTGTTCAGAGGAAAACCAAGATGGTTAACCTCTTCCCTTGCTAGCCATGACGAATCCTCTATTGGCCTCCCTTTCCATTTGACCAGGTATTCCTCATACATTTTTTTCCTTGTACTTTTTCCAACATGACTATCCAATATCTCCTCAGTCTTCTTTGTAGCTAAACTAGTTGCTAGAATACTCCACTACACTTCTACAACTTCATCTCTATCACCTCCTTCATAATACTCTATCAAATCTGAAATATTAAATACCAGTGAAATATTCAATTCAGAAGGTAACTCCACTTCATAAGCATTTCTAGAATCATGTCTTTTCACTGTCTTGCATGGTCCAAACTTCTTCATCTTCAACTTATTATATGTAGCCATTGGAAAATGCCCCTTTCTCAAATGAACCATGACTTCATCTCCAACTTTTTACATATGCCTTAGTCTTGTATTGTGTATTCATCTTTATGATGCGTTTCCTCACCTCCTCATGGATGTTCTTTAAATGTTCTACAAATTCTTCTACTTTAGCACTACTTATCTCTTCTTTATCCATCTGCCTCAATTCAGAAGCAATTCTAGGACTACTCCCATATACAATCTAGAATGATGATTTACCAGTGCTCCTAGTGACATAAATATTATATGCAAATTCTGCCTATGGTAAAATTAGATCCCATCCTTTTGTCTTGTCTCCAACCAAACATCTTAGTAAATTTCTCAAACTCTTATTAACCACTTTTATTTGTCCATCAGTCTGTGGATGATGTGATGAATTGAACTTCAACTATGTCTTCAATTTATTTCACAATATACACTAGAAATATGCAACAAATTTGGTATCTTGACTCTTGGGTAGACTATGTAGACTCACCACTTCTCTAAAAAATAATTCTACCATATGAAAAACATCACTAGTCTTCTTGCAAGGAATAAAATGTGCCATCTTTGACAAATTATCAACCACCACAAAATAGAATCATGCCCTCATTGTGTCCTCAGTAATCCAAGAACCAAATCCATGCTAACATCCTCCCATAGTTTCTCTGGTACAGGTAATAGCTGATACAACCCTATATTCTACTTCACTTCTTTTTTCATTTGACATACTCTGCAACTCTGTATAAACTTCTTCACATCTTGTTGTAACTATGGATAGTAATAATTCTTAGCAACCAAAGCTATGGTTTTATCTCTGCCAAAATGTCTACCCAATCCTCCACTATACTTTTCCTTGATGAGATTCTCTTTCATTGAACTTTTGGGAATACACAAATGGCATCCTTTGAATAACATACTATCTGGGACCATGAAATCAAACCACTTTGTCCTATCAATTGTAATAGGTTCTGTACAAACCTTCCATGCTTCACCAAAATTATGATCATTTGGATACAAAGTACTGAGTTCCTTGAACCCAACCACCTCAATCTGCATTAGTGTTAGGAAAATTTGTCTTCTACTAAGAGCATCTGCAACTTTGTTAGACTTCCCACTCTTGTGTTCGAAAAAAAAAATATAACTCTGCAAAAACTCAACCCACTTCAAATGCCTTGGGTTCAATTTTCCTTGACTATTCAAATATTGCAAAGTTTGATGATCAATATACAAAACAAAATCCTTAGGAAGAAGATAGTGTTTCCATTTCTTTAATGCTTGAACTATAGCATAAAATTCATGATCATAAACATAACATTTTCTTTTTGCAACATTTAATTTCTCAGTAAAATAAGCAATAGGTCTACCTTATTGGCTCAAAATATCTCCTATTACAAAACCACTAGCATCATAGTCTACTTGAAACACCTTGTTAAAATCAAGAAGTGCTAAAATAGGTTGCTCAGTAACCTTCTATTTCAATAGATTAAAACTCTTATCTGCTCCTATAGTTCACTTAAATTCTTTCCTATCCCCTTTCATTGTTTTAGTCAAGGGTCGACAAATACTGCTAAAACCTCTTATGAACTTTCTATAAAAACTAGCTAGTTCATGAAAAGATCTTACCTCTGTTGCACTCCTTGGAGTAGTCCATTCAAAGATAGCCTTCACTTTCTCTAGGTCCATTTTCAAACCTATTGTTGAGACTATAAATCTAAGGTACACGAACTCCTTCTTTACAAAATTGCACTTCTTCAAGTTTATTAGCAACTTTTCTTCCCTCAACTTATCAAACACCTTTCTAATATGAATCAAATTCTCCTCTAATGTCTTACTAAAGATCAAAATATCATCTAGGTAAATAATGACAAACTTACCCAAAAACTCATTTAGTACCTCATTCATGAGTCTCATGAAAGTGCTTGGTGCATTGGTTAGCTCAAAAGGCATGACTAACCACTTGTACAGTCCTTCCCTTATCTTGAAAGTAGTCTTCCATTCATCTCCTTCTCTAATGTGAATTTGATGGTACCCACTCTTTTGATCTATCTTTATGAAATACTTAGCCCCACTCAAACAATCCATAATATCACCCATCCTTGGTAATGGGAATCAGTACTTGATTGTGAGCTTATTGATAGCGTAAGAATATGTGCACATCCTCCATTCGTCACTGGTGCTAATACAACTAATACTACACATAGAATTAAACTCTCTCAAATCAACCCATTGTGCAACAACTCATGAACTTGTTTGTTCAACTCTTCACTTTTTGTTGATGCCATTCTATGCACTGCCTTGATTAGAAAACTGGCTCCTGAAATCAAATCCATCTAGTGACTGATCTTCCTAATTGGAGGCAATCCATCAGGTACATTATTTGATACAATATTAGAAAACTCTTCCGACATATCTGTAACTTTTGCAAGCACCTCATCTACTTCTTCTTTACTATCTTTTGGAATTATAACAAAACACATATGTTCACACTTCATACCTTTGAGAAAATATTTTCCATCAAGAAAACATATTCTAGCAGCACTCCATACCTTTTCTTCTTTATCCTTCAATGGCTTCAACTTATGCTTCACTCATGCTTGCAAAACTTACCTTTCCTTGGTCAAAGTGTAGGTATTTTCCTGCCTATCATGCACAACATGCCTGCCAAATTGACATGACCTACCCAACAACATATGACATATGTCCATAGGTATGATATCATATAGTACCTCATCTTGGTAGCTTCCAATCTTGAACTCCACTGAGCACTGCTCATTGACCATGACTTTGTGGTTATATTGCACCCAAGAAAATGATATGGATATGAGTGTTTCTATCTTTTCAACTTCAACTTTATAACCATAATTTATGACACCATATTGTCAGTACCTCTACCATAAATGATCACATCACAACAGTTAACTTCACATCTACACCTTGTGTAAAACAAGCTCCTTCTTTGATCAAGTTCATTCTCACCACTCAGCATGACTCTTCTATTAACAAGGACCTCTCCTCTTTCAACATCTTCAAAATATGATGATCTGGCATCTTCATCAACATGTTCAACTCTAGCCTAGCCTTTTTTTCTTTGATCCATCCTTCCTTGGTTTTGGGTACATTCAAATGCTCTATGCCCTTCTTCTCCACAGTGAACTCATTTCCCACGGAACCCTCCTCTTCCAGATCCTTGTCCTCTACCTCTTCCTCTTTGATCTCAATTGTTCTAATCATGGAAATGATTGAAATTGTTTCCCCTCTAGTTCTGACTACTACTTCTAGCCTCATCCTTGTTCTTCTGATCATCATTTTGACCTCCATAAGATTGTTTGCTAGATCTTCCACTGTGACCACTTCCACTATTCTTGTTATCAAACTTTTTGCTTAGTTTCTTCTCAATCCTTAGGGAAAATTGGCATGCCTCCTTAATATTGGTCACTTGAACAAGACTCATCTCATCCTGAATGCTTGCCCATAACCCATTAAGATAACGGGTGACTTTCTCCTTATCAGCTTCTGCATGGTCGGTTCTAATGAGAAATTGGTAGAACTCTTTAGTATACTCTTGAATAGGATTTCCTACTTGCTTCAAACCTTTCTTTTTCTTTAATAGATCAAACTCATAATCCATAGGAATGAACTGTCACTTCATTTTAGGCACCATCCAATCCCATCTAGTGATTTTGTCCTTTCCTCTTTTATTTCAATCCAACTAGATCTCCTGCCACCAGATCTTTGCATGACTCTTTAGTTTGGCCTTCACAAACTTGACCTTATCTAGATCTTCAATATCTTCACATTCAAAGTACTCTTCCAATTCATTGATCTAGTTGATCAAATCCTCTAGGTTGAGATTTCCAAAAATGTGGGAACATCAAACTTAGGGTCTTTTTCTAATACTAAAAATGACCCAAAAAAGCTTCACCTCCTTTGGGTTAAGAAATTCCTCTACTACATCTGGGTTGCATTTCCTTCTTATCTTTTATCCTCACTTTCATCATCTCCTACAACAAGGTTCATTCCTCTGTAGATCTATTCTTGCATTGCTTGCATTTTCCTTTGTAGGGTTCTAAAATCCTCAGTTGTAACACCTTTGACTCTTCCACTGTGCTCTCTTCATGGAGGCATTTTTGCACTTCCACCAAAACCCTAGTGCAAACTGCCTCACAATTGGTGATCTATCTACATGCTCAACCCAAACCACAGTCCTAGTGCAAACTGCCTCACAGTCGACAATCTGTCCACACACTCAAGAACTCTAGCTCTAATATCGCTTGATGAAGGGTGCTTCCCTCATTACCATAAACCATAACAGAAACAAAGAAACAATAGAAAATGTGAGAACAAAAATATGGATTTCTTATTTGCACTGCAAATGTAGAATTATAGAATTCAAAAGTACAATATGCTAACCCACATGGGCACCTTCATTATAATAGTCTGCAAGACAAGCTACAAACTATCACCTAGAGCTATTCTAGACAATGTTCAAGCCTTTCTTAAATAGGTAATTTTATGCCACTTGGCTAGGTTTTAGACATTGAACTTAATACCTAGGGCCAATAGACCCTAACAATACATATAGACTCAGCTAAATAAATCTTTGACAATTATTTTAAAAATTTTGGGTAGCCCAACTTTGGAAGGCCATAACTCTCAAACCATTGCTCTGATTGGCTATTATAACTACTTTTTGGAAATGCCAGCTCCTGATCTAGGATCAAAATTGTGTAAGTGCCCTTCCATAGAGTTTTTAGACCTCATCTGGGCACTCTAAGGCCTCAAACAGTGAGCCTAAAGGTTTTTCTACAAATTTTTCTATTGCAAATCCATAATAACTTCTCTGATACTTAAGCTGGAGCAATGAGATTTTTATGGTAGGCTTATAACTCTAAAATGAACCTTCATGTAAAAAATGAGAACATTCTAAGCTTGTATGAAAAACTTACTAAAAATAGCAAGCTCCCATAAATAGTAACCACCCTATCTACTAGTCCTTATTAAAATAGAAAAGACTAAAAAGAAAAATATTTTTGGGTGATGCAAGATTGCCATTACACTTAGGATGCTCCTGCATCAAGAATGTAGTGAAGTTGAAAGAGATTTGTTCATGTGTAACATGCTTGCTAGATAAACACTTTTGTTAGCTCATCCTAAAAATGAGTACATTCACATAAAATATTTGAGGTTATCTAGTAAAATTTGGAAATCTTTGGAATCTACTTTTGAAGGTGATAAACACGCTAAAAAGATTATATCACAAAATTGGATATGTCTATTTAAAGAAGCTAAAATGATAGAAGATGAATTTGTAAGAAGTTATATTGGAAGAATATAATAAATTATTGTAGAAATCAAGGCTTGTGAAGGAACTAAAGAAGAAGATGAGATCATATGGGAAATCTTGAAATATTTGATACCACCATTCAAGTAGACAATATAGATGATTGAGCAAGTGATACCTTGTAGTGAGAAGTTCTCTAAAGAGAATCTTATTCGAAGATTGGAAGCAACAAAAATAAGTTTGAAATAGTATGGGGTTTTTCCTAGGGCGGAGACTCCCTTTAGCACACTAAGTGTTTGACCTACCCTACCTAGGAGTGCAAGCACCACTGGAGATTATGCTAGCAACAGTAGATTAAGATTTGAGGAAGATATAATGATTGAAGAAGAAATTTTCCTATTTGTGAGAAGAGAACCAAATGGTAAGAAAATCTTTAAATGTTGGACTTGTGATGAATTTGGTCATTATGCTTCTAAATGTCCTAAAAGAGTGAAGAAGTACAAAAATAATTTCAAGTCCAGAAAGCCTAGAGAATGTTTGTATACAAATGATGGTGATGAACTAGATGAAAGAGTTCTAAGAGAAGGTGATGATGAGTTAGGATTTGTTGCTATAAAAGAACAAAGTCATGAAATAGAAGTTAGAGAAGAAAGAGCCCCAATGTCACAAATTGAGAAGAAATCTAATAAATTATAGACAATGGTTGTTCACATCGTATGACTGATGATATGAATATTGAGTTTAATAGTTGTGATGGAGGAATTGTTAGAGCTGGAAAATGTGTGACTTATCATATTAAGGGAATAAGATCTATTGCTCTTGATCATAAAACTAACATAGATGATGTTTATTTTGTTGATGGGCTGAAACATAATTTTTAAAGTATTGGACAATGATTTGACAAGGGATATCAATTATAGTTCACAGAGAAGACATTTATCATCAAGGATAAGAATGGTAAAATGATTAGTATTGGAACAAGATCAAGAGGTAATGTTTTTTAGTTGAATCCTCTAGAGATGACATGCTTGGTTGCTAAAGTTGACAACAACTGGTATTGGCATAAAAGGTTTTTTCATACAAATTTTGATAGTATTGTGAAAGTAAGTAGTACACTTATTGATAGGGATTTTCCTAAAGTTGTGAAACCTACTAATGTTGTATGCAAGGAATGTGTAATGGATAAATAGAAGAAAAGCTCTTTTCCTATCAACAAGTTTACTACAAAAACAAAATTGGAGATATTTCACATAGATTTGAGTGGACCTACAAAGACAAGAGGATTCTATGCTGAAAGGTACTTTATGATTCTTGTTGATGATTTTACTACAATGATGTGGGTAGCATTTCTTAAGGAAAAGTCTAAAGAATCTGAGAATTTTAAGGTGTTTAAGAACATAGTTGAAAATGAGTATGGATTAAAGATTAAGTGTTTAAGATCTAATATAGGTGGAGAGTTTACCTTGAATGAGTTTAACAATTTTTTGAATGGTACTAAGAGATAAATTTTACCCCCTAAAATGTTTGAGCAGAATGTTATAGCCAAGAGAAGAAACAAGCTTGTAATAGAAGCAACAAGAGCTATGATGTTTGGAAATGATTTATCAAAGACATTTTGGATAGAAGTAGAACTACAAAAATGTATATAATGAACAAGGCACATATCATAAAATGTACAAACAAGAATCCTTATGAATTATGGTTTGGACATGCACCATAAATGAAGTATTTTAGAATTTTTGGAAGCAAGTGCTACATCAAGAGAGATGATGATATTGGTAAGTTTGATTCAAGAAGTGATGAAGGTATTTTCCTTCGTCATTCATTAAAAAACAAAGCTTATAGATGTTTTAATTAGAGGAATATGACTTTTGTTGAAAGCACAAATGTGAAAGTGGATGAAAAGTTTAGAGTTCAAGAAAGAATACTTGATTATGATTCTGACGAAGAAGCTAATCCTAAGGCTAACCAAGAAAATATTGAATTATTTTATGAAACTAATAATGATTTGTAGAATGATATCCATGTTATGGAATAGAGAGAGGAACTAAGATTTGGACCTAGAGCAAAAGTAAGAGCTAAGACAATAATACCAAATAAGAATTTGATAAAGAATTTGGCTTATGCAGCTAATAAGAAATTCAAAGTGTATTATATGGATGTGAAGTTAGCATTTATGAATGGAGAACTTGAAACAAATGTTTATATTGAGAAGCATGAAGGATTTCCTTTGACAAAAGAAGGAGATACAGTTTGCAAGTTGAAGAAAAAACTATATGGTTTGAAGTAAGCACCTAGAGCTTGGTATGCAAGATTGGACAAATATTTGGTAAAATTGAGATTTTTAAAGGCACGATAGATAGTAACTTGTATTTGAAAGAAACTGAAAATGGTTATTTGATTAATGAAGTATTTATCAATGATATAATCTTTGGAGGAAATGATGAAGCAAGTGAAGCATTTTCTAATGAGATGAAGAAAGAATTTGAGATGAGCATGATTGGTGAGATGAACTACTTCTTGGGTTTGAAAGTTATGCAGAATAATGAAGTTATTTTCACTTCTCATACTAAGTATTTTAAATACTTATTGAAGAGATTTGGTTTAGAGAGTTATAAGCCTATTGGTACACCTATGATAACTGGTCATAAGTTATCTAGCAAATATGAGACACCTACTATTGAGAAGAAGAAGTACAAATCCATGATTGGAGGTTTGCAATATTTAACTCATACAAGACCATACATAGCTAATGCTATTGAAATTATTGCAAGATTTCAATTTGATCCTAAGGAAAAAAAATTATGCAATAGTAAAGAGGATTTTTCAGATATTTGAAGGGTAGACCTGATTTTGGGTTGTGGTATGACAGAGCAAATGACTTTACTCTATGTGCATATACTGATGTGGATTAGGCAGGCAATATGGATGGAAAAATGAGTACAATTGGTGGAGCATTTTTCTTAGGAGGAAGATTGGTTTCTTAGCTAAACAAGACATAAGATTGTATCTCATAGAGCACAACATAAGCATAACATGTAGCAGCAACAAACAATTGTAATTAGATCATATGGATGAAACATATGTTAAAGGATATTGGAGTTGATTTTATTGAACTTGTTGTTATACATTGTGATAACACAAGTACAATAAGTATGTATAAGAATCATGTATTATATTCTAAGATGAAACATATATCTATTAAGTATCATGTTTTGAGAAAGAAAGTTGCAGAGAAAGAGATCATACTAGAATATGTTAGTACAATGGAGTAGATTGTAGATATATTTACAAAGTCATGACCTAAGGATACATTTGAGTATTTGTGAGGTATGCTTGGGGTTATGCCCTTACCAACTTTAGAGTAGATGATGCAAAGATTGCATCATTCCAGTGATACAAAACACTATTATTTATTTGGACTTAATGTTGGTGCTTCCTTTATGGGGGGATACCTTTGATTGAGTTGAGTGATGAAGGAATCTGGGTAATTAGTAATTCAATAGTTTCTTTGGATACTTGATCTAATTGAGGATATTGAGAAACAAATTGACATAATGATGTCAAAAATATAAGAGGAGTAACTGAGAGGGGAGGGGTGAATTAGATACCACAAAAATAAATCCCAGATCTCTTAGATATCAATACAAATCAAAACTAAACTCTGTTGTAACTCAATAAACACACAAGAAAAATGTTGTAACTCTGGTAAACACTAAAATAGCTAGGCAAATGCTTAACATGAAAATCTTCAAGATATTATCTGTGGTTAATCTTACTTAACTTAATTGCAAACACATTGGATAAATATCATGAATACAGTTGACACTAAGATTAAACATGGAAACGAAATTTGAGAAAAACCACCAATTGCAACTAGTTATCAATTTTCACTCTTCTAATGTGAGACTGTTAGGAGCCAACCTTGTTAAAGGTTAAAAAACACACTGTTAGGTGTGACCCTATTAGAGGATTTAACCACTCTATTAGAGGTGGCCTTGTTAGAGGTCTTTAGACAATTCAATAGAAATGGCACCTTGTTAGAGGATTTACAAATAGATGTTAAGCCAACCCTGTTAAGAGATTTAAATCATTATTACAATGATTAGAGAGTAAAAATGAGATGACCTAATTTTTGATGCAACTAAATTTTTCATTAGAGATCTCAATTTTGGCTTATATACTTGATCCTTCCTGATCAAATGTATCTTTGCATCTCAACAAGGATATTATGCTTATCCTTCTAATTTGCTTCCTCTTAGCATCATCAAGTCTTCAATTATGTTCCACTTGTGCTACTACTTCTAATCCTCAACTTGGCCTTATATTTATATCTTACACAATATCAAGTCAGCTTGGATACAACTTAGAATAATTAATATTCATCTTCTTAGTCGGCCAGAACCAACAGACAATTCAATTGAACTCAATATGCCAAAACAAGAAAATTCTTTGTTGGCTGATCTTGCTTGGTAGATACTAACTCAAAATAATTTTCTAATGTTAACCAAGTGAACTCGGTTAATACTACATATTCATAAAGTTCCTTTGATAACCAAGTGAGCTTGGTTGACACTAGTTCCATCCAACATTTCTTTCATTAACTGAGTGAGCTCAGTTAACACTCAACTTTTGCAAACTTTCCTTTGTCACCTGAGTGAACTCGGTAGACACTGTCTTCTGAACTAGGAAAACTCTAGAATGCTTGACAGACATAGAAATCTATCTTCAATTCTTGACTGAGCTTGGCATACACTAACTGGCAGTAATATGAAATTTTGTGTAACATCAAAGACAATAAAAAATTAATCAATTGTTTCCAACAATCTCCCTCTTGGCATTGATGGCAAAACAACATGTCACTATGCAATGAAAATTTAGAGCAAGAATAAAGTAAGGAACATATCCTTAGTTTCATTCTAATTCTCATCCATAAGAACTCCCTCTATTAGTGTGTACTCCCTTTGCCTTTAGTTTCTCCCTCTGTTAGCAAACTTCTACCTTTGATATTTCCCTCTTTGTCATCTCTTGAAGTGATTAAATTTCTGTGAGATATGACAATAAACTTCTCCCTCTTTGACATCTCATGCCAAAGATAATATCAATATATACCAATGTACCTTATGTATTGATTTATTTTCAATATGCCTTTGTAAATACTGCATCAACTAATTGATTTTCAACATGCTTTGATTGATGCATCACTAAACTTCATCTAGTGAGCTTTGGATAGGGGAATGACCCCTAGCTTACCTCGTAGATATGGAAATACATCCTTAGGTAATGGCTTAGTGAATATGTTTTTAATTTGTTCTTTAGTATTCACATATTCCAATCTTACCTCTTTATCTTGTACCAATTCTCTCAAAAAATGATATTTTGTAGCTACGTGTTTTTTTGGGTATGCATCACTAGATTCTTTGATATATTAATTACACTAGTGTTATCACAATATATAACCACTGGATCGTTGATCTCTATCTTCATACCTACCAATAGTTGTTTGAACCAAACAATATTAGAAAAATTAACTATTGCTACCACATATTCTGCCTCTTCTATGAACTAAGAAATACAATTCTATTTCTTGCTTGTCCAAGACACTAGTATTTTATCAAGAAAGAATGCTCCACTATTGGTGCTCTTTCTATCATCGATACTTCCTGTCCAATCAACATCTATGAATACTTTTAAATCCAAATTGCCTCCTATTTTGTACCATAAACCATAGTCTTTAGTACCTTTCAAATATCTCATGATTCTTTTGATTGCCATCATGTGTTTTTCTTTGGGATTTGCTGAGAATCTTGCCACCATACTAACAACTAATGCAATATTAGGCCTTGTATGCACTACATATTGCAATTTTCCAATCATTGATCTATATGTGGTCTAATTTACCTTCTTGGAATTATTATTTTTGAAAAGCTTATGTCCAGTAGAAATAGGAGTTCCAACTGGTCTTGAGTCTTCCATTCAAAATTTCTTTAGTATCTCTTTGATATATTTAGATTGAGTAATGCAGATACCATCTTTCTTCTACTAGATTTGCAATCCAACAAAGAATTTTATCTCTCCAAATATAGACATCTCAAATTATTTACTCATTTCTTCTAAAAATACCTTGCACAAGTCACCATTTCCTATAAATAAAGTGTCATCCACAAATATTTTTGCCAACACGATCTTCTTGTTTGGTCCTTCTTTGATATATAGAATACTGTTATCATTTGTTCTTTGAAAACCAATATGTATCAAGTAGTTATGCATTATTTCATACCAAGATCTAGGAGCTTGCTTGAGACCATATAATACTTTGTGTAATTTGTAGACCATATCTCTTTTGTTGGGATCTACAAAACTTTTAGGTTGCTCTATGTAGACTTCCTCATCAAGAATTCCATTCAAGAATGCAGATTTTACATCCATTTGAAAAACCTTAAAACCTCTATAAGTTGTATATGCTAGTAAAGTTTTAACACCTTCTAATCTTGCAACATGAGTAAAAGTTTCACCATAATCAATACCTTTTCTTGAGAATAACCTTTACATACTAACCTTGCTTTTTTTTGGAAACTTTTTCATCTTCATTTAGCTTATTTTTGAATACCCACTTTGTGCCAATTACATTTTGTCCTTGGGTCTACGAACAAGAGTCCCAGTTTTAGTCTTCTCTATCTATTCTATTTCCTCATACATTGCTTCAATCCAACTTTCATTATCTAAAGCATCTTTAACATTTCTAGGTTCAAATTCAGCAAGCAAACATGTACCTTTCAATTTGTTTCTTGTCATTGTTCCATTTGATTTGTCTCTAATAATTTTGATTAGGTGCATGATGCCTTTTGAAATATCTTGCCAACACAAGTACTTTGGATTTGGAGTTAGTTTCTTTAATTTTGTCATGATGCCTTTTGACGTATCTTGCTAACACAACTTATTTCTCTATTCTCTAGTTGTTCATCCTGATAATGGATCACTGTGTCTGATCCAAAACGTTGATGCTAAAAAATTCTACACAATCAAAGTCTAGAAAAACTCTAGAATATGATATTCTATATTAAGTTCGGTCCCATTGTCTGTGACTTAGGTCCATCCGACTCGGTTTGCTCTAGCAACATCTTAGTAGCTTCTAACTGTGACTTGGTTCCTTTAGACTATGACTCAATTTGCACTAATTGCAACTCAGTAGCTTTTGGATATTTTGGGGACTCGAAAGGTGAGGCCTCCTATCTTCCAGATAGATTTGGAAAAGTATTAGGTTCATAGTAAACAAATCTTCTGTAATCCTCAAGCTCTTTGTTGCTTTCTTCTTCATTCTTTTATGCAAACTCATCTATTCTCACATGTGTCCTTTCTATGATCTTATAAGTAGACAAATTCAAACATTTGTATGCTTTAATTCTACAAGAGTATCCTAGGAATATACCTTCATCACCTTTGACATCAAATTTACCTTTCCTAGATTCTTTCAAGATATAACATTTGCTACCAAATACTTTCAAGTAACTTACATTAGGTTTATAGTCATACCAAGTTCATAACGAGTTTGATTTGAGTCTTTCTTCAATTATACTCTATTCAAGGTATGCACTATAGTACTAATTGCTTCCTTCCACTATTTCATTGCAATATTCTTTTCTATCATCAATGTTCTTGCACAATCCATGATGGATTTATTCTTTCTTTTAGCTATACCATTCTGCTAAGGTGTACTAGGGGTTGATACTTGTCTCTTAATTCCTTTTTCAATGCAGAATTCATTGAACTCATTTGAAATGAATTCACCACCTTTGTCTGATCTCAAACATTTTAGCTTCTTTCCAGTTTCTTTTTCTACTCTTGCCAGATACCACTTAAATTTTTGAAAAGCTTCAAATTTTTCTCTTAGACACATTATAGTCATCATTCTAGAATAATCATCAACAAACAAAATGAAAAACTTATCTCCACTGTAACTCTCTATTCCAATAGGTCCACATAAGTCTATATGTTCAAGCTCTAGAACTTCTTCAGAATGATAGTTGTTGCTTTTGAAACTAGTTTTTTCCATCTTACCAATTTGACAATTTTTGCATAGACCCATATTAGGTTTCCTCAAGCTAGGAATACGTCTTACTCTTCTATTTTTTTTTTTTTATCTTGACTAGGTTATCAAAGTTGACATGACATCTTTTGTGCCATAACCAACTTTCTTCTACTTGAGCAATAAAACATGAACTTTCACTGAGATCAAGATAGAATAGATTACTTTTTGTTTGTTTGCCAAATCCAACTAGATTTCTTTTTCCATCCAACAATTTGGCCTTCCCATTCATAAATTATACTTTGAATCCAATGTTATTCAACTATGCCATACTCAGCAGATTATGTTTTAGTCCTTCAACCCAATAAGCAGTGTCACATCTAAGTTCATTGGTTAATGAGATACACCCTTTTCCCTTTATGAAACAAGCTTCATTGTTTCCAAATCTCACACTACCACTGTCATAATGTTCCATGTGCTCAAACTTTATTTTGTCTCTATTCATATGATGGGATCAACCACTATCAATAATCCATGTATTATTTTTACTAATATGACAGATAAGTGCCATTTTATCTCCTTAATTGTCAGATTCATCTTTTACAACAATATATATCATTTCATTTTTACTGTTATCAAAATCTTTAGCCATAAAACATGATTTCTTACCTTTTCCCTTGTAGTCCTTGCCATGTTGCAAAGTTTTCTTGGTTCAAGACATCTTGAGCTTTAGCTTTGGTCCTTAAAACCTTCCCTGCATGCACCAAAATCTCTGATACCAATTGTTGGAAATATAAGTGGAGTAACTAAGGGGGGAGAGGTGAATTAGTTAACACAAAAATAAATTCTATATCCCTTAGATGTTAGTACAAATCAAAACTAAACTCTATTTTAAATTAGTAAACACACAAGAAAATGATGTAACTCGATAAACACTAAAATAACTTGAAAAATGCTTAACATGAAAATCTGCATGATATTATTTTTGGTTAATCTTACTTAACTTAATTAAAAACACATAAGAGAAATAACATGAAAACAATTAACACTAAGATTTAATGTGGAAATCCAATTTGGGAAAAACCACCAATTGCAACTAGTTACTGATTTTCACTCTTCCAAAGTGAGCCTTGTTAGAAGCCAACCTTGTTAAAGGTTACAAAACACACTGTTAGGTGTGATCCTGTTAGAAGATTTAATCACCCTGTTAGGAGTGGCCTTGTTAGAAGTCTTTAGACAATTCAATAAAAATTCCACCTTGTTAGAGGGCTTACAAGTTGCTATTAAGCCATCTCTGTTAAGAGATTTAGATCACTGCTACAATGGTTAGAGAGTAATAATGCAATTTCTAATGCAATTGAATTGTTGATTATAGATCTTAATTTTGGCTTTTATATTTGATCCTTCCTGATCAAAAGTATCATTGTAACTCAACAAGGATATTATTATTATCCTTTTAATTCACTTCCTCTTAGCATCATCAAGTCTTCAATTATGTTCCACTCATGCTACTACTTCTAATCCTCTAGTTGACCTTTTATTTATATCTTACACAATGTCAAGTTGGCTTGAATACAACCTATAATTATTAATATTCATCTTCCTAGTCAGCTAGAACCAACAAACAATTCAATTGAACTCAATATGCCAAAACAAGAAAATCCTTCATTAGTTGACCTTGCTCAGTAGATACTAACTCAAAGTAATTTTGTTGTATTAACCAAGTGAACTTGGTTAACACTACATATTCAAAAAGTTCCTTTGGTAACTAAGTGAGCTTGGTTAACACTGGTTCCACCCAACATTTCCTTCATTAATCGAGTGAGCTCAATTAACACTCAACTTCTACAAACTTTCCTTTGTTGCTTGAGTGAACTCGGTAGACACTATCTTTTGAAAAAGGAAAACTCTAGAATGCTTGACTGACATAGAAAATTGTCTTCAATGCTTGAGTAAGCTTAGCATACACTGACTAGAAATGATATGAAATTTTTTGTAACATAAAAAATAATACACAATTAATCAATTATTTCTAACAAAGGATGCCTTTGTCATTGATGTCAATGGGGCAAAGAATTCAAGAAAAATATTTGCTAAGAATGGGGAGAGAATTATCTCCTAAGAATGGGAGAGAGATGTTCATGAGATGGAGAAAATATTTATGTCAATGGTGAAAGTATATCAATGGGGGAGTAGCATAAATGATGAAGAGGATTTGAAAAACTGAGAGCAACAACAACAATAGTGTTGTATTTGCTATTCATGGAACTTAGATGTTTTTAATTTATGTTTACATCAATGCCAAAGGGGTATATTGTTAGTATGAATATTGATGATATTCCTATGGGGGAGAATCCTAGCATTGTTGGAGCATTGGGGAGATTGTTAGCATGATTGTGCGTTACATTTATGACTATGTTTTTCATTGATGTCAACATACTAATGATTCTATGAAGGCTAAAAAACAAGCATACATAAATAAAGACCATATTATTGAAGAATTAAAGATGAGATTAATCAACATTGAGGACATGTTCTATAGAGTGTCCTGGTAATGTGACTAAGAGCACATGCAAAAAGTCAAAGACTAGTAGAAGTTATTCAAGATTTATACTAGATAGTTTACTAATAAAGTTCCTAAGAAATGATTTCTAGTATTTGGGTTATATCTCCTAATAGGGATAGAATATGGTTGACCATAGTTAGGAATAGGTAGAAGAAATCTTGATGATAGTGTTAGTGAGTGCACAAAGTCCAAAGTCACACGTATGAAATATTTGTAAAGATTGTGAGCTACCAATATTATGTCATTATGAAAAAGATGTAATGAAACATGTATTGTTTTATCTTAATGAGGTCCTATTGTAATTAGTCCATCCTCTTAAAAAGAACTTATATATTAGTACATCATTGTGGGTACCATCCCCACTGGGGTTTTGCCTCTAAACAAGAGTTTCCCTAGTTCAAATATATGGTGTTGTTATGTATGGTTTTCTTCTTATGGTTATTTTTTATGTTGATCACATGTTTGAGAATTAATAAGGTTCATAAAAGTTGTATTACTCAGATTACTTATTCACCCCCTCCATCTCAATTATCTTGGTGGACTTTACTTTCTAACAATTGGTATAAGAGCTTTAGGTGCTTGAAGTAAAAGCTTAAGAACTTAAGGAGATTAATGACAGGTCATTTCAAAAAAAAAAGTCCTAAGTTTGATAGAGTTAAGTATGACAACTAGAAATAAAAGATAAAGATACATCTTCTATTATTGGGGAATGGACATGTAATTTTTTAAAAAGAATAAAAGCGAATCAACAACAGAGTAGAGTATTCAACAAGGTCTAAAAGGAGCAGTAAAGATGCATCAGTCATAAGAGGTGATCTGTACTTCAAGCATCTAATCAGCAATCAAGTTGTAAGTAGATCCACTGTTTCATCCTAATAGGTGAATTAGTTTTGTAAATCCTTTAACAAGGTAGACTTAACAGTCTTTGTATAAATCTCCTAACATAGTGCATACTTCATTGTATGTTTGTAAATCCTCTAACAAGGTGGATCTAGTAGTCCAAATTCCTCTTAACAGGGTAGATCATTAGAAGTGATCAATGTAAGCCCTAATAGGCTAACTTCATACTGCAGTAACAAAGTTTTGTGGGTATCATCCCCACCCTAGTTTTACTTTTTATTTGAAAGGTTTCTGGGTCACCAAAATTTTGTGTTCATGTGTTATAAATGTTTATCTTTCTCATGCATATAGTAGATTAGATGAATGAATGATGAATGGATCAAGTGTTGAATTGATTTAAAATTATTGAGGTTATTGATTCACCCCTCCCCTCTCAGTAACCTAGTTAGTCTTGATTATTTTCAACAATTGGTATTAGAGCATTGTGGTTCTCAGGAAAAAGTTTGATAGCTTGAGAAAAGATCTAAAGGACAAATGGAGATATTCAGACTTGACAAAGTAATTGAAAATGAAAAGCTAGATCTAGAAATGGCCATGGCTCAACTCAAAGAAGCAAAGGAGCATCTTTCTCAATCCCTAAAGAGAAGGAAGGAACTTGCAAGACAAATGAATGATCATCAGTATGTTGAAGAAAAGATTGAAGATCTTTTACCATCAAGTAGCTCAAATGAAGCAAATGAGGCAATCAAGGAACTCCTAACAAAGAATGGCTCTCTACAGGAAGAAGTAAGAAAACTTAAAATAGAACAAGAAATCAAATCAATCAGGCTATGTGAAATCTTGGAACAAAAAAACAAATCTGAAAATGAGACAAATGAAAGGATCAATGCAAATCAAAATCTTATCAATCAACTATCTAATGCAAATGAAGAAATCATGAATCTAAGATCTAAAAATGAAAGCCTAAGGATTGATTTAATCATTGAAAGACAAATCAGTGAAAGATTGAAAAATGATCTAAATACTAAAAATAAAATCATTAAGAGAATGATGAAGTCTCAAGAAGATATGAATCAATTAAACCAACAAAATGAGTAGAATCTTCATAGATAAAAGGGTAAAATAGGACTTGGATATAATGAAGAAGGTGAATCTTCCAAACAATGTGCTCAAAGGAATCAAAAACCTATTTGCAATCACTATGGTAAGTTAGGTCATACATCAAACAAATGTTGGAGTAATGGAAAAAAAAAATTCAATGGAAAACGCTACAACTACAATCAACATGGCCACAAAGCTAATGAATGCAAGGAAAAACCAAAATTTGAAGGCAAATGTCACAAATGCAAGAAGCATGGTCACAAGGCATTCCAATGCAAATCAAAATCATTCAATCCAGCTGAACAACTTGTTAAGGCAATCTTTGGATGGGATTACAATACCTAGTGCAAATGTCATTATTGTGGAGAATATGGACACATTGGTAAAGACTGCTCAAGGCATCACTTGAGAAAAATAGATACAATAGTAAGATGTTATACATGCACTGAACTCGATCATATAGCCAAGAATTGCATGAATATAGGAAGAATTGAAGATGAAAAGAAAGCTAAAGCTAATAACATTCATAAATAGATGAGACAATAGTGGATTCCTAAATCTACCGAGCAGAATAGTTCAAATGATGGCCATGTCACTCAAGAAATGGGTGACTCCACCATTTCCAATTAGATTCATAAAGGAGGATCTGGAACTGTATCATCAAGCTATATCTAGAGCAGTTCCAAATGAAAGAAATCAAAAGATCCAATCAATATTTCAGATACAAAGGGTCACTAGAAATTAGGTCATACTGAGCAAGGTCAGTCACAGACTCAACTGAGCTAAGTCGGGAGCAACAAAAGTTTTGTTTGATCATCGAGTTGCAAGCTTCTACCGAGCAAGTGAATGAATGAAAGCCTTTCAAGCACTATGTCATCTCAGCTACTTTCATACTGAGTGTTAATGACAAATTTTTTGTCAAAAAGGCAGAATTTGATTTCATTCTTCACCGTGATTTTAGAGCTAAGATATTTTTAGGTGCACTCAAGCAAATTCCAAGCAATTTCAGGTGATTTTCTAGCGAAGGATTTGTTCGAAAAATTTCTATTTTTTATCGAGCATCAATGGCATCCGAGAGTAGTAGTAGCACCAAGGCAAAAAGAGGTTCAAAAATTCTAGTTAAAGGTGTGGAGTGGAAGGTGCCAAATTTGAAGCTAGTTCCAACAATTCAGAATCACTCGACCCCAATGGAGCTCAATCGCAAACTCCACCAAAGGTACTTCTTATCAACGATATTCATACTCATTTTAGATGTTCTATTCAAGAGATTGGAAACCTAGAAATGGACAATCCCCTAGGAGAAATGAGTGTTAATGGATCTTTGAAACCTGAGCATAAGGATATAGAGACCAAAGGATTAACTCATATCTCGCATATGCCAAGAAGTTTCCAAATTAAGTGGATTAGGTACATCCTCAGTCATGTGCACAATGGTCAACTCTGGTTAGAGAAGCCAATATTAATCACCAAGAAGATGATTCATAAGATTACTGGTCTCCCCATGCTAAGTTAAGCAAAAACTACCAAAACCCTAGGTTGGGATGAAATTTAGAAGAAAACCCTAGCTGAATGGGACGATAGAGGTTTGAAGGTTAGCACTATTTTTGATGTTGAATTAAGGTTTGGCATTCAAATCATTTCTCACAAGATTTATAGCTTGAGTCATTTGAACAATGTGCCCTGTGAGGCCGTGGATTTGGCATTCAAGGTTGTGAAGAAAAATCTGGAATTTGATCTATCAGAATTATTGTTAATACAACTGAACAAGAATATGGAAATCATTAGGACTTCAAAGAAAAACCCTTGCAAATTTGGTTCTTTGTTGAAATGTCTTTTCTTCTATGTACAATAATTCTTTCCATCCAAAGGAACTATTGTGTGGAGAAAAGATATTCCTATTCTATATCAGATAAATGAGTTTGTAGCAGAAATGGGTGTAAACTTTGATAGCATCATGGATAATTATTTTGAAGATTTCAAGGAAAGGATGAATAACAGGTTTTGAATTCCACCAAAATTGGTTCAAGACTACAAAGATGATGTATGCTTTATGGTTGATTGTGATAACTATACATTCAGGCAGTTAGGCCCCGAGTTGCATGGGTGAAAC
This sequence comes from Cupressus sempervirens, assembly GCA_028749045.1. NCBI lineage: Eukaryota > Viridiplantae > Streptophyta > Pinopsida > Cupressales > Cupressaceae > Cupressus > Cupressus sempervirens. Next base: position 191,436,659 of record CM053785.1, read on the forward strand.
CTCTTCCTTATGAGGTGGATATTGATGAAACCAGGAATATTATTGAAGCACTGGTGAATAATCCAGTAGATCCAAAGCAACCAATTTTTGGAACATATGATGAGGAGAAGGCCAGAATTGAGCTTGAAATCAAACTTCCTCAAGCAATTAATAAAGGCAAGAGAAAGGTTGCCAAGTTAAAAACTACTACCAAGCCCCTAATGATTACTGAAGGAAAAGGTGAGGATGAAGAAGAGGAGTAGGAACCATAAGATATAGAGGAATAATTAGAGAAGGAGGCAGAGCCAGTAAAAAATAAGGGCAAGGTAATCATTACCAAGCCAGCTAAAGCCTCCACAGCTATTTTCACAAGGCGAGAAAAAGGTAAGAACAAAGGTGAAGTAGTATTTAGCAAGCCCCAACTAACATTCCAAGAAAGATTGAAACAATTGGAATAGGGAGCCGGCATCACAAATTTCAAGGCATTGAAATTTGAAACAAGGACTAATGCAGAGAAAATGCAGATTGAGGAACTGGTACTTAACAAGATGGGAAAATGGAAATACTTCCCAGACCAGCTTGCCCCTCAAATCTCCAAAGAGCTGTTGGTGAGATGGCAACCAAGGTGGGAGTCAACCACCCAAACAACCAAGGACATATATGAGAAATCCTTGAAGGATCTTCTATCGAGTCTTACTGAAGCAGAAATAAAGGCAACAATGAAGAACAATGAAGGTAAAATGATGATTAGATTTCACGCATGTTTGATTTTAATTAAGGACATTGACCATGTTGTAAGAGATGCAACAAACATGTAGAAGAACATCTATCATTTGCAAAATCATAGTAATGATCCTATAGAAATCAAAGATGATAATGATGAGAGTGACAATGATGAAGGAGATAATGCTCCATGTGCCACTTTTTGTGTTGAGGACTATCAGGCACTAAATGATAATGATGAAGCTAAAGAGGAAGACAAGGATGAAGAAGATCCAGTAAAAATTGCAGAAAAAGTTATTGCATCCCTTCCTCACTCTCCACCAAAGACTATTACATCTACTATGGAGATAGCTTCTATGAGTGAGACTGTGAGCACAATTGCCACATCAATAACTCAATCATCACTTGTCATCTCCTAGCTGCAAGTATCTTCAATGGAAGTATCAAGCACTTCATCTATCGAGCTGCAACCCTCTTTATCAGCTCCAGAGTCATCTATTGTAGCTTGTACAATAAGTTTGGTAGTTTGTTCTATAGTTTTGTCATCCATAGCTTCAACTACATCAATTTTTGTTCCAGTTAGTACTTCAGTTGTAAATATTCCAGTTGGTACATTACCTATTGATACTTCATTTTTGAGAAGCACATCAATTTTGGATACAGTTAGCACCTCTCTCAGTTTTCCTCCAGTTAGCTCAATTCAAGTTTTTTCTACTAGTCCATCATCATCAACTATTGTAAGCACTGAAGTAAAGCCAAAGGCTCCACTAAAACTTTTGCTTACTGGCAAGGCAATTGATGAGGATATAGACTTGGACAAGGAAATTATTATACCTAAGATAGATCTAGATACTACCATAGTTGATGAAATGAGACTGGTCAGTCAACATTTAGAGCAAAGAGCAAGGCAGAAACAACTTAGATGAGAGAGATGAAGAATTCACTATAATTGTAAGTGCTAAAAATATAATTACTGAGGCAATAGGTGTTGATGTGGATTCATCTCAACACATTTTGTTACAATTAGAAGAGGCCGTACAAAAGTTCAATGAGGACACTTCTGGTCAAGAGAAGCTTATAGAAAAGGTAGAGAAGAAATTTGATAATAAAGTGCTTGAGCACATTGGTCAGCACATTGCAATAAAGCAGGTTGAACTATCTTCAATTTTGAGCAATCTTGCAAATTCTTTTACAAATGTAACATCCCTTTTTGCCAAGCTATGTGTTGTTATTGAGTGCACAAAATAAATAAAGGTAAAATTGATGAAGATCTAAAGGTCAGTGCTCAAAAGTTGTAGCTTGACCATAGTTCAAGCTCCGCACATCACATAAAGATCAGATTCCTATCAGATATGCAGGTAGAACTATTGAGAGAGGAAGCAAGGATCTAGTCTACACTATTAGACATCTAGAACATGATCTTTCCTATAATGGACACAATATAGAAGCACATTGCTTATTCAAAAACTTTGATCCATGATAATGATTTTTCTATAGTAGATCATATAATTGAACTTTTTGTAGAAGTTCAAGTGACTCTCTCCACCAGAAATTTTTTGCAAAAGAACTGGGATAAGACATTGGCTCTTATTCTTAAGGTACATTCTGAATTTTTCTCACATTTTGGTATCTCTATATAAGTATGATTACCTTTGGCATTATTGTCAAAAGGGGGAGATTATTGTGAGTAAGAGATAGTAAAAGTCAAAGAGGGAGTAAGAGACAATGGAGAAAATAAGAGAGAATATATTAATATATGTACAGTGATAAGCTATGTATATACCATGCCATATGTATGGGGGAGATATGTAAAGACATGTAAGAAATGTATATACAACAGGTTTACAAAGATTAATTTTGAAAAATCAAATCTAGTATGTCAGTGTACACAATGTTTGGCTCATAAGTTTTTTGTCACTAATGCCAAAGGGGGAGATTGTTGGCATTATATTGTATTTGTCATTAGTGACAACACTTATTCAATTATGAATGATTACCAAGTTCATCACTTAGTCTATAGTGTATACCAAGCATTTAGTGGTTACCTTGTAGATTCATTACTTAAGTAGTTCATAACGAGCATTCCTGAAGCTACCAAGTGAGTGTGCAGTCCAATAGTTCATACCGAGCATTCTTGAAGCTACCGAGCGAGTGTGTAGTCTAGCAGTATCTATCAAGCATACAATATTTATCAAGCTTCATAGTGTCTATCGATTCATTAGTTTGTGTGATGGAAGCCAGTGTTTATCGAGTGATGGAAGTATAGTGTTTATCGAGTGAGAACAAGGTAAACGAAGGATTCCATTTTTACTGAGTGATACTATATCTACCCAGTCTCCAATGGTTATTGAGTTCCAAGATACATTGTGTGATTAGTATGAACTAAGCTTCTACTTCTACCGAGTGCATGATGATGCTGAGTAATGTAGTGGATGCCGAGTATCAGAAGGTTACCAAGTCAGCTTGAAGAACTCGAGTTTTCTACTGTTTGGCCGACTCAGTAATATTTTGTTCACTTGTGTTTTGGTCAACCTTGCAATTGTAATTATTGGAATGGTATATATGTAATGGATTATATCATTTTCAATGAATGAGTATGTTGAGGAATGGACATGTAATTTTTTAAGAAGAATAAAAGTGAATCAGCAGCAGAGTAGAGTATTCAACAAGGTCTACAAGGAGCAATAAAGATTCATCAGTCACAAGAGGTGATCTGTATTTCAAGGATCTAATCAGCAATCAAGTGTTAAGTAGATCCACTATTTCATCCTAATAGGTGAATTAGTTTTGTAAATCCTTTAACAAGGTAGAGTTAATAGTCTTTGTATAAATCTCCTAACAGAGTGCATACTTCATTGTATGTTTGTAAATCCTCTAACAAGGTGGATCTAGTAGTCCAAATTTCTCTTAATAGGGCAGATCATCAGAAGTGATCAATGTAAGCCCTAACATGCTAACTTCATACTACAGTAACAAAGTTTTGTGGGTATCATCCCCACCCCAGTTTTACTTTCTATTTGGAAGGTTTTTGGGTCACCAAAATTTCTGTGTTCATGTGTTATAAATGTTTATCTTTCTCATGCATACAATAGATTAGATGAATGAATGATGAATGGATCAAGTTTTGAATTGATTTAAAATACTTGAGGTTACTGATTTACCCCTCCCCTCTCAATAACCTAGTTAGTCTTGATTATTTCCAACAATACAATGGTTTTTCACTTGATATGACTGGTGATATAAATAAATTTGTTGAGTTCAATAGTTGCAATTGAGGAATTGTTAGAGTTGGAAAACATGTGGCTTGTCATATTAAGTTAATAGGATTTATTATTCTTGATTGTAAAACTAATACAAATGATTTTTATTTTGTTGATGGTCTAAAATATAATCTTCTAAGTATTGGATAGTTGGCTGACAAGGGATATCAATTGTAGTTCATAGAGAAGATATGTGTCATCAAGGATAAGAATGGTAAAATGATTGGTACTGGAACAAGATGAAGAGGTAATATTTTCTAGCTAAATCCTATAAAGATGACGTGCTTGGTTGCTAAAGTTGACAAAAGCTAGTTTTGGTGTAAAATGTTTTTTCATATAAATTTAGATAATATTGTGAAAGTGAGTAGTACACTTGTTGTTAGGGATTTTCCTAAAGTTATGAAGCCTACTAATGTTGTATTCAAGGAATGTGTTATGGCTAAATAGGAGAAAAAATCTTTTCCTATCAAGAAGTTCACTATAACAACAAAGTTAGAGATTGTTCTCATAGATTTGAGTGGTCCTACAAAGATAAGAGGATTCTATGGTGAAAGGTATTGAATGATTCTTGTTGATTATTTTAGTAGGATGATGTGGTTATCATTTATTAAGGAAAAGTCTAAAGCATTTGACAAGTTTAAGGTGTTTAAGAATAGATTTGAAAATGAGTATGGATTAAAGATTAAGTGTTTAAGATTGATAGAGATGGAGAGTTTACCTCGAATGAGTTTAACAATTGTTTGAATGGTATTATTCAAACCCTAAAATGCCTGAGTAGAATGGTATAGCTACGAGAAGAAACAAGTCTATAATAGAAGCAACAAGAGCTATGATGTTTGAAAATGATGTATCAAAGACATTATGGAGAGAAGAGGTTAATAAAAAAAAGTATAAAATGAACATGGTACATATAAAAAAAGGTAAGAACAAGACTCATGAATTATGGTTTGGACATGCACCATTAGTGAATTATTTTAGAATTTTCATAAGCAAGTGCTATATCAAGAGAGATGATGATATTGGTAAGTTTGATTCAAGAAGTGACGAAGGTATTTTTCTTGGCTATTCATTGAAAATAAAAGATTATAGATGTTTTAACTCGAGGGCTAAGACTATTGTTGAAAGCGGAAATGTGAGAGTGGATTAGAATTTTGGAGTTCACAAAAGAATATTTGATTATGATTCTAATGAAGAAGTTAATCCTAGGGCTAACAAAGAAAATATTGAATTATTTTACAAAGCTAACAATGATTTACAGAATGATTTCTAAGTTGTGGAATAGAGAGAGGAACCAAGATATGAACCTAGAGTAGAAGTAAGAGTTGAGACAATAAAACCAAATAAGAATTTGACAAAGAATCACCCTACTGATCAAGTTATTGGAAGTAAAGACAAAGGATTTATGATAAGAAACAGGACACGAAGAGTAATGTTTTTTTTCTCAGGTAGAACCTAAAAGTAAAAATTAAGATATCAAAGATGACTTTTGGATTCAATCTATGATAGAGGATTTCTATCAAATTGAGAAGAATGATACATGGGAATTAATTCCTAGACCTAAGGACAAAAAAATTATAGGAACTAAATGGGTTTTTAGAAATAAAATGAATGAACTAGGAGAGGATGTGAGAAACAAAGCTAGATTATTATGAAAATGATATTCATAGCAAGAAGGTATAGAAAATGAAGAGACATTTGCACCTTTTTCAAAAATTGAAGTAATAAGAATGTTTTTGGCTTATGTGGCTAACAAGAAACTTAAAGTGTATCAGATGGATGTGGAGTCATCATTTCTTGACGCAAGTAGGGGTGAAGAATAACTAGGGCCAAGGGCTGACCTGGCAATCCAAACCAACCTTGCAGAGTTAACACAACATAAGAAAACATACAAAGAGAACAACACCATAGAGAGAGAACAATATTATTTTATTGATTCATGAAATAATCAACATACATGCCCAACTGTAAGGCCTTCTGGGTTATGGCCAGATGCAAAATACATTTTAGATCTAATATCTAGCTTCAAATTTGCACTTCTAGACACACATGCAACAAAATTTCTAAAATTTTGTGTTCTACTCTAAAACTCCCCCCAATTTTCCCTAACTCTAAGCCTAAACACTCTATTTATACTTGCCAAGATAGCTTAAAGATTATTCTAGAAAATTACATAATAGAAAGGCCGACCCTACAATAGTCTGGATACATCCCAAGAAAATATCTTATCATAAATGTCATGATCGAAATAAATCCCACAAGTTAGCTCACACCAAAAATGCAAAATCAAGTCCAAAACACTAACACTCGGCATAAATAGGAAAACTCAACACATGAAGAGTCACTTGGCATACACTAGGTAACTCAACACATGCATAATATTTTGGCACACTGTAGAGTGAGATGGGATAAAACGCAAACCAGAGTGTTATTAGGACATGGGATAACTTCAACTTGGCTTAAACTACAAAATTACTAACACTCGACAATTGCTACAACTCAACAATGACTATAAATTGACAACAACTGGTAGAATGTACACAAAAAGAGCAAGATAACATGTCAACCCAAGATGTTCTTGCATCAGAAACCTAGGGTAGAAAGAAATGATTCTCCTGAATCATGCAAGTGTCACAAATTGAGCTAAATCCAACTCAAATTGAGAAAATCTATTGGTATATTTCTCTTGTGCTTTTAGAAATTCTCTAATCCAATATCTATTCAACCTCTTCAATCTTCTTCTTAGGATAATCATCAGGTGCAACAACTTCATCATCTAACTCATGGTACTTATACAAATCAACAACATTGAATATAGGAGATATATCCATGTCATCAAGCAACTCAACTTCATAAGAATTTCCACTGTGAAACTTCTTCAAGATCTTACAAGGTCCAAACTTCTTCATCTTTAGCTTACTGTATGTCCCAACAAACAATCTTCCTTTCTTCAAATGAATCATCACCTCATCACTAACTTAAAAAAATGATGTCTTCTTGACTTATCAAGATTCTCTTTGTACCTCTGATTACTTTATTCTAACTTAAGATTCACTTCCTTATGCAAAGAATCTATAAAACCAACAAATTCTTCTCCTACAACACTTCTCTTCTCTTCACCAACAACATCCCTAAATCTGATACTCCTCTAGGCTTCATTCTAGTAATAATCTAGGTGTCTTCCCTGTACTCCTATTCATAGAATTATTATATGCAAACTTAGCTTGTGCCAATACCATCTCCCAATTATGTGTTTCATCTCCAACTAAGCATCTTAGTAAATCACCCAAGCTTCTATACACAACCTCTATTTGTCCATCAGTCTGTAGATGGAATCTAGAACTAAACTTCAACTCAGTACCCATATTCTTCCACAAAGTCCTCCAAAAATAACCAATAAACTTACTGTCTCTGTTAGAAATAATACTTCTTGGTAATCCATGCAATCTTACAATCTCTTTGAAGAAAATTTTAGTAACATGCTCAGCATCTGATGTCTTCTTACATGGTATAAAATGAGCCATTTTGGAAAATCTATCCACAACAACATAGAATCATACACCTTTGTTCTCTTAGGCAATCCAAGAACAAAATCCATACTAATATCACTCCAAGGTTTCTCAGGAACAATAATAGGTGCATACAAACCGGTATTTTGACTTACTCCTTTTGCAACTTGACAAACTCCACAACTCTTCACAAATTTATGAACATCCTTATACATCTATGGCTAATAATACTTCTCTTTCAGCAAACTCAAGGTCTTATCAATTCCAAAATGTCTAGCCAATCCACCACTATGCTTTTCCTTAATCAGATTCAACCTCATAAAACTTCTAGGAATACACAACTGAATACTTTTGAACAACATACCTTCTTGAATAAAATATTCATTATACTTACTCATATCATCTGTCAAATTTTGTGCTTTGCACTCTCTTTATGCCTCAAAAAAATCAGGATCAACATCATACAACTCTTTCATTTAATCAAAACTAAGAACTTCAACCTTCATTTGAGTTAAGAAAGAACATCTACTCAATGTATCAACAACTCTATTAGTAACTCCACTACTATGCTTGATAAAAAATGTAAAACTTTGCAAATACTCAACCCACTTTATATGTCTTTGATTCAATATATGTTAACTTCCCAAGTACTATAAAGCTTTATGATCAATATACAATACAAACTCCTTAGGAATCAAATAATATCTCCACTTCTTCAAGGCTTGAACAATAGCATAAAAATCTTGATCATACACAAAATACTTCCTTTTAGCATCATTAAACTTCTCACTAAAGAAAGCAATAGGTTTACCTTCTTGACTTAATACAACTCCTATTGCAGTACCACTTGCATCACATTCAACTTGAAATACCTTATTGAAATTATGCAAAGCCAATACAGGTAATTCAATATCCTTTTGTTTCAAAGTCTCAAAACTCCTATCAGCTCCATTTGTCCACTTGAATTCCCTTTTATCTCCTCTCATGTTGTCTCAGTCATAGCATTACAAACAACACTGGAATTCTTTATAAACTTTCTGTAAAAACTAGCCAAACCATGAAATGATCTTATCTCACCCACATTCTCAGGTGTAGGCCATTTCAAAATTGCTTTAACCTTCTTTGGATCCATTCTAAAACCGTCAATTGAAGTAACAAATCCCAAATACACAATCTCTTCTTTCATAAGAGGAAACCTTTTCTCAGATTAATCAACAACTTCTCGTCTTTCAAGCTCTGCAATACTTGTCTAATATGCTCAAGATGTTTCTCCTTAGTCTTACTGAATATTAGAATATCATCCAAATAAACAATCACAAGTTTACCCAAAAATATTTTTAGAACTTCATTCATCAGCCTCATGAAAGTGCTAGGTCCATTAGTCAAACTAAAAGGCATAACCAACCATTCATGCAAACCATCATTTGTCTTGAAAGCAATCTTCCATTCATCACCTTCTCTAATTCTAATATGATGATAACCACTCTTCAAATCAATCTTGGTAAAATAATTTGCTCCACTTAAACAATCCATTATGTCATCCATCCTCGGTAGCAGAAACCAATATTTCACTATGATATTGTTAATAGCTTTGGAATCAGTACACATTCTCTATTCTCCATTCTTCTTAGGTGCTAAAATAGTAGGTACAACACATCACTTGTCTGTTAAATTCTTTATTCTCTATAGATGTCAATCTATATGGCACATTGTTCAGAAAACTAGCTTTAGGAATCAAATCCATTCAATGACTTATACTTCTCACTAGTGGTAAACCATCAAGAACATCCTCAGCAACAATCTCTTTATACTCATTTAGTAATTCTATAATTTCTTTGGGTACTCAACTACCACTATCTACTGTCATTTGGTCATTACCAGCTTCTGCTATCACTTAGCCATTTCTATCCAAACTCGGTCCTCTAGGAATTATGGCCAAATATACTTGTTTCTTCTTCACTTCTCTTTCAAATTTCTTTCTAGTAACCATGCAAACTTTTATTGCAATACAATTAACCTCATCTGGAGTTTCAATCAAAGGTAGTAATATTTGTTTCTTCCCATTCACACAAAGAGTATATTGATTCAATCTTCCATCATGCACAACATATCTATCATATTTCCAAGGTCTACCCAACAAAATATGACAATAATCCACAGACATAATATCATGCAGAACACTTCATCAAAATAATGTCCAATCTTGAACTTCACAACACATTTCTCACTTACCAATATCTTATGCTCATCTTTGATCCATGAAACATGATAGGGTTTAGGATGCTTCAACCTCTACAACTGTATCTTTTTAACCAACTCTTTTGATGCCAAATTTGTAGAACTTCCACTATCAATGATCACCTTGCAACATTTTTCAACCATCTTACATCTGGTCTTGAAAAGACTTATTCTAATGACACGTTCCTCATCACTTCCCTTATTACATAAGGTTCTTCTCACCATCTCATTTTCTCTAGCCTTAGGTCCACTTAGTGAACTCTCAATGTCTTCTTGAATCACAACATTTCTATTATTTTGCACTTTTAGAAGATCTACATTCAAAGGATCTATGCCCTTCTTTACCACATCTGAAACAATTACCATGAAAATCACCTCTAGGATAAGAATTACCTCTTCCTTAGTAAAAACCAATACCTCCTCGGTATGAACTACCACCTTTCCACTTGATCTTGTCTTTGTCATCATTTTTCCATTTAGATTTTCCTTTATCCTGCACAAAACTATTAGATCTACTACCTTCACCATAAGATCTACCTCTGCCTCTCTAGAATCTACCACCTCTACCTCTTTGTTTTTGTTCATGCTTCTTTTCCAAGATCTCCTTAGCTTTCAAGGCATATTGATATGCTTCTTCTACACTTTCCAATTTCACAAAACTTATTTTATCTTGAATTCCAAATCTCAAAAGTAACTTGCAAGTTTCTCAACATCATCATCCACATGTCTAGATCTGATGTCCAATCTATAGAATTTCTCAGTATACTCTTTCACTGTCATGTCCTTTTGTTTCAAATTTTACATCTTTCTCAACAAGCTAACTTGGTAATCAGCAGGAAGGAATTTGTTCCTTACCTTGTTCACCATCTTTGGCCAAGTCTTGATCTTTTCCTTTCCTCTCCTTTGTCTATCATTTTGCAAATGATCCCACCACAACTGTGATATTCACCTTCCTTATTAGGAGTGTTTTATACTCAAAGAACTTCTCCATATTAGAGATCCAATCCAACAAAACATTGGTATTCAACTTTCCATCATAAGAAACAACTTTTACAATAGGCTTCAAATGTACCCTAGATAATACTCTCAACATTCTTTCCTCATCTTGATCTTCTTCAAGTTCTAGATTAGGGTTTTTTACTACTAGTTCATCATCACTTACATCATCAAGATGTGCTCCTCTCCTCTGGGTTGTCTCCACAACATCTAATATGGCTGCAATTTGTCTTAATGTATCTAATATTGTGCTATCAACATTTTCATTGCCACAAACCATCTTTACAAATTAGGTTCCTACAAGATCATAACTCTCAACAAGTTATATGTCAAAATCCACAGATCTACAACCCTATAACCAAATCCAAATTAGGATTCTGCATGATCCAAGGTCCTATTACAAACTACCTCACACTTCAAAAATCTTCTTACACACTCAAGAATAACTGTGCTTTGATACCACCTAACACAAGGAGGGGCAAAGAATAACTAGGGCCAAGTGCTCACCCAATAATCCAAACTAACCTTGCAAAGTTAACACAATAAAAGCAAACACACAAAGAAAACAACACCACAGAGAGAGAGAACAATATTATTTTATTGATGCATGAAATAATTAGCATACATGCCCAACTATTAGGCCTTCTGGATTATGGCCAAATACAAAATACATTCTAGATCTAATATCTAGCTTCAAATTCACACTTCTAGACACATATGCAATAAAATTTCCAAACTTTTGTGTTCTTCTCTAAAAATCCCCCCAATCTGCCCTAACTCTAAGCCTAAACACTCTATTTATACTTGCCAAAACAACTTATAGACAATTCTAGAACATTACATAATAAAAAGGCGAACTCTACAACAGTTTGGATACATCCCAAGAAAAGGTCTTATCATAAATGTCATGATCACAATAAATCTTTCAAGTTGGCTTGCACCAAAAATGTATAATCATGTCCAAAATGCTGACACTGCATAAACATGAAAACTCAGCACATGAAGAGTCACTTGGCATACACTAGGTAACTTGACACATGAAGAATAACTCAGCACACACTGTGGAACCTAGCACACACTGCAAAGTGAGATGGGATAACACACAAACTTGAGCGTTAACATGACATGGGATAACCTCAACTCAACTTAAACTACAAACTTATTGACACTTGACAATTGTTGCAACTTGAGAATGACTGTAACTCGACAACAACTGGCAGAATGAACACAAAAAGAGCAAGATAACACATCAACCCAGGATGCTTCTACATCATTTCTGAATGGAGAACTTAAAGACAAAGTTTATATTGAGAAACTAGGATTTCCTTTGATAAAAGAAGGAGATATGGTCTACAAGTTGAGGACAACACTGTATGGTTTGAAGCAAGCACCTAGAGCTTGGTATGCAAGGTTGGACAAATATTTGGCAAATTTGGGATTTTCTAAAGGTACTACAAATAGTAACTTGTATTTGAAAGAAATGAAAAACGGTTTAATGATTATTGAAGTAATTTTTGATGATATAATCTTTGGAGGAAATGATGAAGCAAGTGAAGCATTTGTTAATGAGATGAAGAAAGAATTTTAGATGAGCATGATTGGTGAGATGAATTACTTGGGTTTACATATTGTGAAAAATAATGAAGGTATTTTCATTTCTTAGACTAAGTATTGAAATACTTATTGAAGAGATTTGGTTTAGAGAGTTGTAAGCCTTTTGGTACACCTATATTAACTGATCATAAGTTATCTTGAAAATATGAGAAACCTATTGTTGAGAAGAAGTACAAATCCATGATTGGAGGTTTAAAATATTTGACTCATACAAGACTAGAAATAGCTAATGTAGTTGGAATTGTTGCAATATTTCAAGCTGATCCTAAGGAAGCACATTATGCAGTAGTGAAGAGGATTTTTAGATATTTGAAGGGTACACTTGATTTTGGGTTGTGGTATGACAAATCAAATAACTTTACTCTATGTGCATATACTGATGTAGATTGGGCAAGTAGTATGGATGAAAAAAAGAGTACAAGTGGTGTAGCATTTTTCTTAGGAGGAAGAATGGTTTCTTGGCCAAGAAAGAAACAAGATTGTATCTCACAGAGAACAACAGAAACAAAATATGTAGTAGCATAAAAAAATTACAGTAAGATCAAGTGGATGAAACATATGTTAAAGGATATTGGAGTTTATTTTACTAAACTTGTCATACATTGTGATAACACAAGTACAATGAGTATGTCTAAGAATCATTTATTACATTCTAAGATGAAGCATATATATTAATTATCATGTTTTGAGAGAGAAAGTTGCAATGAAAGAGATCAAACTGGAATATGTTAGTACAAAGGAGCACATTATAAATATATTTAAAAATCCTTTACCTAAGGATACATTTGATTATTTGCAAGGTATGCTTGGCATTATGCCCCTAATCCAGGGGATAAAAATTAGTTAAAATTGAAATGTCTCCAATGCTCCAAGAATCAACATCATTACAAAGTGTTCACAATTTTGACTCCAATGCAACCTGAATAGGAAAAATTGGAGTTTAGATGCCAAGGTTATGACTGATCAAAGTGTGGTCAAACAAGAAAGAGAGGCCACAAGAAGGTGAAAAAAATTCATCTCAAAAGTGGTCAACAATGGATTTCAAATGAAAGAGCTTGTCGAGATCTTTCCAACGAAATTTGTTTCATCAAAAATGGAATCTGTACATAGAAGTTATGGAGGTAAAAAGAAAATTATTAATGACATTAGCATGAAAAAATGGTTCAAAAATTTTCTTCATGGGTTTCAAACTCACAACTCCCTGCTAAAAAATCGTCCTCCTTACCCACTAGACCACACACACTACTTACTATTTTATAGAGGGAGTTCATTTTTAATCTTAGTAAAAATGGTGGGAAGTTATTTTAAAATTAGAAAATGTTGCCAAATGATGAATGAGGCCGGTAGGGGTTGAAACCCTAACCACCATCCTCCTAAAATCATGTCCAACCACCACACTATTTATAGTGTCATTAATATAAATAGTGCATGTTTTAATTAAACTGTAAACTTTTCCACCTATCCTTAGTTAATAAGGATATGGGTTAAAACAGACCCCAAAAATTACATGGTGGAAAATTAATTGTAATTTTAAAAGAGGATATTGATGGGATTATTTGTTTTAAATAGGGGATTTATTGGTTTTATTTGTTTTAGTCTAATATTGGCTAATTTTTATGTATAAAATGGGGGTACTGGTCTTTGAAAAGCTATCCAGGTGATGAGAAGGAGACTATGATCTTGAAGGCTTGATGATTATTCCTACACATTAGAGAATAATGTTGCCATTGTGCTTGAAGGAAAGATCTTGAACACTTGTAATTGATTTTGGAGCTAATTGGATCGGTCCCTCTATTGGAGTAGGACCTAGAGATGTAGTCCGACCTGCAGATGAACTCCATTATCAATTGTGTTTTGTCTTCTATCTCTCTTCTCTCTTTCATTCAATCATTACATTATTATGCTTTGTTCATTTAAGTATTTAATTTATGTTAATTTGCTAAATAATGCGCTGAATTGAGTTTATGTAACTATGTTAAGCATTACTCTGTAATCATCCTAGATCCTAATCAGATTAGTCCCTACCTACTTCAAAATAGATGATGTAGATATTACATTAGTCCTGTGGTACATAACACTATTGTTTATCTGGATTGAATATTGATGCTTCCTCTATGGGGAAGTATCTGTAATTAAGATGAGTTATGAAGGACTCTAGGTAATTTGTATTTTAATAGCATCTTTGGACACTTGAGGTAATTGAAGCTATTGAGAACTAGATTGACATAATGATACCTTGCTCATTAATGTCAATGTGGGAGAGAATATATGAAAAACATCTCCTTAGAATGGGAAGAGAAGTATCTCCTAAGAATGGGAGATAGTTGTTCATGAGATGGAGAAAATATTGATGTCAATGGGGGAAGTATATCAATGGGGGAGTAGAAGAAATGATGAAGAGTTGTTCCTAAGAGATTCAAATTTGATTGATGAAGAGGATTTCAAGAAATGAGAGCATCAACAACAACTAAGTTGTTTTTGGCACTCATGGAACTTATATATTTTTCATCTATGTTTCCATCAATGCCAAAGGGGGAGATTATAAGCATGAATTTTGATGATATTCCTATGGGGGAGTATCCTATACTTGCTAGAGAATTGGGGATTTTGTTATCATGATTATGTGTTGCATTTATGACTATGTTTTTCATTAATGTCAACATACTAATGACTATGTGAAAGTTGACAAAGAAATAGAAAGAGAAAGAGATTGTACAATTCAAGGATTGAAGATGAGATCAAGAAAAGTTGAGGACATGTTCTACAGAGTGTTTTGATAATGTGGCTAAGAGCGCATGCAAAAAATCAAAGACTGGTAGTAGTTATTTGAGATTTACAAAAGATATTTTACAACTAGAATTCTTGAGCTCCTCATAACTTCATGGGATGACATCTCTATATTTTGTGAGTAGTTGTAGCATATATGCTCTCTCCAAAGAGTTACAATCTTTTCCAACTCTTACCATCTTAGGGTCATCCTTAGTGCCTAGGTTATTTGAGATTTATAAAAGACATTTTACAACTAGAGTTCTCAAGCTCCTCATAACTCTATGGAATGACATCTCTATATTTTGTGAGTAGTTGTAGCATATATGCTCTCTCTTGAGAGTTACAAGCTTTTCCAATTTTTACCATCTTAGGGTCATCCTTAGTGGCTAGGTTATAAGAGTCACATTCTTCAATTACCTTCTCTTTAGAGGCTCTCCTATGGCATGTTGATTCATGTTGGTCAAAGATAAATTCTATGTCCAACATCCCCTTAGGAATAATATTAGTTTTTAGGTTTATGATCCCATCTTGAACATCTTCTAGTTTATCCCTTTTGGGTTTTTTGTTAGGCGTGTCATCCATTTCTTGGCCTTCAAACAAACCATTAAACATGATGAACTCCAGAGTGTGTTATTAATCTTGAAAACTTGGAAGTTAGTAATATTATTAGGAATAGATGGGGTAGCCATGAGTTTTACTAAGAACCTCTTAAGTTTTTTTCTTTTCACAGGTTGTAGTGCACTAGTAGAGGTTGCAAGTGCATCAACTACTATATTTATTCTTCTTGGGATAGATTTGAGATTTAGCGCTTCGAAATATTTCATCAAGTCCCTACTCTTTTATGATAAGCCATCAACCTTTTGTCATTACAAGAATAAAATGATTTGACTTGTCAAATTACCAGCTAGGAGTATCCTTCAAATATGAGAGCTTTGACATCCTTTCCTAGTGCAAAGAGGAGTTTACGTATTGACACTTCATATTCTATGACATTGTTAGTACACATGAATTGTAAATGATATGTAGTGTAAAAAGACTTACCTTTAGGATTAACTAGATTAATACCTGCCCTAACTCCTAATTTTCATTTGGAACCATCAAACTCGAGTGTCTAGATTAGTTCTTCTTTTGGTTTCCTTTATTTGTGTTTATTTGTCTAAACCTTTTCTTTCATTGGTCTTTGAGAGATAGTTTCTTTGGGACCCATTGCATCATCCCCCATGTTGGGCTTAATGAGCCACTAGTAATTACATTTGATACAAGAATTGCTTCTTCCTTTTGTTTATCCTCAATCTCTTCAATTCACTTCATGAATTTAGCAGTTCAAGGCTTAGGATGGGTGACAACTGAGGCCCAAATTTGACCTTTGACAAAGTTTCTTCTTCTAAGAAATTTGATCATTCGTACATGAGGAGATGATAAAGCTCCCCCATCTGAGGAAATGTTAATATATGAAGCATTGACATCTCCTAAAATTTTCACTCCAAGGATTTGGCTCATGATTTTAGGTGCATGTAGGTGATCTAAATTATCTTGGAGTATTCCACTTGCATTTTTGTAGGTTGTGGAGAGTATCAACTAAGTTAAAACTAGAGCAATCACTTCTTGATAGTTTAAGGATTTTGTGAATTTATGAGAATCGCTGCAAATGTAATAACACTATCATAATAACTAGTATGTATTTTTCAAATGTAACTTCCTCTCACATTTATATTGAGCATATGACATGAATAGATATGTTCCTTCATAGGACATGTCTATTTGATAATTATATACTTAATATTAATAATAATATATTAATTTATTAATTTATATATGTATACATATTATATATATATATATATATATATATATCTAAAATTAATTTCTCTCAAATAATAATAAAATTACATATATAAATTGTATCTAATACATATATAAAGGAAAAAAGCATCCAAATCAACTAAAGCTTTAACATTCCCTCTTAGTCAAGTAGGATAAATACATTTTGATAATGAAAGGTAAAGAACGATCAATATTTTGAATAACCCAAAGATGATCAATAAGGTGACATCTAAGCTCTTAGTTATTAAAATACCTAGTATACATTTATACAAACAACCCAAAGATAATTAAAATGATGATATCTAAGCTATTAGTTATTAGTCTCACAAACTGCATAGTTAGCTCATTCCCAATATGAATCTATACTGAACAACTCAAAGACACTCAATTTAATGACATCTAAGCACTCAGTTGTAAGTCTCACAAGATGCATATTCTTATGATTTAAGTACAACACTTACTCAAAATGTATAGCATGGATTTTAGCCAACTAATGCTACCACACATCAACACTCCCTCTTAGCTAGGGAGGATAAACACAAGACATATATTATGCCATTGGTAATATTAGAAATGAAGAGTATTTTAGGATCTCTTTAATTAGAAGATATCCATCATATTGATATCACAAGTCTTGGTCTTTGAGAATATCAACATTCGATATCTGCCATGTACTTATAAGGTTTAATCTCATGATATAAGCTATTGTAAGGTCATCACCTTACAATAAATTTTGTAAATACAAGTGACATTATTTGGAAGTCATTACCTCCTCATGATGTACACAACGAGTAGGCCCATTAAAATCACATAGTCACAAAATATATTCATGAATCATAGTGCTCTTGACTAGTACAACTCTGATCATTGGAGAATCCATCTCAACATGGTTTACTTCCTTTGGATCACTAAAGGTTGAATCATATGCTCTATTTGCTCCCTCTCTTTCAAGGTTGTCTCTAATGAAATGTCAGACTCCCTCTAAACATCAATCTTCTAAGCTTATTTCCTTAGACAAAGTGTTAGACTCCTTCTAAATCTGATATCAATCCTTCATTTTCCTACAATAACATTCTTGGAGGAAAAAACCAAGACACATAATCATATAATATGTAAAAATAAGAATATCAATATTAGTTACAATGTTAGTAATTTAACTCATGCCCATTACTAAAAAAACATAAAAGATTATAACATCTCTCTTTATTTTTAATAATAGAATTAAGATAACACAATACTTAAAATCTATATAGATTACTTTCCTTTATATGATGTACTCTCCTAGAAGTTAAATTTCATTTCATTTCATTTATATTTTATTTATCTCTAATTCTACCATAAGTATTAATTTAGATCCTTTAATAATCCTTACTTGACTAAATTTAAAATACATTTACTTTCCAATAATTCGAATTACCTTTATTACTTACTCAATGGAATCGAGTAATGTCTCCAATTCCCTCAACCAAATTTGAAATTCATTAAATCTCTTTCCACTTTCTGAGTACTGATAGTACGTTTGGATTCAGTTTGACTCAGATAATCCTATTCCTTGTGGTGGTCTTATCAATGTTTGTCACCCCAAAACATGAACTATTGATGTTTTTTGTTTTGTATTGGGTGAACTATGTCACTATACTTTGTTTCTTATGTGTCACACATCCTTTGCTTGTGATTGTCTAAGTGGACAGTGTCTTGGTATTGTTTTTATGCAACTGACAAAATGACTAAATATTGTAATTTATTAATTATTAGAAATTTACAAAATGATGAATTTATAATTTTAAATTGATATTAAATAATAAATTAATACCCAATCTGTGAGTTGGGTAGACCTTCCATTATATGCTACGTAATGTTTGAATAAGTAACCTGTGTATTTGCTCCCAGACCACCATTCGATGTGTGTAATTGGATTTGACTTAGTAACTATCAAAATTTTCAATCATTTTCCTTCTTTTGTATTCGGTGGAGTCCACGTAGGATGGATTGTTTGATTGTACGTAATACTCTGGTTCTTATAATGCATATGGTTTCATGTTTTATTGATTTCCATGTTAACCATGACAAACTTAGATGACGTCTTTGTGTTTTATTTTGTTCATAGTATTCTGGAAACTTCAATCACTCCAAATATTTGTTCATGAAATGATAACTGCAAAATCCCACATGATTACATCTGCTAGAGGCATTTCCTTAAAAAAAATCTCCTAGCATTTTCACGATCACCATCATGTCTCATGACACAAAATCTAAATCTCTCATGTCATCAAAATCCTTGTGAAAGTGCATTGTTGGCCATGCAGCTACACAATAGCTGAAGACGTGCATTGGCATCTTCTTGTGACTTCTAAGAAGTCAATGAAGTGTCTCCTTCAATCAACTACCATCTTTACACAATATTGTTCCACTCGGATGGGTACTTGATGATATTGTCTGCTTGTATGATCATGGTGGCTCCAATCTTCAATAACTATTGAGATAATAAATGATTCTTGCAAACTAATAGTTGCAGAACAATTTTAAATGTTCAAGCTTTCCAACATATATTTATCACTGCTAACTGTCTCCAAGAAATTTGCTAAGCATGGTGTGCTCAGTATTAGGAAGTTAGGGGAACATAACTCTCACACTATGTTGGTTCACATAATAGTCAATCTTTCGTAACATCAATATGGGTTGATGATAACTAGTGATCACAACTCCTCTTTCAAATAACTGGTGATCACTCTCGACACTAATGTTGTTTGATTGCTTCTCTGACTGCAACGATGATGTGCAATGGGTAATCATGCTCTATCACAGTTACGAAAATCATAGATAGAATGTGTCCTACTATCTTATTCATAGGCATAAGGTTACAATCTATCTCTATAGTGCATGTTCAACAATGTGTTCATGATGACTCCGTGGTTTTCTATGTTTTCTGATCCCTAATGTTAGTGCTTTCACATGCATTGACATTCTGATTCACCACCTTCTGAGCCTTGGAGGTTGGCGATTACTATGTTTTTCAAGGTTGGGATAAATCTAATCAACGATCTAATCTCCAACAAACAAATCAACCCCGTCGATACAACCCACCAATAATTTAAAAGTTTACATAGGGCGGGCAAAAAAAAAGATGAATCAAGGACTTGGACATGAAATTTCTCCATCAGAAAATGAAGCTTCCCTCCAAAATAGAAGTGATATATAATATAAACTCTATGGTTATAGTTTCGACAATTCTTTAATCTATCTTTATTATTGCCAAACTTTTGATTGGAACTCTTATTTTGATCCCAAGGATTCAAACTTGACTCTAATACCATGTAAATTTATGAGGATCACAGCAAATGTAATAACATTGGTATGTGTTTGTCAAATGTAACTTCCTCTCACATTTATATTGAGAATAGAACATGAATAGACATGTCCCCATGAGGGGACATGTTTACTCGATAATTAGATACTTAATATTAATCATAACATATTAATTTATTAATTTGTATATGTATGCGCGCGCGCGCACACACACATATGGATATATGGGGTAAAAGTACAAAGTTATGTCACCTTTCAGGCTGATTTATCAGAACGACTACATTTGAGTATTTCTATCTAAAAAATAATTTTGTTCAAACCCATGATCTTGATAAATTTATTCTAGCTAAGTTATATATGGTATCACACTTTTTCAATTGGAAATGTCTATTAAATGCATGTTTTTATTGTAGTTAGTATCCAATTACTAAAGAAATAAAATTATTTCAGAAAATTGGCATTTCAATATCTCTCACTATTTTTTATTATATTTTTTAATAACATATAAACACCATTTTTATAGAGCTCAAAGTGATGAATATTCTCATATAGAGTTCATAGTGTTTTAATTAGATATAGGATATTGCAATTAAAAATTCTACAGGTACGTATTTTAACACTCACGAAGATGTCGATTTTGAGAAAGAAAAAAATATTAAATCATATCAATTTTTTAAAAAAATTATATGACTTTCTAGAAGAGCGATTCCTCTTCTAGAATGCATAATTTTTCTTTTGGTTGGAATACATTTATTTTGAAAAATGTGGTGGGAGATGAAAACTATTGATTTAAATAAGTTGAAATTTGAATCGTTATAAAAGAGAAAATATAGGTCTAAAGCCAATTTTTATTTTTGATTTTTCTAGCTACATATGTTATCTATAACATAATCTGAGATCAAAGGGAAATAATTTTATTTCCATATCATTTTGTGGTAGGAACTAGACCCCTAATTTCTAGCATTTTATAGTAACTAAAAACTTATCTTTAAAAATAAGAAAATTTATCATTTCTCATTCCAAATAATTATTAAAAATTATAATCCTAATATTCATCCATTTCTACACATTTCATTAGTTTACTTCATTTTCAAATTCTAAATAATAATACCAGTTTTATATCGTTGAAGGTGAACAATTATACTTTTGTTAGCCTTTCCCTTTGTAAAAGGGTGACACAAGGTTGTGCTTTTACCCATTATATATGTATATGTATATGTATATGTATATGTATGTGTGTGTATATATATATATATATATATGTATGTATGTATGTATGTATGTATGTATGTATGTATGTATGTATGTATGTATGTATATATATATATCTCAAATAATAATAAACTTACAGGTACTTTTTTTTTGATCGGTAAATGATCGAAGCTTAGATGAATTATTATTATTTGTTAGAATTAATTATTATTATATGTTAAGCGAAGGTAGATTCGAACCTAAGACCTCCCACATGAGAAGCTCACAAGTTGCCATTGCATTGTAAGATTTTGCCTAATAATAAACTTACAGATATAAATTATATCTAATACACATATAAAGGATAAAGGCATCCAGATTGACTAAAACTTTAACACATTCAAATTCTAAGTGACTTGTATAGTGTAACCTACAAAATCTTGGAAGGAGTAAAATATTTGGATCTATGTCTTCTCCTAAATGCTGCAAGTTTGCAACCATGCCATCTATGAAGTGAGTAATAATTTATTCTCATGGGGAGAGTTCTTGTGATCCTATAGTAGCATTGTCATCATATTTTTTGGTCTGAGATATGTCAAAAACCATCATTCTATAGGAGCCTAATTTCGATTGAAGGAATGCGACTTCATTCATAGCATTATATTCTATGATCATTGCCTTTAATTTTGGCTCCATGTCTATTTTGATCTAGTTTTCGACCCCTTCTAAGGTAGTCATAATTGAGTAATATTTGTTGAGAACCATCCCCTCAAACATTTGGTCCATTCTCTACTTAGTAGTAAACCATATGTTTCTTGTATTTCTACTACATTTATGTTGATGATATCCCAGATCTTGGGATTTTGTAGTCAATTGTATGTGAACATCCTTCAAAACTCCTATGAATTTTTAATTCTATTTTGTTAAGTTGGATTACAATTCACTTTGTAGGTTGTGGAGTACCTCCTAGTTTTTGAGATATCAAGAGTGGCATGAAATTACACAAAGCACCTGAATTGATGAGGCAATTGTGAAGATTTTTTCCAAAATTCCCAGGCTCAACAAAAAGGGGGGTACTTCTTCTTTGTCTTTATACATGGTGGGCATAGCCTTAGAGGTATTAATCTATAGCTTGAGAGTGTCTTTTGAGTGCTAGCATCAGGTATTTATTTTGTATGATTGAGGGTTTTCAACAATGCTTCCCTTTGGCTAGGATAAATCTGTAGCATATTGTACACTAAGATATTGACCTTAGTACTTTTCAAATCTTCAATCACACTATACTTCTTAGTTGACCAAGCATGATTCTTCAGTATAGTGGGTATATTCCCCTATGCCTGAGTTTGTTGTCCTAAGAAGGGTGCTCTTGTAGGTGTTAGACTGTTATTCTCCCTTGGATCAAGTGATGTTGGCTGTAGCCCTAGGGGAATTCCACCAGTCATGGGTTCCCTTTAATTTTGTAGGTTGTAATTGTTTTGATTATCATTCCAGAAAAGTGAACATCTTAGCAAGTTCAGGATCTAATTCTTGGTTGGATGGGAACATGAATTATTCATTGACTAGGTCTCCTATTTCAATGTTATGTAAAGAATCATTAGATTCTAACAACATGGTGTTGAACTAAACAGGGGACTTGTTAGCATTATGCAAATTCTAGTTGATCTCTTGATTTTTGCCAAAGAATGTGCTACCATCATTTGGTACATTCTAGTTTATATCGAGTTGATTGATATCAAAAAATTGAGAATTATTATTAGTGTTTATAGGGATACTTTCATTGTTTGGACATGTATTCCATTATCTATTCTACCTTTGAAAACCATTGTTTCAATCTGGCATGTTGAAATTGTTTTCCACAACATTATTTCCACTAAAATTCTTGTTGTAATTTTGACCATAACTATGAGGTTGCATTAGTTCTTTGGGAATTATTATTTCTCCCTTGTGATAACCAAAGATAGATTAGCTCATTAGTTATTTGAGACATGATCCTTTTCATTTGATCTAGCTCAGTCGTAACATTGTTCTTTGCCTTAGCGGATGGTGCAACTTTTTTTCTCAAAGAAGGTAGCATTTGGAGGTTCATATCTTGGGTAGATTATAGTTGGAGCTGAAGTAGCCGGTGCCTATTATAATGAGACTCGATTTAATATAGTGAATTGACTAGGAATTTCTTGTGTTCCTACAAGGTATAATGGCACTACTGTATTGGCATGAAATGGAACAATCATGCCTCCTCCATTAGGGTTAGCCTGTTTGGTGAAGGCAACCGCTTCTTTGAAAACCTTCTCTAGAGTATCAATGTCTACAACAAGAAATATCCTTAGGAAGATAAAATTAAGGTGATCCATAGAGTTTAGATCATTTTAAATTGCAACCCCCACTGATATGGTATAAGGGGTTTCCAACTTGTGGTATGCCATGTGAAAATTATGATTGAAGTGTGAGATAGTCTCTCCTGGATCCCTCTTGATAGATATAACTGGTGTTGAATCACAACTAGATTGATGAATGTTTTGAATTTATCTAAGAAAAAATTCTCAAAATTTGGCCATTTTGGAATAGATCTCAGTGTCATATTTACATACTAGTTATGGGAACAGACAGAGGACCACATTTTTTTCTTGAATCTATTTTCAATTGCATATTTCTTTGAAAGCCTTGATGTGATCTTTGACTATCTATGTCTCTTTTTAGATGAACCTTAGGAAAATATTATCAAGGTTCTTGGAAGGTCATTGAGTGGACCTTTTAGGTTGATTGGTGAATCTATTGTATTTGCAAAGAAAACCATAGGTTGGGGGTTTAGTGGAATGGTAGGTGATGGTAAGTTTGAATGTGAAATGGATGAAGATGATGGAATTTTAAACATGAGTGGCTAGAGTCTAGGTATCCCTTTTCCACTGTGAGGCTTGAAAAAGTGATTGAGTTCTCAAAACTTGTGTCTATTGGGTGAAGACCTTAATGCTCGCTAAAATGGATATGCTGGGTCAAGAGCTTCCTATTTGCGCACCTACTAAAAATGCACCTTCTAGAAAGTGCACCTTCTTTAAAAAAAACCTTCTAAAAAGCACACCTTTTGACTATGAATAGACTTAGAAAAAATAGAACCTCAAAAATTGTAAAACTATCAAACAAAAACTTAGTTTTTTAGGCAAAATGGTTTTCGACCCTCCTAGCTCCACTTCTCTTGAGCAGTCATTTTGCACGATGTTAACAATAGAAATTATCACAAATATCTCTTGTTAATATTTGGTTAATGAAAAAATCCTAGGTTCCAAATGGCTATATTTACAACCTACTAGGTAGCTCAACCAAAGATAAATGTGAATGTTCACAAGGATGCCTTTGCTGGTATCTACCAATTCTGCACAACTTTTCTAAAACTTAACCTCAAAAACAAATATATTTTTGTATTTTTTGTTTTATGATGAATGCAATTTATTATTAGTGTAACCATATGTATTCATCTTTAACCACACATTTGAATAAATAAATAAATAAATAAAGATAGAGTAATGAGGGAGTGAAAGCAAATTACTGAAAGGGAAATTCTTAACAGACATAGGCCAAAGAAACAACACGTCTACGAATTAAATTATAAAAAGGACTTGGTAGGAAACCAATGAAGTTAGGAGCAATGCTTCCTCAACTCTACTGATGCAATCATCAATGGGAACTTTAATGAAAACTAAAAGATGTTTCACGATTCATCAAATTGTGCAACCACATAAAGTATGTGCATACGAGACAAAATGCTATGCCAAAACAATAATGATCCTTTCTCTAATTCATCACAATAGAAGAAAATGTTAACATAAGATACACACCAGAACTAAAAGATCTCACAATTATAACAACACAAGAAAACCATTAGATCCTTTACTATTCATGAATGCAAATTCATAAACAACAACACACTCTGGCAAGATTTACTACACTCAAAATGAGAGCACCAATAACATTTATTATTGCATCAAAATCATCCTAGAGTACATAATTCATCCATGTATTCATAATAAAACCTCTCATCCTTTTTTGTTAGGAGTGAGAGCTCTTCTTGTGTAAACACTATACTAAAAATTAATAAAATAAAACTAATTATATACAAACTGACTCTCTAAATGGTGCTAAGTAGGTCTCCACCCTTATTCATATTAATTAATGGGTGGGTAAGCCTTTACACGACTTTAAAAAAAGAATAAGAAGATAAGAAGAGAGAAGCCATAAGATAATTTGGGAGTCATAAATATTTCTAAAAATGGAAGTTTGGCCTTCATTAGGTGTTTTTGGGAGTTGAACTGCCCTCAAAATGCATTTCTGGTGCATGGAATGCTCAAAAGTAGCAATTCATAGTTAAATGTTAGTGTACTACTTCATCTCCAAAATTATCGGTGCGCTTATTGATTTGGTGCACCTTGTAAAATGTGTACCTCCTGGAAAGTGCACCTTGTGAAAAACACACCTCTAGGTGATAGGACCAAAATTTTCAGAATTTTTTCGAATGTCAAAATTTAGTTTCTACCATTTAGGTTTTCTTCCCTCTAGACCAAAATGATGTTTGTGTAAGAATTTTCCTTAGGGAAAAATTCACCCAAGACCAAGAAGCACAATAACTAGCACAAAAGACCAACAACGTATGATCAAATTAACAATATGATATTCAAGTTATTGTATAGTACACTAGAGGTGCTTGTATATAAAGGCCTCTATGATGCATCTAGAATGCCTAGGAGTTAGCAACATGACAAGTATTACAACTAGGTACATGTCCACCAGGAGTGGATTATACTCCATTACGCACAAGAGTTAGTGCGATGATGAGGGGATAAGCCTACAAGGGTGTAGCACGTACAATTAAGTTGTAGACAACATGTGCTAAAATAATAGTACAAACATTTGTGTTGTCTACATGATGAGTCTATTGTTTATGCAAACTCTAGTGTTGTAGACCCCATGTGCTAAATTGGAGTTGCTTACTCTTGTTTTGTCAACATGACAACTCATATGAGTATGCAAAATCCTAAGTGTCTAACTTAAGAAATAATAAAATAATGCATTTATCCTAAGTAAACTTAAGTGTAAATAATAATTATTTACACTAACACCCCCCTTAAGTGCAACTTAGGGGAATGCACTTAAGCTCACAAAGCTATGATGAAATGCATAATGGGTCCCAACTACTAGGCCATGCTATGTACCCAAGTACAATGCAATGAAATATTTTTGCAACCAGAGAAAGAGGAAAAACCTCATGGGAAAAACCCTCCCCCAAAAAGAGAGATATGTACAATATAGAAGAGAAGGATCATGTGACCCCCTTGGTGAAAAATCGATCACCCCAAGAGATATTTCAAATGAAGATACTTGAACTCTATGAAGGGCTTGGTGAAGATGTCGGTTACCTACTGCTCAGTAGGACAATAATGCAATGCGATGACTTGCTCATGGATCAACTCTCTGATGTAGTGCATATGAACCTCAATATGTTTGGTCTATTGATGCTAAACTAGATGTTTCAAGACTTTAATAACACTCTAGTTATCACAATGGATGATTATGGGTTGGGGTAGATCAAATCCAAACTCTTTTAGAATCTACTATAGCCAAATAGCTTCTATCACTACATTCACAGCTCCTCAATACTCAACCTCAGTCGATGATAGAGTAATGGTGTTTTTCTTTTTACTCTACTAACAAATGGGGTTGGAACCAAGATGAAACACATATCCTGAAGTAGACTTGTGAGAATCAAGGTCCCCTACATAGTATGAGTTTGTTTATCCCACTAACTGAAGACCTATACTAGTTGCATAGTGTATCCCATGTGTATATGTACTCTGGATGTAATGTAGGATGTGTTTGGCTGCCTTCCAATAAAGCTCATGTGGATCTTGCATGAAGCAAGAAACCATGCTAACTGCAAGTGAAATGTTAGGGCGTGTATGTGTCAAGTAGATGAGGCTTCCAACCAATTGTCTATATAAAGTTGCATCAACAAGTGGAGTGGAACACTTTGTTTCTAACTTAACACCTAAAAGGAATGGGGTGGATGTAGCTTTACAGTCACTCATGTGAAATTGAGCTAGAGGTCAAGGGCATACTTGGGCTATGAAAGTGTTATCCCTGATGAAGATTGATGTATCTTGATAGCAAGGAAATAGTGTAGTAGACCCAAGTCTGTCATCAAAAGCCTGTCTTGCAAAGTAGCCTTAACATTTTTGATGATGGATGTAGTACTTCCTATAATGATCAATTCATCCACATAAAGCATAAGGAGCAAATGTGAATCATCCCTCTAAAGAATGTAGACATTAGGATCAAAATGACATTTGGTAAAGCCTTTGGAGAGTAGGAAGGAATCCATCTTGGTGTACCAAGATTTTGGAGCTTGTTTAAGTCTATAGATAGACTTCTTCAATTTGCAAACCAAGGTAGCATCCTATATGAATCCCTACAGCTACTCCATATTTATCTCCTCATATAGATCACCATTAAAAAATGAACTCTTCACATCCATCTAATGAACAACCCATCTTTGAGTTGCTACAATAGCTATTGTTAAGTGAACCGATAACATGAGAAAAACCTTTTGCAACAAGTAAACCCTTATGTTTATCAACACTTCCATCCACTATGAATTTGGTCTAATAGATCCACTTACAATGAACCAATTTTCTTCCCTTAGGAAGAGAGACTAAGTCCCATGTATCATTTCTCATAAGAGAGATATACTCTTCCTTCATTGCTCTATCCCATTTTGGAATACCTGATGCTTCTTTAAACAATTATGGATCTAAAGCAATTGCAATATAGGTATGTGGGAGTGAGTTGTGCTATAATCTTGTCTACCTATTATCATAAGGATTCCCTGCCAATGGTCTTGCTACATCCAATGTCTACTTAGCCCATCTAGGTCTAGTGGAAGAAGATGTAGTAGGTGTATCCTCAATCTCAATTGGCTGATGCCTCTATGTTGGTCGGGGATGAACATATTCCAAGTCATCGTTATCACTATCACTCTCTTCAATGAAGGAGGAAGAAGAAAAGCTTGGAAAAATTTCTTAAAAAATTACACTTCTCTCATAAAATATATCATGTATCTTTGGATCCATTAACTTGTAGGCTTTATGTGAGTTTGCATATCCAAAAAAGATGCAAGGTTTGTTTTGAGCTTCCAATGCCTTGCGTTTCTATAGAGAAATTCTTGCCCATGCCATTCCATGCTTCAAAAGGAGTTACACTATCCAAAGCTTTGTGAGGACTCCTATTTTGGATGTAGTTAGCACAATTCATTGCTTTAGCCCAAAAGATTTGATTAAGAGACTTGTTTTGTAGCATGCAAGTGGTCATCTCCTTGAGAGTTCTATTTTTCCTTTCAGCAACACCATTCTGCTGTGGTGTATATGGTAGTGAATGCTAAAGGTCAATACCCTCTTGAGTGAAAAAGTCTATTAGTCTTGTGTTCACATACTCCACCCCATTATCTATTTGAAGAACTTTGATGAATTTTCCTGACTGCTTTTCCACTTGAGCCTTGAAGCTGAGAGTTTTTTCATACACTTCACTCTTGTGAGCCATGAAGAAAACCCAAGTAAAGCAAGAGAATTCATCTATGAAGGTGAGTACATAGCAAGACTTTCCAAATGATGGCACTAGAAATGGTCCCACCACATCACTATGAACCAATTCAAGAACACATTGTGCTCTCCAAGAATTCCCCTTTTCATAAAATTTTTTGGGATGTTTTGCAAGTGAGCAACCTGAACAAACACCTTCTAAAAATTGAACTTGAGGTAGACCATTAACCATTTTCTTGCTACTAAGCTACTAAAGATATCTATAGTTGAGATGTCCAAATCTCTTATGCCATAGTTTTATTTTTGAATTTGAATGTAATAACAAGGCTTGTGCATTTGATTTTGGCACAAAGGAGGAGAAAGTGTAAAGTCATGAATCATGATTGGCTTCACCTATTGTGATCATTGAGTCATCCTTAATGCTTTTCACTACCAGTAAATCTAGAAGAAATTCAACTTTATTTCCAACTCCATAGTGAGTCGTTTGGTAGACTGAAAGAAGATTAGAGGTAAGATTAGGAACACATAGAACAATCTTGAACATTCCATTATTCATGTCAACTTTTCCTTTACCTTCAACTTCCACCTTAGTATCATTACCTAAAAAGATGTGTGGTACCTCAAAATGTGTCATGGAAGAAAAATATCTCTTTGACGCACGCATATGATGTGTGGCACTTGAATCAATGATCTATTCTCCCTAAATAATAGTGTTTGTGAGTAAAGCATACCCTTTTCTGTTAGAATTTGAAGATGGATTTCCTTTGTCCTTATAAGCATTAGGTAGTGGAACATTGTGCTTCAACTCATTAATCTCCTTGTGATAGCACTAATGTTCATCATGACCCCTATTTTTACAATAAGCACACTTTTTCTTCTCTTGATTAGTGTCTCCCTTCTTGTTTGTATTTGAGGAAGACTTGCCTTGTTGATTATTTGATGTTGGTGTTGTCTTTTTTGTATCCTCTTGTTTTTTGTTCTTCCACTTCTTCTTCTTGCCCATTCCTTTATTTGAAGTTTGAGTAGCTGAATTTTGAGAACCCTCATTATTAGCCACCAATGCCTTAGACTTAGACAACTTGAGAATTCCCATTGATTGTGATTTCTTTTCTTCATCGTCCAATAGTTGAGCATAACCATAAAAAGTGACTTTTTGATAGGCAACCCCTAATGTAGTCTTGGTGGTGTTGTAGGAAGAAACAAATGTGGACTACTTGGATGACAACTTATTATGAATGAGATAGATTAACCTATCATCTTTAATAGGACTACCATAATCATCAAGTTTTGTTCTTAATTCATTCACCTTAATGATGAAATCTTGTATAGAATTCAATGTCTTAGGATCTAGGGAGACAGACTGATGTTCAATTTTGTAAACATCCTCCTTAGTCACTTTACCATATAGGTTTTTGAGGGCATCCCATGCTTCCTTGGATGTCTTATAATTCTAGATCTAATAAAGTTCTTTTCTTCAACCCCCATCATAACATCACCTAGGGCTTTCCTATTTTCCATTTCCCAAGTAGTAATATCACTTTTAGATAGTTGATCACTTGTTGGTTTAGGAAGGATACCATCTACATATTGAGAAACTTCATTATGCATTAATTGACACCAAATTTTAATAGACCATGTAGCATAGTTATGTGGTGTTAATTTTGGAAACTTAAGATTTTCTATGATGCAAGAAATGAAAGATAAGTGCCAAAAAAAAGGAACACAACACCAAGAGACACCCCCCCCCCCCCCTTTCACTCGATCAAGAAACTCCCCCAAATGAAATATTTTGGCACTTTATACTTAGTGCATTTATAATAGCCATTTGCCAATTTTGGCCTTTGCGGTTTTCTAATTTATCATTTACAACCTCCTTTTGGAATCCAAATATGAAATTAAGCAATGTACAACAATTTTAAAGAAATACAATGCAAAGAAATGACCTAATTCTAAAAGTGATATTTTTGTCCACACAAGACTATACTCTAATTGTAGATCTAGAAAGTAGACAAAAAATTTACACACTTTCAAAAAAATGAAACATAATTTGGATTCCAGAAGAGCCTGTATGGAGCAATTGAAGTTGAAAAATGTAGGATTGGATAGGTACAGTCACCAAAAACTATAACTTATAACAAATACATGCACCAAAACCAAAAAAATAATAACACCACCAAAACATTCAAGACATTCTACCCAAAAAAAAAAAAAATTACACTTGATTTGGAGCTCGTATGACTAAGATATGGGCTCCCAAAATCAAACTGTCAAATCAAAAATGAATCTGGAGAGGGGTCTGATTAGCAAAACACAAAGTTAAATTTGACATCCAAATGACTATTGTATTAGTTCAAATTTGATTGGAAATGATAGTCAAATGATCATCAAATTTAAACCAATAAAATGCTTACATCGGCAAAAAATTTGGCTTCCCTGATGATGTGGTAGGTGATGTCATGATGATGTTAGCAGTGTACAAAAATGTACAAAGGTTGATGTGGCAATGTGAGTTAGATCTATGCTGACATGTTGCTGACATGGAGGGTGTTGACTATGCTCACTTACGTGGCAATGTATGGTTATTGATAGGCAATCAACATGGCGAATCCACTTATGTGGTGGTGTTTATGATGTGTACCCTACTTTTAATGTTGACAAGGATCTTTGTAGATGTGGATGAACTGCTAAAAGTCATGTGGCAGAAAGATGATGTTGTCTAAGAGATCAAATTTATGAGGCTGGCGATTTGACTATGGCCAAAAGAATTTTAATCGGTCGACGATTGAAACAGCCGGTGCTGGAGATGTTTGCTGTAGAAGGAAACTATGCCATGAATGGTTTACAGTCTGTTGAAAGATAAGTTTAAAGCCAATAGTGGGGACAATTTTAGTCCCACATGCATACAATGAGCATAAACATTAAATTTTGAATACTCAATTTCATTAGGGCAAAGCAAAGCCAAGGCCATCGGGAGTTGGTTGAGTCATTAGTTGGATTTGTGTGTTGTCCACCATTAAGGCCGAATTTAGATCCATTGGTTTAAATGAGAATAAAATGGAATATTCTGCGAGGGTTGAGGTTTCACCTCCTAGTTCGTGCAATTTTTTTTTCTCTTTAGGCTCTACTGGCCTAAAAAATTTCCAAAAAAATACCTGAAAAGTTGTAGAGAAAAATAAATATAGATCTGAAAATAAAATAAATTGTAGATCTAATAGATCATATCAGATTTGCAAATCAGGGCCTTTGGGTGCCACTTTGCAAATTTTTTTGCCTCAAATTCTACTATCGTCTAATATAGGCAAATTTATAGTCGATTTTCATTGAATCGATGCTCTAGGTGCAATGGTGAGGTACGCTTTGGCTCTAGACACTCCTAATATCTACAGATTCTCTAGATCTAAGTTGAGGTGTCCTCAGAGAGGTGAAGCAAGATCAGTCTCCAATGGCTATGAAATGACGCTCCTATTGCTCTGATACCATGTAACAGTTTTCCTTAGGGAAAAATTCACCCAAGTCTAAGAAGCACAATAATTAGCATAGAAGACCAATAGAGTATGATCAGAATAACAATATCATATTCAATTTATTGTATAGGACACTAGAGGTGCCTATATATAAAGGCCTCTATGATGCATCTAGAATGCCTAGGAGTTAGCAACATGATAAGTGTTACAACCAGACACATGTCCACTAGGAGTGGATTATCCTCTATTCAGCACAAGAGTTAGTGCGATGATGAGAAGATAAGCCTACAAAGGTGTAGCACATACAATTAAGTTGTAAACACCATGTGCTAAAATAATAGTGTGAACAACTGTGTTGTCTACATGACAACTCAGTTGTTTATGCAAACTTCAGTGTTGTAGACACTACGTGCTAAATTGGAGTTGCTTACTCTTGTTTTGTCAATATGACAACTCATATGAGTACACAAACTCCTAAGTTTCTAACCTAAGAAATAATAAAATAATGCATTTATTCTAAGTAATAAGTAAAGTGTAAATAATAATTATTGACACTAACAGTTTGGATGTGCTATTATGAACTTTTTTTACGGCCATGATTTCTTGAGTTTCTAGAAAATCCAAGAACTCATACTTATTAGACACTAGTTGGCAATAATTAGTATTCTCTAACCTAGTATTTGCAAAATCTCTAAACTTTGAATTTAACTTTAGTAATGCTTCTTCCATTTTCAAGATCTATCTAATATCATGTTTGGATGAAGCTATGATATAGTGCAAGGGAAGAGAATCCCTAAATGAGATGTCCTAGCCCCCAAAAAATAACCACACAATGAAAACACAATAATAATGCAACACAAATGTAAGATTTGATACCAAATCACAACACTTTATTCACAAATATAACTGTTTACATGCAATATGCCAATTGTAAGGCCTTCCAGGTTAGGCCAAATACAACAATAATTATTATAACAGTTCTGTAAGATCTCTTAAGATCTAATCCAAACCCTAGCTAGTCCTGACTCATAACTAGATAAGAACACCAAGAAGAATCTAAACTTGTACCCTCAGGTCCACCAAGCTATTATCTGGTTCTCAAGCCTTAGCTACTAGCTCTACTCATAAACTCACAACTCCACCACAATCCTACTGTAAACTACCTCACATTTGATGCTTTGTCTATAGACTCAAATAAAAATCACCCTTTCAGCTACTCTCTAGACTCACTCCTCTGAATGAATGAATCACTCCATGCATGAATGAATAAATACTCTGCAAGACTCCCTACTTATACCCAACTAAGCCACAAGTCAGCCTAGCAATTAAAACTTAAACAAAAAACCTTGCATTAAATGCATATTTAAGCCACAAGTTGATTCACAAAAAACATTAAATATAAAATATTAACCTACAATTAACATGCAATAACTACACAAAACACTTAGGACAAGCCCCAAGTTTACAACACTAATTAAATGTACATAGGAGAGATAACCAAGACTAAAAATAGGTCCACACAAACTCCCAAATCGATCCACATCACAATCACATGCTACATACATTAAATGCACCAAGAACTCCAGTCGACACAAACACATTGCTGAGTGTCAGCAAACTCCTAAGCATTGTCGAGCTCCCACAAGCATGCCGACGTCCCAAACCATGTTGAGCTCCACAGACCATGCCGAGCTCCTAGACCATACCGAGCACCACTTCTTGCCAAGCCCCAAAGCATGCTGAGCACCACTCCTTCTTTGGATGAGTACCAGTCCAAGCACCCTCCAAAGAAACTATTGAGCCTCCTCCCATGAACTCCAAAGTAGTCACCAAGAAAAGCCAAGATGCTCCTACATCAAGCTTGCTCAAGAAGTGCTTTGAATTTTTGTACTACTATTTCTATTGAAGAGAGTTGAGTTCTTGACTCATCCCCAAAAATCTCTAGGCTGGTGACAGTATAGTACTTATCTGCTTCCAAAAATCACCTTTGAACTTTATTTTTTATTTCTTGAATATCCTCATATAACCGTATGATAACTTTGTTTTCAACTGATACCTTCTCTATCCAATTATCTATTTTTATGTAATTCTACTATTGTATATACCTCCATCAACATATGATACTTTTTCCTTTAATAGTCTTCAATGCTTCCAAATTATTGGCCTAGGTATGTATTTCATCCATTAACCCAAAATACCAATTTGTTGGAATTATTCTAGATGATGTGTAGAAGGTTCAAATTACCTTGAATTATATGTCGCCCTCTATCTTCAAAATGGTGATGCCACCTTTTGCAAGCATCCAAAATGAATCACTTTCCTTTGCAATTTGTCCTCGCTCTTTCTTCTCTAGAGAAACCCCTAGAGACACCTCTAGATGGTCATGGTCAATTGGGCCTACTATTTCATTTATGTATCTCCTTAAAAACTCATTCTACTTTTTTAAAACCAAAATCTCTAACTCACACTAATCCAAGTGTGTAAACAATTGCTTGAGGCCTTTGGTGAACAAAACCTTTTATGTATCAATCGTAGGCCTTCCCAACACTATCCCCTTTATCTAATAGTCTTTTGGAGACACTTCCTCAATATTGCCATGGGGAGGAAGGATGGAAATGTGTGGCTATAGATCTTCATTCCCATTCTTTATACTAAAATCCAATGTCTTAGCATCACTTTTTATAGTATCTAGTACCTTGACTATCTTTATCAACTCTGTCATACCCTCCTCTACTATGAACACTATATATCTCCTTTGTCAAGTTAAAACCTCCCCTTTCAACCACACTAGAGTAGTTCCATGGGGGACATGTACTAAGAAGATGATGTAGGCTCTAAAGCTAGACATTTCTTTTTATCACCTTGTTCTAGAGTCTTCTCTTGTCATGGGAGGATTACTGATTGAGATTCTATTTTTGCCTATGTCGAGGACCTAGTCTCTACTCTAAGAGGATCTTGTTCTTATTCCTCTATAATTTTTTCTTCTTCTGATACTTCATCGTTGTGTAACTAGACATACTCACCTCCTCTACGATATGGCTTTCTGGCTCTGTTACTCAAGGAGGTATTGCAAATGCTTCATATTCTTGATGAGGATGAGGTAAATATGGAAGGTTATCTAATTATGGGGGAGGTATACCTTGTGGTACTTTAGGTAAGGGAGGAAGTTGTTCCCAATCCTCTCCTAGTGACTCATTCTAAGGGGTATCTCATATCTTTTCCCCTACCATTTTTGTGTCCACTGGCATGAAGTCAAAGTCTAAAATGTCAAAGAAATTAGTCCCTTCTTCTCCCATCTCTTCAATCCATATTTATTTTTCTTGATCTAAGGCTTCTATCTAAATTGGCTATTCCAGTATGGAAGTTGGTGTCTAGGTCAAACTCTTCCTCCTTTCCTCTTCCACAACTCTTCCTGACTAAGTTCTCCTGTTGAGTGGGATATACTCAATTTCCTCTCCTTCTTCACAATTTTGAGCCTTAGGTATGATCTTTGGAACCTAAGGGGATAGAGTACTCTTCTTCTTCAACTTCTTCATTTTCTCTACAAACAACAATATCTCACTTTGAGCTCTATTTGATACTTATGGGGTAACCCTTTCTTGGTGGATTCATTCTTGATTAACCCTTTTCCTCTTTTTACTCTTTACCCTCTTGGTTTGGAAGTACTCCACTTCTTGTTTGTGCTAATGCACTATTCAGGCCTTAAAGGTGACTTGACAAGATATGTAGGAACTATAAATTTTGTTCCTTTTCCCTTCTTTGTCCATGTGGTGTCTTGCAAAGTTAGAGCTTAGGGAACTAGATCCAAGTGAAAAGGTTTCCTGACCCACTCCTTGGTTAATTGTATAACATGTCAAGCCCTATGATAGATATTGTTATTCTCCTCTTGACCAATCTCTGTGTTCATAATGCATCACTCATAGATCTTGTCCTTGTTGTATAGTGGGTCCATCAAATTAGGAGTATCTTTGTTCCACACCTTTAGAGTTACCTCCAAATTAACTACCTTTTTTGTCAGATGTATTCTATGTATGACCACACATTTTCATCTTGGATACTCCCTCTCTTAACCAAACCAGGATAATATGTTGGTGCTATAGCTAGGAAGTATACAACATAGTGTTAGAATATTTATAATAACTAAGGAGTGGGGGATGAATTAGTAATCCAAGGTTGAGGTGTACCAATTGAACGTTTAAACACTTTAACTAATCCATATCTAAGAATCCAATAACTCAGTCTCCATAGTAAACAATTATCACCATAAACCTAAAATCCACTATCTTAATACTTATTGATGCAAGGAAGGATAGGGAAAAATAGGGCCAATGACACACCTAGCTCTTTGAACCACCCTGCAAGAGTTAACACAATGAAAGTAAACACAAATAATAACAACCAAAGGAGGAAGAAGAGTAAAATAATTCTATTGATTTATCAAAATATCTTCATACATGTCCAGCTATAAGGCCTTTTGGGTTATAGCCAGATACAAAATACATTCACATTCAAAGATCAGTAGCAAATTCACACTTTCCAGTTCTGCTCTCAAATCCTCTTCAAAACTACCTAAAAACTATCTAGCTCTAAGCCTAAACACTCTATTTATAATAGCAAAAATGGCTAATAGATCATTCTAGAACATAGAGAAGCCACAATTTGGCTCTCAACAAATATTAAATGAAAATAAACCTAACATTGAATTCTTGAAGAGCCACAAGTCGGCCTACATCAGCAATTAAATTCTAGAAATCGATATCCAAGAAAAATTGTGATATCTCCTAGCTCCAATTGACTAGATATGTAGGTCCTCTACAACCCCTTGAGTGTGCAAGGTTTGATTCACCAAGGAAAAGTGTGCATCCACCTTGAATGTCAAGCAAAAGAAACTGTCACACATAACTATGAGAAATTGATGCTCCAGGAGAATTTCCATATATCCCAACTCGTAAGAAGTTAAAACTTGCACCTTGGATCATAGATAGTAATCTAGGATCTCTTCAATCCCTAAGGTGTGCAACCCTTCATTCATTATGGAAAATTAGTTACACAGTTTGCAACAAGCACCTAGAAACCAGAAAACACAGTTTCAATAGCAAAATAAGAACTAAAAACATGCAGGATAGCAGTGCAACCGAGGATGCTCCTACCTCAGACAACTAGGGTTAGAAGAAATAATTCTCCTAAATCATTGTGATTTCACAACCTAAGTTGAATCAAACTCAGATTGAGAAATCCATGAAGCATCTTCCATAGGTCTGTTCTTTCACTTCACTAGATATTCATAATAATCTTTTCCCCTTGTGCTCTTACCAATTCTCTAATCCAATATCTGTTCAACTTCTTCAATATAATTCTTAAGTTAGTCCTCTAATACAATTAATTCATCATTTGACTCATGATACTTATACAAATCAATAATATTGAATATAGGAGATATATCTATATCATCAGGTAACTGAATTTCATCAGTGTTTCCACTGTCAAATTTCTTCAAGATCTTACAAGGTCCAAAATTCTTCATCTTCAACTTACTATATATTCCAACAAGAAATCTTCCTTTCTTCAGATGAACCATCACCTCATCACCAACTTGAAAATCATGATGTCTTCTAGATAGATCAACATTCTCCTTATACTTCTGATTACTTTTTTTTATCCTCAACTTCACTTCCTTATTCAAAGACTCCATAAAATCAAAAAATTCTTCTCCTGCAACACTTCTCTTTTCTTCACCAATAATATCTCTTAGATCTAATACTCCTCTAGGCTTCATTCCAGTAAAAATTTCAAAAGGTTTCTTTCTTGTACTCTTATTCACATAATTATTATATGAAAATTTAGCTTATACCAATACCATCTCCCAATTACTTGGCTTATTCCCAACTAAACATCTTAGCAAATTACCCAAGCTTCTATTTACAACCTCTATCTATCCATCTATTTTTGGATGAAATGTAGAACTAAACTTCAACTAAGTACCCATCTTCTTCAACAAAGTCTTCCAAAAATAACCAACAAGCATACTATCTCTATCGAAAATAATACTTCTTGGTAATCCATGCAATCTCACAATCTCTTTAAAGAAAAGTTCAGCAATATGCTCAACATCTAATGTCTTCTTACATGGTATGAAATGAGCCATCTTATAAAATTTTTCCACAACAAGATGGAATTGTACCCTTTCATTGTCTTAGGCAATCCAAGAACAAAATCCATACTGATGTCACTCCAAGGTTTCTCAGGAATAGTAAAAGGTGTATACAAACTAGTATTTTGACTCACTCCTTTTGCAACTTGACAAACTCCACAAATATTTAAAATTTTTTGAACATCCTTATACATTTGTGACCAATAATACTTCTCTTTCAAAAAATTCAATGTCTTATCAATTCCAAAATGTCCAGCCAATCTACCACTATGATTTTCCTTAATCAAATTCAACCTCATAGAACTCCTAGGAATACACAACTAAATACCTTTGAACAACATACCTTCTTGAATGAAATACTCACCATACTTACTTATATGATATGTTAGATTTGGTGCTCTACACTCTCTCCATGTCTTAGAAAAACTAGGATCAACATCATACAACTCTTTCATTTCATCAAAACCAAGAACTTAAACCTTCATTTTAGTCAACAAAGAATGTCTTTTAGTCAATGCATCAAAAAATCTATTAGTAACTCCACTCTTGTGCTTAATGAAAAATGTAAAATTCTACAAATACTCAACCCACTTCATACATATCTAATTCAATTTATGTTGACTTCCCAATATTGTAAAGCTTTATGACTAGTATAAAACACAAACTCCTTAGGAATCAAATGATGTCTCCACTTCTTAAAATCTTCGACAATAGCATAAAATTCTTGATCATACACATTATACTTCCATTTAGCATCATTCAACTTCTCACTAAAGAAACCAACAGACTTACCTTCTTGACTTAATAAAACTCCAAATGTATTACCACTTGCATCACATTCAACTTGAAATACTTTGTTAAAATTAGGCAAAGCCAATATAGGTAATTCAACAACCTTTTGTTTCAAAGTCTGAAAACCCTTATCAGCTCCATGTGTCCACTTGAATTCCTTTTTATCTCCTCTCATTGTCTCAGCCATAGCATTACAAACAACACTGAAATTCTTTATAAACTTTCTATAAAAACTAGCAAAACCATGAAATGATCTTACCTCACCCACATTCTCAAGTGTAGGCTACTCCAAAATTGCTTTAACCTTCTCAGGATGCATCTTCAAACCATCAGCTGAAATCACAAATCCCAAATACACAATCTCCTCTTATTAGATTGTGGTGACTGATCAGGAAAGTACTATACATACTTCATAAACTCTTTGAAATTTATTTTGGGCCCTATTTTATCAAGATTTTGGGCCTACATGTAATTATTAATTATAACCCTAAAGCTATTAAAATACTTGTATAAAAGGGCTTAGGGTTAGGGATTGTTTGACAAGGTGTGATGCAAAATTGGTTCTTGTGGTGGTATTGAGCTATAAGGGATTACGGATTGTAATCAGGTTGTAATCACTGGATCATAAAAATATTGGACTTGCTATTTGGTGGATGTAGCCTAGGGATTGGGTGAACCGCGTTAAATCTTGGTCCCTTGTGTTCTTTTCTATGTGATCTATTATTTTTTATTATTGGTTATATTTGCATGTAATTTTTATTTCCGTCCATGGTTTAATCCTAACACCTCTTGCATAAAAGAACACTTTTTTAGATTAATTAGCAACTTTTCTTCTTTCAATCTCTACAATACTTATCTAATATGCTCAAGCTGTTCTTCCTTAGTCTTACTAAATATTAAAATATCATCCAAATAAATAATTACAAACTTACCCAAGAATCTTTTTAGAACTTCATTCATCAACTTCATGAAAGTATTAGCTACATTAGTCAAACCAAAAGGCATAACCAACCATTCATACAAACCATCTTTTGTCTTGAAAGTAGTCTTTCATTCATCACCTTCTCTGATTTTGATATGATGATAGAAACTTTTCAAATCAATTTTCGTAAAATACTTTTCTCCACTCAAAAAATCAATTATGTCATCCATCCTCAACATAGGAAACCTATATTAAACTATGATCTTATTGATAGGTTTGGAATTAGTACACATTCTCCATTCTCCATTCTTTTTAGGTGCTAACACAATAGATACAACACATGGACTCAAAATTTCTCTGATCAAACCTTCTACAACAACTCATGCACTTGTCTGTTAAGTTCTTCATTCTTTGTAGGTGTCAATCTATATGGTGCTTTATTTGGAAAACTAACTCTAGGAATTAGATCCATATAATGACTTATACTTCTTACTTTAGGTAAACCATTAGGAATATCATCAGCAACAATATCTTTATATTTATTCAACAACTCTACAATTTTTGCTATTATACCAACTTCTGATGCTTGGTCATTACTACCAACACTCGGCCCTCTAGTAACTGTAGCTAAAAAAACTCAATTCCTCTTTACTTCCTTTTCAAATTATTTTCCATTAACCATGCAAAATTTTATTGCAGTACACCTGACCTCATCTAGACTTTCAATCAAAGGAAATAATGTTTGATTCTTCACCTATCCAAAGAGTATATTGATTCAATCTTCCATCATGTACAACATATCTATCATATTTCTAAGGTCTACCCAACAAAATATGACAACAATCCATAGGTATAATATCACACAATACTTCATCAAAGTAATGTCCAATCTTGAACTTCACAAGGCATTGCTCAGTTACCAATATCTTATGCTCATCTTTGATCCATGAAACATGATAGGGCTTGTAATGTTTCAGCCTCTATAACTACAACTTTGTAACCAACTCTTCTTATGCCAAATTTTTTGAACTTCCACTATCAATGATCACCTTGTAGCATTTTCTAGCTATCTTACATCTGGTCTTGAAAAGACTTCTTTTAAGGACTGGTTCCTCATCACTTCCTTTATTACATAAGGTTCTTCTTACCATCAAATTTTCTCAAGCCTCAGGTCCACATGGTGAACTCTCAATGTCTTCTTGAATCACAACATTTCTATTATTCTGACCACTTTTAGAAGATCTACATTCAAGAGACCTATGTCCTTCTTTACTAGATCTGAAACAATTACCATGAAAACTACCTCTAGAATAAGAATTACCTCTTCCTTGGTAAGATCCAGTGCCTCTTTGATATGAACTACCACCTTTCCATTCAGTCTTGTCTTTGTCATCATTCTTCCATTTAGATTTTCCTTTATCCTAGACAAGATTATCTGATCTACCACCTTCTCCATAAGATCTACCTCTATCTCTCTACAATCTACCACCTCTACCTCTTTGTATTTATTCATGCTTCTTTGTCAAGATCTCCTTAGCTTTCAAGGCATATTGATATGCTTCTTCTACACTTTCCAATTTCATAAAACTCAACATCATTATCCACATATCTAGATTTGATGTCCAATCTATAGAATTCCTCGGTATACTCTTTTACAGTCATGTCCTTTTGTTTCAAATTTTGCATCTTTCACAAAAAGCTAACCTAGTAATAAACAAGAAGGAATTTGTTCTTTACCTTGTTCACCATCTTTGGCCAAGTTCTAATCTTCTCCTTTCCTCTCCTTTGTCTATAAATTTGCAAATTCTCCCACCATAGTGAAGCATGACCTTTCAACCTAGTAACTGCAATCTTCACCTTCTTA
This sequence comes from Cupressus sempervirens, assembly GCA_028749045.1. Classification (NCBI taxonomy): domain Eukaryota; kingdom Viridiplantae; phylum Streptophyta; class Pinopsida; order Cupressales; family Cupressaceae; genus Cupressus; species Cupressus sempervirens. The sequence continues at coordinate 191,478,838 of CM053785.1, forward strand.
TTATCAAGAGTGTTTTCATACTTAAAGAACTTCTCCATAGCTAAGATCCAATCTAGCACAACATTGGTATCCAATTTTCCATCATAAGGAATAACTTCTACAATAGGATTTGAATTTTCCCTTGACAAAACTCACAACAATCTTTCCTCATCTTGATATTCTTCAAGTTCCAAATTTAAGTTTAGTGTTGCTACTTCATCATCACTTACACCATCAAGATGTGCTCCTATCCTTTGGGATATCTCCATATTATCTAATCTAGCTGCAATTTGTCTCAAATGATCCAATATAACATTATCAACATTTCTCCTACCACGAACCATCTTTATAAATGAGGTTCCTGCAAGATCGTAACCCTCTACAAGTTATAGGTCAAATTCATAGATCTGCCATCCTACAACCAATATCCAAAATAGGGCTCTACACAATCCAATCTCCACAAGTATGAACCTCAAGTTTTGATACCACCTGACACAAGGAAGGATAGGGAAAACTAGGACCAATGGCACATCCAACTCTCTGAATTACCCTACAAGAGTTAACACAATAGAAGCAAACACAAAGAACAACAACCAAAGGAGGAAGAAGAGTAAAATACTTTTATTGATTTATCAAAATATCTTCATACATACCCAGTTATAAGGCCTTCTGGGTTACAACCAAATACAAAATACATTCACATTCAAAGATCAGTAACAAATTCACACTTTCTAGTTCTACTCTCAAATCCTCTTTAAAACTGCCTAAAAATTATCTAGCTCTAAGCCTAAACACTCTATTTATACTAGCCAAAATAGCTTATAGATCATTCTAGAACATAGAGAATCCAAAATTTAGCTCTCAACAGATATTAAATGAAAATAAACTGAACATTAAATTCTTCAAGAGCCACAAGTTGACCTACATTAGCAATTAAATTCCAAAAATTGATGCTTGAGCAAAATCATGATATCTCCTAGCTTTTCTTGTGCTTCAAATTGTGGGTAGATATCTCAGTCCTCTATAACCCATTAATTGCATAAGGTATGATTCACCAAGGAAAAGTGCACATCCAACTTGAAAGTCAAGCAGAGGAAACTGTCATGCAGAACTTTCAAAAATTAATGCTTTGGGAGAATTGCCATATCTCCCAACTCATAAGGAATTAGAACTTGTGCCTTGGATAGTACTTTAGGCCGTCTTCAATACTTGAATTGTGCATCCCTTTATTCATTATAGAAAATTAGTTACACGACCTATAACAGGCACCCAAAAACAAAAAAATGCAGTTTCAACAACAAGATAAGAACTGAAAACATGTAGGATAGTAGTGTAACCCAGGATGCTCTTGCATCACTTATCAAACTTGTAGAATGTAAAAAATTAACAATAAAACATCACAAATGACATTTTTGAAAAAGAAAATTGTTGAAGTATAGAAATGAGGAAGGGTGTTGAAACCTATCATGAAAAAATCATTATTTTTTCACTAATGTCAAACCTGCTACTTGTTGGTAAGACAATTGCTTACTTTGGTTAGAATGTTATCATTTCATTGATTTATGAAGAGAATTTGAATAGAAAGGATAACAAGAGTACTTAGAGAAAGGTTAAGTTATATGGTGTATAAAAAGAAAAGTAAGACCAATGAGACCTTGATGATATAGTGTATTGTTTATCTACTTAAGGCTACAATGCAAGGATATTGATGCAAAGACAAGAAGAAGCCTAAGCAAAAAGAAGATGTCTTCCAGGTTTGACTGAAAAAATATGCAAGCCGAGTAGAAAAATGGTTATGGTTGAGAGAATTTTAGTGCATGCTAAGAAAATCAATATATCAGTAGTGATCGAGAAAATATAGTATGTGTTGAGTGTTAGAGAATGACAGTAATGATTGAGCAAAGACTTAGTTCATGCCAAGCAACCTAGTGTTGACAAAGCATCAAAAGACTGTTATTTTCAAGTAAACAACATGTTATTGCCGAGTGATAGTAAAATGAGTTTAATCAAAGAATTGATGAATTTGAGCCAACAAATTTGATTTCTTGAATTTTGTGAAGCATGTTCAAGATAAGTTTGATGAGATGGTGGCACATAATTCAAGATAAACCATTTTGAGACAAATCTACTAAGGACTGTAAGAGAAGTTTTTAGAGGGAACATAATGGAAAGATGGGAGGATTTAATGAATTTGTAGTAACTCTAAAATGGACAATCATAATTAAGTAGAAAAAGATCAAAATTCTCTATATAAGGAGATACAAGGCCAGAAGCAAAGTGTGAGTGAACAAGAGGAGTCTGAAGGTGTTGCTTCATGTGGTGGTCAAAGGAATGAGTTTGTAGTTGGATTAATAAGCAAAAATGCTTAATGAGGTGAAGGCTTGAAGGGTGAACAAGAAATCAAAGATAGAGGGAATAAATGCCCAACAAAATGGAGAGCTAAATGTGAGATCTAAAATTTGGAAGTGAGTTGTTTTGTTATCAGATCAAGTCTTGTTGTTACTTTCTAACAACTATACCAATCTAGATAAATCCTTTGGATTAATCTTGACTTGACACTCATGATTAAATCCTTTAACTGGGTGACATTCTAATGAATTTTTTTGAAGTCCTCTAACAAGGATCACTCTTAACAAGGTGATTGAAATCCATGAATCAAGGTAGCATTTAATAGTGTGTATTATAACCTTTGATAGGGTTGGCTCCTTACAAGATTCACTTTAGAAGAGTGAAAATTGGTATCATGTTACTATTGGTTTTTCCCAAATTGGGTTTCTATGTTAAATCCTTGTGTCAAATTGTGTGATTGAATTTTTTGTCTTTCATATTTACATTTTTGCAAAGTTCTTTTGACCTAGGACAGTAATATACTAAGGTTTGAGATATTAGATGATTTAATTAATGAATGCACATGTATTTACTGAGTACTAAAAATTTTTATTTGTACATTTGGACCTTGGATAATTGATTCACCCCCCTCTCAGTTATTCTAAATTATTCCAACAATTGGTACTAGAGCGCTTGGTGCTTGTGAAGGAAATAGTTTGAAGGTACTAGTAGCTAAAGATCAAGATGTATAGAAAGTAGGTGCCCAATATAAACAAGGATAAATTTCTTGCATGGAAAAGTTTGATGAGGTTGTATCTAGGAGGACTTGGAGATTATGCATAGTCAACTAACACCACTAAACATATTGAAGTAGTTGGAGCCCCAACTACTAAACAACTAAAATAGAAGAAAGAACACAATTAGGCAATGTTGGAGATTGCATATGTCCTAAGATATTTAGATTCTAAAGACATCAAAGAATGCACTACTTATAAAGAAATGTGGGATGTTCTACAAAAGATCTATTGAGGAGATAAGAATGTGCTAAGAGCCAAGGCATAAAGTTTAAGAGAAACATTTAATGATATGAAAATTCAAGAAGGTGAAATCTACAGTTCAGTATTGTGGAAAAATCAAAGAGGTTATAAATGCATTTAGAGGATCATATGGAAAGCTTGAAGATGAGACTATGATCAACAAAGTATTGAGAACCCTATTTCCTATCAATGCTATTAGAGTCTCTTCTATACAAGAAGTAAGGTGTGCTCTTGGTAGTGATCTTCCCCTTGAAGGACTGGTTGGTAGACTCACTACTTTTGAACTTTCAAATTTTGATAATTTCAAATATGAGAATATTGAATCTACTTTAAAAAGATAAAATGAAACTTAAAGGACATAAATATAAGAGAAATAAAAAATGTCAAACATGTTGCTAGTGACAGTGAAACAAAAGATGATTATCTAGAAGAACTTGAAGTACTACTGGATAGGAAATTTCACAGAGACAAAGGAAAATAGAAAGGTAAGCTACCCATCATATGTTTTAATTGTAATGAAGTTGGTCATATTGCAACAAGATGTCCTGAGAAGGAAAACAACAAAAATAAAGACAAATACAGAGGTAGAAAAGATGAGAGTAATAAAGGCTATAAAGACAAGGGAAAGAAAGCTTGTTACATTGCCGAAGAAGAAACTAATGACGAATTTCATGATCATGATGATGAAGTTGTCTATGTTGTAATGAAAGATGATTTTGATGAAGATGAGGCAACTCCACTAGTATCATATGCAAGTAAAAGTAAAATATGGATCTTTGATAATGGATGTTCCCATCAAATGACTAGAGATAAAAGTAAGTTCATTACCCTTGATCATTAAAATGAAAATAGTGTTAGATTTGGTAATGATGCACCTTGTCAAATAAAAGGTAAAGGATCAATAAGATTGATAAATAAGACCATGTGTGACAATGCTTACTATGTGGAAGGACTTAACTATAACCTATTGAGTGTGTCACAATTGAATATTTCATGATGCAAAGTTGAATTTGATAACATGAAGGCTAAGATCCATGATACTAATGAAAAAAATTATTGGAAGTGGTGATCAAATAAGAGGTGATCTATTTTATCTTGAAATCAATGAAGCTACTTGTCTTGTTGTAAAATTTGATGATGTGTGGATATGGAACAAAAGGTTATGTCATGTAAATTTTAAAAATTTGGTTAGTATAAATAAGATGAAAAGAGTCAAAGGTTTACCAAAACTGAAGCAAATTGATTATGTGACTTGCAAACAATGTCAATTAGGCAAGATGACAAAATCTAGTTTTAAAAGTAAGACTTATACTTCAAAGAAATTATGAAATTATTTCATACTGATCTATGTGGACCAATTGATGTGCAAAGCTACAAAGGTGACAAATATTTTATTATATTTGTTGATGATTACTCTAGAATTATGACACATATATTTTTGAGATGACTGTGAAGATTGGTTTTGAGAAAATTGATGACAACAACAATCTATACTTGAAGGCACAATGAGGTAAAAGAATTTTACTAGCTGAAATATTTGTTAATGATATCATATTTGGAGAGAAAAAAGCATTATGTAAGATATTTGCAAATGAAATGAAGAAAAAATTTGAGATGTCTATATTTGGAGAAATAAAATTCTTTGTTGGATTACAAGTATATAAGATGAAATATGGTATTTACATTACTCAGTCCAAGTATGCAAAAGAAATCTTGAAATTTTTTGGAATGGAATATTCAAGACCAATTAGTACTCCCATGATGACAAGAAATAAACTATCCAAAATTGATGATTCTGCTGATGTAAATCAAACATTGTATAGGACTATGATTGGAAAATTGCAATATGTAGCTCATAGCAAACTTGATATTGCACTAGTTGTTGGGATTGTTGTAAGGTTTTTTGCAAATCATAAGGAGAATCAATTAATGTCTATTAAAAGGACTATGAGATAATTGAAAGGTACATAAGATTATAGTCTATACTATAAGGAGAATGACAAGTTTGACTTGAGAGCCTAAATAGATGCTGATTAGGCTCGAAACATTGATGATAGGAAAAGTACAAGTGGTGGAGTATTTTTTTAAGGAAAAATATTAGAAAGAAATGAATTATATTTTACAATATATTGTTGAAGCTAAATATGTGGTTGCTATAGTGAATTATATAAATGTGGTATAGGTCAAACAGTTACTCAAAGGAATGAAGAAAGAAATAATTGGACCTATGATAATCTACTATGATAATAAAAGTGCTATAAACATATCTATGAATCCTATGATGCACACAAAGACAAAGTACATTGCAATCAAATATCATTATTTAAGAGAATTGGTTCAAGACAAAGAAGTGAGAATGGAATATGTGAATACAAAGGAACAAATAGCTAATATATTCACAAAGGCTTTACCTGAGGATGCACATAAATATCTTAGAGGTAAGCTAGGGGTGATACCCCTATCTAAAGCTACTTAAGAAGTAAGAGTTGTGTCTTGCATCAACTGAATTATATGAAATACTTTACAACTTGATGCAGTGCATCTTACTTTATAATCTACCTAAATTAAAGAAGGAACTGAAATAGAAGATTTACAGTCACAAGTAAGGTGACAGAGTGATAATATTATCAAGGAGAACCTGAATTAGTTATATCTGCATGAATAAATGAAAAATATTTGGTATACTTGTCAAAGAGGGATAAATCAAAGGGAGAAATTAGAGGGAGAAATTAAAGGGAGAAGTCAGAGGAGAAATCAAAGGAAAAATTATAAAAGAGATCAAAGGGAGAAGTTAGAGGAGAAATCAAGAAAAAATTAGAAAAGAGATCAAAGGGAGAAATCAGAGGGAGAAATTAGAGGAGAAATCAGAGGAGAAAGAGAGAGTTGAAGAAGAAGAGAGATTGCAAAGAAAATAGTAACCTATATAGAGGAAGGACACATATTAATACAGGGAGAGATTTCAATAAAAGGTATTAAGTTTCATTTTGATATTGTTGTTGGTATTGGTTTTCCATCAATGCCGAAGAGGGAGATTGTTAAAAAAAAGATTTTTGAAGTATAGAAATGAGTAATAGTGTTGAAACCTATCATGAAACAATCATTATTTTGTCACTAATGTCAAACCTACTATTTTCTAGTAAGACAATTGCTTACTTTGGTTAGAATGCTATCATTTGATTGATTGATGAAGAGGATTTGAAAAGAAAGGATAAAAAGAGTACCTAGAGAAAGGTCGAGTTATATGGTGTATAAAAGAAGCACAAAGACCAAATGAGACTTTGATGATATAGTGTATTGTTTATCTACTTAAGGCTATAATGAAACGATATTGAAGAAAAGACAAGAAGAAGACTAAGAAAAAAGAAGATGTTTGCCAAGCCTAATCAAACAAATAGTGCAAGACAAGCATTTAGTTTAGGCTAAGCAGAAAAATGGTTATGGTCGAGAAAAGTTTAGTGTTTTTCGAGCAAAGAAAAATATCTGTAGTGATCAAGAAAAACATAGTATGTATCAAGCGTTAGAGAATGGCAATAATGATCGAGCAAAGACTTAGTTCATGTCGAGCAACTTAGTGTTGACTGAGCATCAGAAGACTATTATTACTGAGCAAAAAATATATTATCATTGAGTGACAAAAAAATGAGTTTAATCAAAGATTTGACAAATATGAGCTGACAAAGTTAATTTCTTGAATTGTGTGAAGTGTGTTGAAGATAAGTTTGATGAGCTAGTGGCACAAAATTCAAGATAAACCATTTTGAGACAAATCTAATGAGGATTGTAAGAGAAGTTACTAGAGGGAACATAATGGAGAGAAGAGAAGATTCGATGGATCTAACCTAACCCTAAAATAGATGATCATATTTAAGCGAAAAAAGATCAAAATTCTCTATATAAGGAGATACAAGGCTAGAAGCATAGTGTGAGTGAACAAGAGGAGTTTGAAGGTGTTGCTTCATATGGTGGTCAAAGGAATGAGTTTGTAGTTGGCTTAATAAGTGAAAAGGCTTAAGGAGGTGAAGGCTTGAAGTGTGACATTATAATGAAATGTTTTAAAGTCCTCTAACAAGGCTCACTCTTAATAGGGTGATTGAAATCCTTTATTCAAGGTCATATTTAACAATGTGTATTGTAACCCTTAATAGGGTTGGCTCCTTAGAAGGATCACTTTAGAAGAGTGAAATTGGTAACATGTTACTAGTGGTTTTTCCCAAATTGAGTTGCCATGCTAAATCCTTGTGTCAAATTGTGTGATTAAATTTGTGGTGTTTCATATTTACATTTTTGCAAATTTCTTTTGACCTAGGATAGTAATATACTAAGGTTTGAGATATCGGATGATCTAATCAGTGCATGCACATGTATTTACTGAGTACTAAATTTTTTTATCTATACATTTAGATCTTGGATAACTGATTTACCCCCCCTCTCAGTTATTCTAAATTATTCTAAAAGACATCCACACAAGTTGACAATAGGATTTAAAGTGGAAACACATTTTTGGGAAAAAACCATTAGTGGCATGTCGCCAATATTTCACTCTTGTAAAGTGAGCTCTATTAGGAGCCAACTCTATTATATGTTACAAAATACACTGTTAAATGTGACCTTTTTAAAGGGTTTAATCACCCTATTATGAGTGGTCTTGTTAGGGGACTTAAGAACATTCCATTAGAATTCCACCTTGATTAAAGGATTTAAATATGATTGTTAAGTCAACCTTGATTAAAGGATTTCAATATTGATACAATGGTTAGAAAGTAATAGTAGGTTTGATGTAAAAAATACAACTCACTTTGCAAATATAGATCATAGTTTGGTTCACATGATGATCCATTAACTGACCTTCATTATCATTTCAGTATCTAATCTACTTGGCACTCCTTCAAGAAATCACACTTTGACTCTTCACAACTCTTCTTAGCCTCCAACTTAAGTTCACCAATCAATAGCATCAACAACTGCTTGCAACCTCTCAAGGTCTTCACCATCTCTTGTAACCTCTCAACACTTTAAATTGGTCCTTATGCATCCCTAAATAGGCATTTCTAATCTATTTTCACTTAAATACCACTGTAGATCTTAGGGTTTGGTTAGATTCATCGAATCCTTCTAACATTTCATCTCCTCTTTTCTCTTCAAGAAAATTCTCCAAAATTTGTCTTGAATTCTTGCATAGAAATGATAAAAAATGGTTTCCCTCAATTTAAATACTCCAAGTCATCCATCCTTATCTTCCACACATTTTCATATTTTAAGAAATCAACTATGTTAGATGGAAATCATGATTTCCTCATAATTTATCAAATATTTCCCTCATCCAACATTATTTTATGATGCTCAGTCATCATTGGATTACTCAGTCGCTACTAAATTTTTTTTTCAGTACATATAATGACACTCAATTAATATTGATGCTCGATCAACACTAAATTTCTCTATTTATACTATAACTCGGTCAACAGTAGCATAACTTGGTGTAAATTTCAAGTTTCATAATCTTCTACTCTTTTGCTTGGTCAAGCCTATGTATTTGGTCAATCTTTGATCACTTCTCCAAGGCTTCATTAAAACTATCTTCTTCATTTGTAGCATGTTTAAACAATCAATTTATCTTGTCAAATTCTAACTAATCAAGTTCCTATTGTAATTCCTCTCATAACTCAACCTTTTCTCTAGGTTCTTTTGTTATGTCCATCTTCTCAAATCCTCTTCATCAATCATCTCGATATGGAACTCAAATTTGATAACAGAGTATCTTACCAATTAGGTTTGACATCAATGAAAAGATAACAATTGTCTCAATTGTAATTTCCAACAATCTCCCTCTTTGACATTGATGGAAACATCTCTAGTTACCATACAATCCACAACATGTACTGCTTCAAGAATCTCCCTTTGTGTTTAGTATCAGATCTTCATTAATATCCTTAGTTTCATTTTGATTCTCATCTTTTTATCCAACAATCTCTTTCTTTTAGTTTCATTCTAATTCTCATCCATGTAGCTCACATAAGCTCCCTATATTAGATAATGAAATCAATCAGATTCTTCTATATTATTGGAAATACCTTGTATAAATTCTCCCTCTTTGCAAAATCTCCTAACTGAATGATGTAGGAGCATCCAGAGGTATAAGGGCAATCCTGTGTCACCCAAAAAAATGTACTTAGACTTAGTTTTTTTTTCATGTGTTTTCATTTCTAGATATCCATTTGGGTCAAATAAAGGTTCCAACACTCACATTTCCACTATCAGTGTTCTAGGTTAGAGTATTTGAACACCTTGGGTTATGTATAAATGCCAAAAAAAATAGTATGTAATTGAGCCATAATTTTGGTAAATTAGAGGGTGTAAATTGGCTAAATGAATGTAATTTTAATTTAGAGCATTCCAAAAAAAGAATCAGGTCAAAAGACCCCACGGTTTGAAAGTTATTACAATTTTTCAATTTTTGGAGACCTCCTAAGAATGCTTCAATGTTAGGTTAAGGGAATTAAATGACCTTGAACAAGGCTGAAAATGGGGGACAAGCAAAGATTGTCCATAGGGCTATAGAAAACTTCGAGAGCTTTTCGAAAATGTAAACGGTTTTTCAATCGGAGCTACGATTCAAAAGTTATGCCTCCCGAAAGTTCAGTTATCATTTCTGGATTCTTCTAGTTTTGTGCCGACTTCTAACATGGCTTTTGGAGCCTTCTACTTCGTCGGTGGATGCCAAATAGCACTTTATAGAATGTATTCCTAATCCTTAACCCTTTGGGGTCTATTCAAGGACATTTTTGGCATTGTAAAAGGCAGTTTAGAGTAGAGTTTGAGAGAAGATACTAGGAGAAGAATTTATCTCCAGATTTATGCTATTGTAAGCCCATAGGGCATGTTTTGGAGTTTTTTTCTCTGCACTAAGTGTACTAGCATATTTTCATAGTTAATAAAATTTTCCCTTTCCTATTGTGTCCATTTTGTGCTTGGGTTGTGTCCCCATCAAGTGGTATCAGAGAAGGTTTTCTTGAGTGTGTAGATAGAATGTCGATTGTGAGGCAGTTTGCACTAGGACTGTGTGGTTGTGGGTTTGAATTAAGAAGATGCCTCCATAAAGAGAGTGTGGTGGAAGGGTCAGAGCTATTAATCTTGAGGAGGTTAGAGCCCTCCAAAGGCAAGTCCAAGCATTGCAGGAGGAGCTCCGTAGGGGAACAAATGTTGCTGTAGGTGACGAAAGTGAGGACAACAATGAAGAAGAAGAAATTGGACTGAAAGGGAAAGTTTTGAATTAGGCAGAGGAAAGGATTTTTAGGGCCATTACTAAGTTTGGGAAAAGACCTACAATTGATGTGGGTGTATTTTTAGGAAATTTGAAACTAGATGATTTGATCGACTAGATCAATGAACTAGAAGAGTCCTTTGAATATGAGGATATCAGGGATCCAGATAGGGTTAAGTTTGCAAAGGCCAAACTGAAAGGCCATGCCAAAATCTAGTGGCAAGAGATTCAATTGGAAAGAAATAGAAGAGGAAAGGAGAAGATCACAAGGTGGGATCGTATGGTGGACAAATTGAAGAAGCAGTTCATTCCTGCTGACTATGAGCTTGATTTTTTTAAGAAGATGCATGGGTTAAAGCAAGTAGGAAAATCAGTTCAAGAATATACAGAGGATTTTTATCAAATTTTAATTAGAGCAGGGCATGTAGAAGAAAATAAGGAGAAGGTTGCTCATTATATTAGTGGGTTGCGACCTAGCATCCAGGAGGATCTAAGTCTAGTAAGAATGGCCAGTGTTGAAGAAGCATACCAGTTTGCACTACGAGTTGAAGAAAAGCTAAATAAAAGGTTTGAAGGAAGACAAAGAGGGTGCGGTCAAGGAGGAAGGGGTAGTGGTAGGTCATCAAGAGGTCAAAATGAGACCCAAAATAAAAATGAAGACGTGGGTACTAGTAGGAACCAGAGGAACAAGGGTTTCAACCACTCCTATGATCAAGACTTTGGAAATCAAAAAGGAAGAGGTAGAGGACGTGGACAAGGAAGAGGAAGCTTTTGTGGTACCTATTTCCATTGCAATGAAGAAGGTCATCATGCCTTTGAATGCCCTCAATGTCAAGGAAGGATAGATAGGAGAGCTGAAGGCCAAGCTAGGGTTGCTCATGTGGATGAGGATGCACAATCATCACATTTAGAGGATGCAATAAGAGGAGAGACTTTATTAAATGAAAGGGTCCTACTAAGTGGTGAGACTGAACTAGGACAAAGGAGGAGTCTATTCCGTACCAGGTGCAAGTGTGAGGATAAATGTTGTGATGTGATCATTGATAGTGGTAGTACTGATAACTTGGTATCAAAGGAGATGGTCTCTAAGCTAAAGCTCAAGAGGGAGAAACACCCCAAGCCCTATCAAATAACTTGGGTGAAGGATGATCATAAGGTCCTGGTAAGTGAACAATGTTTAGTGAAGTTCAAAATTAGGACTTACTGTAGGGCCCATTTGCCATTGCACCAAAAGCCATGACTGTTAGTGAACATGGAACACCACATAATTAACCACCTGTGGGCAGGGGAGCGCGTCGCATCACCCAAAAATCTCCCCCTCGACGCGCATACCAGGTGCTTACGCGAGTCGGGAAGGCACCAGAGAGATTTGAACCCATGACCAGGCCAAAACCAGGCTCTGATACCAATTGTAGGGCCCATTTTCCGTTGCACCAAAAGCCATGACTGATAGTGAAGATGGAACACCACATAATTAACCACCTGTGGGCAGGGGAGCGCGTCACATCACCCAACAATCTCCCCCTCGACGTGCATACCAGGTGCTTACGCGAGTCAGGAAGGCACCGGAGAGATTTGAACCCATGACTAGGCCAAAACCAGGCTCTGATACCAATTGTAGGCCCATTTGCCGTTGCACCAAAAGCCATGACTGTTAGTGAACATGGAACACCACATAATTAACCACCTGTGGGCAGGGGAGCACGTCGCATCACCCAACAATCTCCCCCTCGACGCGCATACCAGGTGCTTACACGGGTCGGGAAGGCACCGAGGAGATTTGAACCCATGACCAAGCCAAAACCAGGCTCTGATACCAATTGTAGGGCCCATTTGCCGTTGCACCAAAAGCCATGACTGTTAGTGAACATGGAACACCACATAATTAACCACCTGTGGGCAGGGGAGCGCGTCGCATCACCCAAAACTTACCATGATGAAGTTCTCTATGATGTTATTCCAATGGATGTTTGCCATCTATTATTGGGTAGACCATGGTAGTTTGATAGGCATGTAGTACATGATGGTCATGCAAACACATACTCTCTAACAAAGGATGGAGTTTGCCACAAATTGAAGCCCATGAAAAAGGAAGACGAAAAGCTATGTAGCAGTGCTAGGATTTGTCCTGTTGATGGAAGGAAGTTTTTAGATGGCATGAAACATCAGTGTATGTGTTATGCTTTGATTCCTAGGAAAGATAAAGAAGGTAGTAGTGAAATACCACTTGAAGTTTCAGATTTACTAGGTGAGTTTTGAGATATCATCTCTGATAATGTTCTAGAAGGATTTCCACCGATAAGGCAAATCAGTCATCAGATAGATTTAATCCTAGGAGCTAGTTTGCCTAACAAGGTTGCTCACAGGATGACTCCTACTAAAACCGAGGAGCTAAATAGACAGGTTCAGGAGCTATTAAGGAAGGGGTTGATTCTGGAGAGTTTGAGTCCATGTGTAGTACCTGTAGTATTGGCACCAAAGAAGGATGGAGAGTGGAGGATGTGTACAGACTCTCGAGCTATAAACAGGATAACCATCAAGTATTGATTTCCTTTGCCAAGAATGGATGATCTTATGAATTGTTTGAGTGGAGCTCAGTACTTCACAAAGATAGATCTCAAGAGTGGCTATCACCAGATACAGATACAAGAAGGAGATGAGTGGAAAATTGCCTTCAAGACCAAGGAGGGTCTTTATGAGTGGTTAGTCATGCCCTTTGGATTGACGAATGCCCCAAGCACCTTCATGCGGCTTATGAATGAAGTACTTAAGAAGTTCTTGGGAAAATTTGTTATTGTTTATTTGGATGATATTTTAATTTTCAGCAAGACTTTGGAAGAACATTTATTGCATATTCGTAGTGTCCTTGAAAGGTTAAGGGAAGAGAAACTGTTAATTAATCTTAAGAAGTGTATCTTTGCAAAAAGGGAGTTAGTCTACTTGGGGTTTGTTATATCACCTGAAGGTCTTAAAATGGATCTAGAGAAGGTAAAAGCCATCTTGGAATGGCCTACTCCAAGGTCTACTACTGAGGTGAGATCATTTCATGGTCTGGTTAGTTTCTATAGGAAATTCATTAAGAATTTTAGTGGCATATGTGCACCCCTGACTGACACAATAAGAGGGAATAGAAAAGAGTTCAAATGGACTGCGGTAGCTGTGAGAAGTTTTTAATTGCTGAAGAAGAAGGTGATAGAACAACCTATGTTGGCACTTCTAGATTATAGAAAGGTGTTCTAGGTGGATTGTGATGCTAGTGGCAGTGCTATTGGAGTTATATTGAGCCAAGAAGGTAAGCCTATTACATATTTTAGTGAAAAATTGAATGACGCAAAAAAGAAGTATTATGTTTATGATCAAGAGTTCTATGCAATAGTTCAGGCCTTAAAAAAATGGAGGCATTATTTATTGCCAAAGGAATTTGTTTTATATACTGATCACTAGGCATTACAGTATCTAAATAGCCAAGGTAAATTGAATCAAAGGCATATGAAGTGGGTAGAGTTCTTGCAGAGCTATACATTTGTGTTGAAGCATAGAAGTGGAAAATTTAATAGGGTTGCAGATGCATTAAGTAGGAGACAGTTGTTACTTACTATAATGTAGGTTGAAGTAGTTGGGTTTGCTGAACTCAAGAATTTGTACCCTAAGGATCCTGATTTTGCTGAAGCATGGAAAGCTTGTAAAGAACCTATTGCTATAGACAGAACTAAGTGGTTAGACTATTTGATTTAGGATGGTATGTTGTTCAAGGCTAGTCAATTGTGTATTCCAAGGAGTTCCATGAGGGAAAATATGATTAAGGAGAAACACAGTGGAGGGATGGCGGGACATTTTGGTCGAGATAATACCATTTCCATTCTTAGAGAACATTATTTTTGGCCTCAGATTTCATAGGATGTGAAGAAGTTTGTGCAGAGTTGTCAGATTTGTCAAGTGGCCAAGGGATTTAGTCACAATACGAGAATTTATTAGCCATTGCCTGTTCCATCAAAGCCATGGGAGGACATAAGTATGGATTTTGTTCTTGGATTGGCAAGGACACAAAGGGGTAATGACTCAATATTTGTGGTGGTTGATAGGTTCTCCAAAATGCAACATTTCATTCCATGCCATAAAACTCATGATGTTGTCCATATTGCAGATTTGTTTTTCAGAGAGGTGGCAAGACTACATGGCCTCCCAAAGAGTATAGTTTCTAATAGAGACACTAAATTTGTGGGGTATTTCTGGAGAACATTGTGGAAGAAGTTGAGAACAAACTTAAAATTCAGTTTCACACATCACCCGCAGACTGACAGTCAAACAGAAGTGGTAAATAGAAGTCTGGGCAATTTGCTAAGATTTTTAGTTGGGGATAAGCCCAAGGGATGGGATTTGATTCTACCACAAGCGAAATTTTCTTACAATAACTCTGTAAATATGAGTATTGGAAAATCACCATTCCAAATTGTATATGGAAGTAGCCCAAGGACTACACCAAAATTGAGGAAGATGGGGCAAGGGTAGAGGACAAGTGCTGAAGAAAAAGAGTTTGTTGAACATATCAAGCACCAACATGAGGAGGTCTAGGCACACATTATCAAGATGAATCAATAGTATAAAGCTAAGGCTAATTAAAGCAGAAGACATAAGGAGTTCCAAGTAGGGGATCTATTCAATGTACACTTAAGAAAGGAAAGATTTCCAGTAGGTACTTACAACAAGCTGAAGATGAAGAAATGTGGCCCTTGCAAAATTTTGAAGAAACATGACTCAGAAAATGCATATGAGGTGGAGTTACCAGATAGAATTCACATTTCTCCTATCTTCAATATTGCAGACTTAACAGAGTATCATGATGATGGTGCAGATGAGGAGATGATGTTAGAGCCATGTCCAATTCCTACTTCTAAGAAGGAGGAGATAGAAGACATTCTAGATCATCATGTGGGTAGGTGTACTAGAAATAGGCAGTATGAAGAGTATTTGGTTAAGTGGAAAGGCTGACCGATTGAGGACTCCACTTGGATATCAGCAACTAAGGTTTCCCATTTGGGATTTTCTCTACCATCCATAAAGTGACAGGGTCACTTTTCAATCTACCTTGGGTGTCTGATGTAGGAGCATCAAGAGGTATAAGGGAAATCCTATGACACCCAAAAAAATGTACTTAGACTTAGTTTCTATTTTATGTGTTTTCATTTTTGGATACCCATTTGGGTCAAATAAAGGTTCTCACAGTTCCACTATCAGTGTTCTAGGTTAGAGTATTTGAACACCTTGGGATATGTGTAAATGCCAAAAAAATAGGAGTATGTAATTGAGCCATAATTTTGGTAAATTAGAGGGTGTAAATTGGCCGAATGAATGTAATTGTAATTTAGAGCATTCCAAAAAAAATTAGGTCAAAAGGCCCCACGGTTTGAAAGTTATTGCAGTTTTTCAATTTTTGGAGACCTCCTAAGAATGCTTCAAAGTCAGGTTAAGGGCATTAAATAACCTAAAACAAGGTTGAAAAATGGGGTACAAGAAAAGCTCATCCATAGGGCTATAGAGCACTTCAAGAGCTTTCTAAAAATGTAAACGGTTTGTCAATTGGAGCTACGATTCAAAAGTTATGCCTCCTGAAAGTTTGATTACCATTTTTGAATTCTTCTAGTTTTGTGCCGACTTCTAATGTGGCTTTTGGAGCCTTCTACTTGGTCGGTGGATGCCAACTAGCACTTTCTAGAATGTATTCCTAATCCTTAACCCTTTGGGTTCTATTTAAGGACATTTTTGGCATTGTAAAAGGCAGTTCAGAGTGGAGTTTGAGAGAAGGTACTGGGAGAAGAATTTATCTCCAGATTTATGCTATTGTAAGCCCATAGGGCATGTTTTGGAGTTTGTTTCTCTGCACTAAGTGTACTAGCATATTTTCATAGTTAATAAAATTTTCCCTTTCTTGTTGTGTCCATTTTGTGCTTGGGTTGTGTCCCCATTACTAAATAAATCCATCTTCATATGGTAATTGGCATACTCTCTATCTCCACCTCTCTTATTACTTCATCATAACTATCATATTCTCCCACTTTGACAAAAATTTCATCGACACTAAATTTGTTTCATACATCTTTATCATGTAGAAATTTTATGTTTATACATAATTGTCTTCTAATCAGGTCTATGACTAATATAGAATTCTATTATTCTTCCTTCACTACTTTAGGTAACTCCTAAAGTATGACTTTCTACATCAACTTATAAGATATTATGATCAACACATTTGATGCAGAGCTCCATCTTAGATTAAGTATCCTTGTATAGGGGAATCACCCCTAATTTACCTCTTAGATACTCACAAGCATCCTTAGGTAAAACTTTGGTGAAAATATTAGTTATTTTCTCCTTACTATTTACATACTCCAATCTCACTTCTTTGTCTTCAACTAGCTCTCTCAAGTAATGATGCTTGATAGCATATGCTTGGTCTTTGTGTGCATCACATGGTTCTTTGATATGTTCATAGCCTTGTGTTGTTACATCAGATAACAATTGGATTATCAATCTCTTCCTTCACCCCTTTCAATAATTTTTTGATCCATATAATATTTGGAAAATTAATTGTTCCTGCTACATATTTAGCTTCAGCTATTGATTGTGAAATATGGTTCTATTTCTTTCTTGTCCATGAGATTAGTCTCTTTCCTAGAAATAAAAATCCACTGCTTGTACTCTTTCTATCATCAACATTGCCCACCCAATTAGAATCAGTGAACATTTTCAATGCAAACTTTTCATTCTTCTTGTACTATAAGCCATAGTCTTCTATTCCTTTCACATATATCAATATCCTTTTCACTTCCATCGTGTGATTCTCTTTAGGGTCTATAGAAAATCTTGCAATATTTCCAACTACTAGGACAATATTAGGTCTAATATGTATAACATATTGTAGTTTCCCAATCATTGATCTATATAATGTCTGGTGTTGGATTACTTTAGAATAACTGAAAGGGGCGGGGGGTGAATTAGTTATCCAAGGTCTAGATGTATAAATAAAACTTTTCACAACTTAGTGAACACATAAAAAATTCATATCCATGTAAGAAACTTACAAGATTATACAATCACTAAAACTTGTATGTTACTATAAAATCAACTTGCAGAAATGTAAAGCATGAAACACAACAGATTCATCAACACACTTGACACAATGATTTATGTGGAAATCCTATTTGGGAAAAACCATGAGTAACATGCTACTCCTTTTCACTCTTCTAAAGTGATGCCCTATGAAAGGCCAACCCTATTAAAGGTTACAATACACACTGTTAAATATGACCTGGTTAAGGGATTTCAATTACCCTATGAGAAGTGAGCCTTGTCAGTGGGCTTTAGGCCATTCACTTGAAATTTCACCCTGTTAAAGGATTTACAAATGACTGTTAGGTTAACCTTAATCCAAAGGATTTACCCTAGACTGATACAATTGTTAGAGAGTAACAATAGAGCTTTGATTTGATACAACTTACAACTTCTCTTGCAGATTATAGATCTCTGTTTAGTCCTTAATTCTACTTGGCTTTCATACTTTGTAGCTCTGACAACTTGTTCACCCTTCAAGCATATATCTCCTTAAGCCTTCTTGCTTAACATGCCATTTTAGATTCTCCTCTTGGGTCACTTGATGAAGAAAAACCCTTTACTCCTTCTCTTCCTTGGGTTCTCATGCATGACTCTTTTGCTTCATGACCAGGCATTCCTATAAATAGGAAATTAGGATATTTTCTTGCTCATTTTCCATCATCCAATTTAGAGTTTTGGATGGATTAGGTAAATACAATGTATCTGTTAGAGTAAATAATTAATATTTAATTATTTATTCTATTGCTTAAGCTTACTTAGGTCATGCATTTATTTAATATTTCATATTTAATGCATGTTGTGGTTAGTTGTTGACAACACGGGAGTTTGTTCCCTTCTTGTTGTCATCCTTATCTTCTACCACCTTCCAGCTTGTTCTACAAGCTTCCATGAGCTCTTTATATTCGGGCTCTCTCTCATTGTAACATCATAATAACATCATTTTTTATTGTAAATACATTTCTTATTGTGTTTGCATTCATGGTGTCTCTCATGTCCGTTTAGGGTTTTTCCCGTGCTCCATGCTCCTCCCCTTCTATGGCTTCTCTTTGACATGTTCGCATGCAGGTGATCTTGGCATCTTCGGAGTTGGCTTTCCTCAACTCCAACATGGTATCAGAGCCTTCCTGCTGCAGCTTCGTTGAAGAAATTTTGAAGCTGTGATTTGAAGTCACAAACCCTAGTTTGTTTGTGCAATTTTTCTTCAAATCAGGGGATCAGCAATTTTTTGGAGCACTTTCAGCCCAAACGGACATCACCATTGGATCCGAAAGGCCGTTTGCAGTCAGGATTCATATAAAGCTTGTCATTTTTGGAGACAGGGCAATTTTGGCGAATTTTTGAGGCCTCTAGGGTCGCTGCCGTACGGATCGTACGGACGCAGAGCGCAAAAAAAATTTTAAAAAAAAGATTTCCGGGTGCACCGCCGCCGCGCCACCGCGGGGCCACCGCCGCACCACCCGCACGCCGCCCGCAGCGGTCGCAGCAGGCAGCGCCGCCCGCGCTCCGCAGCGGCCCGGCCGCCGCCATCCGCCGGCGGCTCCTCTGCCTCCGCCACCCCTGCGGCCACCTCCGCCAGTTCTCCGCCCGCCGCTCCGACAGCTCCGCCTGACAACTCTGCGCCACATCTGCAGCCGAGTCAGCCACTGCGGGGGTGACACGTGGCCTGGGCGCCACGTGTCAGCTTGCCACGTGGACCCGCCACATCACCCCTGCCATGTCAGCACTGCCACGTGGCACTCTTTTTTTTTTTTTTGCGACGGCCACCAAACTGTCAAATTTAATCGCATGACTTGCTGACGTCAGCGCTGCATCAGCCCTTGCATGCACCTCTCCCGATTGCTTTTGGACCTACCTTTGGTTTTTTGGCCATAACTCTTGCATACGGAGGTATTTTTACGATCCGAAAGAAGCACCGAAAAGATGGTTCCGAGACGGAGATTTTGGTGTAGGTATTTTTAGGTTTTGATGCTTTTTTATTGCTTGTTTTTTCTGTTGATGTCTGAAGTCTTGTTTTTGACTCCGACATGCATATCTTTTACATCCCATGTCAATTTTTTGAAAACTTTATATTTTTGGAAAGTTGGTTCTATGTTCTTTTCAGAAATCTAGTCCTTTTTCTTCATTTTTGGCCTCTGCTCTTTCTATCATAGTTTTGGCATTTTTGCTCTATGGTGGATATTTTGAGTGTTTTAGGCTCGAGAATCATTTTCCTGGCATGGTTTGCTTTCTTTTTGGCTGTACTTTCTTTTGGTTCAGCTCTTTTTCAGTTTTGATCATTGTAGCTATCATTTTGAAGCACTTTTTTTATTTCACACTGAGATAAACTGTCACTTTTGCACTCTGGGAGTCATGAACGTTGTTTTGAGTCAGCTGTGCATACACTATTTCATAAAGCACCATGGGGGGGGGATTATTTGTTTGTTGTTTTAGGAATTCTCCCTTTGTCAAGTGAGTGTCCCTTCCACAACATTAGCCCCATGCAGAGTCAGTTAGACCGTGTCTTTATCGGTGTCTGTACCTCTTTCCCTCTCTCCTCGTTCTTGGTTCGTTTGCAGGAGATTTTGGCTCACCTTCTCAGTTGCCTGTCATCACACCCCGTCTGCATTAAGGGGGGGTTATGCTGTGTTCTAATGCATCCATGGTTCGATGGTTCGATAGTATGAACTATGTATTTAGTGGTTGATCCTATATACAAGGCGATTGCAGTGGCTGGCTACCTATGCATTTCGGTGAGATGGATCATCTACCATATAGACATGCTTGGCTCGTGCCTTCTTCTTCCATGGACGTTTCTTCAGATCAGCAGTTTGACAGATTTGCAGCTTCTTCATGCTTCAGTGATGCTGCTTCTTCATGATCACTCTTTGTTCCTATTTTAGGGGACAATTTCCCTAGTTGGAGACTTCTTCAGCTCTTCACTGGGTTCTTACCTCTTTTTAGGGGAGGGTTTTTCCCATGTGGTTTTCTCTCTTTCCTCACTTACAGAGGTTGCATTCTTCTTGCATTGTACATGGGTACCTAACATGGCCTCGTTGCCGGGACCCATTATGCATTCATCTTAGCTTTGTGAGCTTAAGGCATTTCCCTAAGTTGCACTTAAGGGGGGGTGTTAGAGTAAATAATTAATATTTAATTATTTATTCTATTGCTTAAGCTTACTTAGGTCATGCATTTATTTAATATTTCATATTTAATGCATGTTGTGGTTAGTTGTTGACAACACGGGAGTTTGTTCCCTTCTTGTTGTCATCCTTATCTTCTACCACCTTCCAGCTTGTTCTACAAGCTTTCATGAGCTCTTTATATTCGGGCTCTCTCTCATTGTAACATCATAATAACATCATTTCTTATTGTAAATACATTTCTTATTGTGTTTGCATTCATGGTGTCTCTCATGTCCGTTTAGGGTTTTGCCCGTGCTCCATGCTCCTCCCCTTCTATGGCTTCTCTTTGATAGGTTCGCATGCAGGTGATCTTGGCGTCTTCGGAGTTGGATTTCCTCAACTCCAACAGTATCTACCTCATATCTTATATTTTTTAGAAACTTCTCTTAGAATTCATTCAAATTCACCTAAAAATGGTTTACATCAAATTCTATGCCACCAACTGATCAACCTTATCTTCCTCCTAGTTCACAATTTTCAAGAAAACAAAGTTGTCAGCTTAGATTCAAGAATCTTTGATCTTTAACATAATACAACAGCTTGACATTATCAACCTTTTGATGCTTGGCACATATTGTGTTGCTCAGCATCAACTATAAAATCACTTGACATCATCTAAAGTTTATTGATGCTTGACATCAACTAAACTTTACTTGACATCAACTATTTTGCTCGACATCCACTAGAATTTTCTTTTGCTTAGCTCCAACTGACTTTCTCCTCGGCTTGCACTGACTTTGCTTAGCACCTACCATCCACTGGGTCAAGCTTGGAAAATAAAATTTGTGTAACTTGTTCTTCTAAACCTTCTAACTATAGCCAACATTTTGTAACCTTAAGTAGATTATCAATACATCATGTCATCACTGTCTTAACTGATCCTTGTACTTCATTACATAATCATAACTCAACCTTTCTTGTAGGTGCTATTGCTACCTCTTATTGATCAAATCATCTTCATCAATAACCTAAGTGATAATACTTGAATATTATAAGCATTTGTGTTACCAGTAAATAGTAGGTTTGACATCAGTGACAAAACAATGATTGAAACACATAGTCTTCTTCAACAATGTCTCTTAACAATGATATTTTCAATCAGATTTCAACAATCTCCCTCTTTGGCATTGATGGTGAGCCAAACTAATCAACCAATTCAATCAAATGATGAACATCTTGTTCAATCCGACTGGGTTAAAATAGTAAGCCAATACCAAAAAGAAAACTTCTATTGAAATTTATCTCTTTATCGACAACTTTCATCTTCTAATTACATTACAAAACTCTTTCTTATAACTCCCTCTGAGTTCCTTCTTGTATCTCCTTATCAGGTAGATTAGGATTTCTCCCTCTTTCTTACATCATTCATGTATCCTCTTCTAATTAGAAACATCAACAATTATTTGATCTCCCTCTAAGATCAATCTTGTTCAACTTTTTTGACAATAATCTCTTGCACTTTCTTCCTCAACATTTATAAGGAATATCTTCCTCTACGATTACACTTTCTATCTTTGATGTACTTTCTCTTTTTCTAATCAACAAATCAGTTTAATCTACTATCTCCCTTTTTATTTTCATTTCCCTTGATCAATAAATCTCCCCTTCTTGATCAGTTTGATGTACTTTCTCCCTCTTTGATAGCAATGCCAAAGACATATACCAAAAAAAAATTCATCTTAAAACATGTAGATATGAGCTTTTACAATTTCTTCAATTTCTCCCTTTATCACCTTTCTTGTGACTGATTTGAAATTTTAATTTTGTGATTACTTTAGGTACCTCCTAAAGTAAGATCCTTTGCATCAATTTGCACTATATGAACATCAACTTGTTTGATGCAGGGCACTCCTCTTGTTACTTAAATAGCCTTTGATATGGATATCACCCCTAGTTTACTCTTAGATGTTCATAAGAATCCTTAGGTAATAGTTTGTAAAGATATCAACAATTTGCTCCTTTGTGTTAACATATTTCAGCTTCACCTCTTTATCTTGAACTAATTCTCTTAAGTAATGATACTTAATTGCAATATGCTTTGTCTTTGTGTGCATTACTAGATTCTTTGATATATTGATAGCACTTATATTGTCATAATAAAGTATTAGTAGTTTCATTATCTCTTACTTCATTCCTTTGAGTAGTTGTTTGATCCATACAATGTTTGTGCAGTTGACAACAACAACAACATATTCAACTACAACAATAGATTGTGAAGTACAACTCTATTTCTTGCTAGTCCATGTAACCAATCTCTTGCCTAAGAAAAATGCTCCTCCACTGGTGCTCTTTCTGTCATCAATGTTTCCAACCCAATCAACATCAGTGTAGGCTCTTAATTCAAACTTTTCATTCTTCTTGTAGTATAGGCCAAACTCTTTTGTTCCTTTCAGATATCTCATTATTCTCTTCACAGCCATTAAATGATTCTCCCTAGGATTAGTAGAGAATATTGCAACTATCCCTATAGATAATGCAATGTTAGGTCTGCTATGTTATATATATTAAAATTTTCCAATCATAGACTTGTATAATGTTTGATTCACCTCAGCTAAATCATAATTCTTTGACAGCTTGTGTCTTGTCACCATAGGTGTACTTACTAGTATGGAACCTTCTAATCTAAAAGTCATCAATATTTCTTTAACATAATTTGATTGAGTGATGTATATACCATACTTCATTTGATAAACTTGAAAACCCACAAAAAATTTGATCTCTCCAAATATTGACATTTCAAATTCTTGCTTCATTTGATTTGCAAAATCTTTACATAAAGCATCTTGACCTCCAAATATTATATCATCAACAAATATTTTAAATATCAAAATACCTTTGTCTTTTTCTATCTTTATGTATAGTTTGTTGTTATCATTAGTCCTTTCAAATCCAATCTTCACAAGATAAGTATGAAGTCTCTCATACCATGTTCTTTGTGCTTGTTTCAAACCATATAGTGCTTTGTGTAGTCTACATATCATGTTCTTATTGTTATCATCAACAAAACCTTCTAGTTTTTCTATGTAAACTTCCTCTTCTAGTATGCCATTTAGATATGAAAATTTAACATCCATTTAATAAACTTTGAAACCTTTGTATGCAACATAAGAAAGTAGATTTCTTACTCCTTCCATTCTAGCAACATGAGAAAATGTCTCCCCATAGTCAATTCCTTCTTCTTATGCACATCGCTTGCAAACTAATCTTGCTTTGTTCCTTGTGACTTCACCATTCTCATCTAGCTTGTTTCTAAATACCCACTTGGTGCCAATCACATTCTTGTTTTCTAGTCTAGGAACTAGACTCCATGTTTTGTTCTTCTCTATCTGTACAATCTCTTCTTACATGTCTTTGTACCATTCCACATCTTCTAATGCATCTTTCACTATTTTGGGCCCCTTCATGCTTAGCAAACATGATTCACTTCTCAATATATTTCTTGTCATTGGCCTAACATTTTTATCTCCAGTGATTTGATTAGCAAGATGATGTCTTTTAACACATTTGGACAATTTTAGTCCAACTCTTGTTTCTTCATTTTGTCTTTCAACTTCAGAATCACTATGCACATCTCTATTGGGTATCTCAATATCTCTTTCATGTGTACTAATCCCAAAATTAGAATGTGCATCTTCTTCATTTTGTAACTCAACATATAAATGTAGTTTGATTTTAGGATGTAACTTGGCATTCACAGGATGTGACTTAGCAATTACTAATACCTGCTGTTGGTTTGTCACTTGATTTGAAAAATCTTCTTTAGTAGGCATTTCTTCATAAAAGTATATAAATTATTTGTATTCTTCTAGTTCTTTCATAGATTTAGCCTCATGTACCTCTATAAATTCATCAAAATTCATATTTGCACTTTCCACAATTTTTTTAGTGTTAGTATTTAAACACTTATAAGATTTACTTCTCTTGGAGTAGCCAAGGAATATACCTTCTTCACTTTTTGCATCAAGCTTTCCATTCCTAACATCTTTAAGAATGTAACATTTACTTCCAAATACCTTAAAATATTTTACATTGGTTGGATATCCATACCATAGTTCAAAAGGTGTTGAATGAGTACCTTTCTTGATTTGCACATGATTTAAGGTATACATAGCAGTGCTTATAGCTTCTCTTTAGTATTTCAGAGCAACATTCTTCTCCATCATTAGTGTTCTAGCACAATCCATTATGGACTTGTTTCTCCTTTCAACAATCCCATTTTGTGGAGGGGTCCTAGGAGCAGATGTCTGTCTTTTGATTAATTTTTCATTATAGAAAATATCAAACTCATTTGATGTGGATTCTCCTCCTCTATCTGATCTCAAGCATTTCAAACTTTTACCTATTTCTTTCTCAACTCTTTCTAAGTACCACTTAAACATTTGAAAAGCATCAGATTTCTATTTCAAAAACATAACTGTCATCATCCTAAAATAATAATAAATGAATAGCATTATGTACTTATCTCCCTTCTATATTTTCACTTCAATTGGTCCACCCAAGTTAGTATGAACAATCTCTAGTATTTCTTTAGAGGTATATGCTTTACTCTTAAAGCTTGACTTTGTCATTTTGCCTAGCTGACATTGTTTGCACACAACACTATCAGGTTTCTTCAACTTAGGAAAAGCTCTAATTTTCTTCATGTTACTGATACTAACCAAGTTATCAAAATTAACATGACATAACCTCTTGTGTCAAAGCCATACATCATTAAATTTTGCAACAAAACAAGTAGCATCCTATATATCAAGATAGAATAGATTACTTTTAGTTTGATCACATCTTCCAATTAGTTTCTTATTTTTTTCATATATCTTTGTAGTCTTGTTTCCAAATTCAACATTTCATCCCAAGTTATTCAATTGTGACATACTCAACAAGTTATAGTTTAGTCCTTCAACATAGTAAGCATTTTCACATGAAATCTTGTCCGTGAGTTTGATAGAACCTTTTCCTTTAATCAAACATGGTGAATCATTAACAAATCTTACACTATTTCCATCATAAAAATTTAAGGTAATGAACTTACTTTTTTCTCTAGTCATGTGATGTGAGCATCCACTATCAATGATCCATCTATCATTTTTGTTCACACAAGTCACAAGTGTAGTTGCCTCATCTTCATCAGATTTGTCCTTCATTGCAACATACACCACTTCATCATCATATTCATTAGAATCATCCATGGTTTCCTCTTCAAAAATTTAGCATGACTTCTTGCCTTTTTCTTTGTAATCTTTGTTGTCATCCTCTCTTCTATTTTTGTACTTATTGCCATCTCAGTAATTCTTCTTCTATGTATATCTTGTAGCAATATGACCAACCTCATTGCAATTGAAACAAATGATGGGTAACTTACCTTTGAACTTACTTTTACCTCCGTGAAATCTTCTTGCTAGTAGTGCTTCCAATTGTTCAACATCTTCCTCATCTATATCAGTATCACTAGATATATATTTTATCTTTCTCTTCTTCTTCTTGTTCTACTTGTAGGGCCCATTTGCCGTTGCACCAAAAGCCATGACTATTAGTGAACATGGAACACCACATAATTAACCACCTGTGGGCAGGGGAGCGCGTCGCATCACCCAAAAATCTCCCCCTTGACGCGCATACCAGGTGCTTACATGGGTTGGGAAGGCACCAGGGAGATTTGAACCCATGACCAAGCCAAAACTAGGCTCTGATACCAATTGTAGGGCCCATTTGCCATTGCACCAAAAGCCATGACTGTTAGTGAACATGGAACACCACATAATTAACCACCTATGGGCAGGGGAGCGCGTCGCATTACCCAACACTACTTCACCTCATCAGAGTCCTTCAATAATAGCTTAGCTTTGAAAGAAAATTTAAGACTCTTAGGTTTGTAATTATCAAAATTAGATAGCTCAAAAGTAATGAGTCTAGCTACTAGACCTTCAAGGGTTAGATCATTTCTTGGAATACATCTCAATTTTTGAATTGTAGAAACTCTAATAGCATTAATAGGTGGTAATGTTCTCAAGAATTTACTTAACATAGTATCAGCATCTATATGACTAGTAGATCCTTTTATTTCACTAACAACTTATTTTATTCTAGCAACATATTGAGCAATATTCTCACCTTCTTCCATTCTCATATCATCAAACTTACCTCTAAGGCTTTTAGATTTGGCTCTTTGAACTTTTTTGTCTCCACCATAGATAGTGTGCAGAGCATCTCACACTTTCTTTGTAGTTTCACAACCTTTGATATCATCAAATTCAACATATCTTAGGGCAGAGGCAATCTCCAACATCGCCTGATTATGTTCTTTCTTCTTCTTCATATCTTCAGTAGTTAGGGCTCAAACTAGATCAACATGTTCCACTATAATTGTAGATTGTGCATGATCTCCAAGTCCTCCAAGGTGTCGCTTCATCAAAATTTTTCATGTAGGAAAGTTATCTCTATTGAGCTTGGGTACTTCTCTTTTAGACATATCGATCTTTATACTTCTAGTACCTTGAAACTAGTTCTCTTAAGTAGATAGCTCTGATACCAATTGCTGGAATACTTTAGAATACCTAAGAGTGGGGGTGAATTAGTTATCCAAGGTCTAGATGTATAAATAAAACTTTTCACAACTTAGTGAACCCATAAAACATTCATATCCATGCATGCAACCTATAGGATTATGCAATCACTAAAACTTGTATGTTACTGTCAATCAACTTGCAGAAATGTAAAAAATGAAGCACAACATGTTCATCAACACAATTGATGCAATGATTTATGTGGAAACACAATTTGGGAAAAAACCACTAGTAACATACTACTCCATTTTACTCTTCTAAAGTGATGCCCTGTGAAAGGCCAACCCTGTTAAAGGTTACAATACACACTGTTAAATGTGACCCAGTTAAGGGATTTCAATCACCTTGTTAGAAGTGAGCCTTTTTAGAGGACTTTAGGCCATTCACTTGGAATGCCTCCTAGTTAAAGGATTTATAAATGATTGTTAGGTCAACCTTAATCCAAATAATTTACCCTAAAATGATATAATTGTCAGAGAGTAACAGTAGAGATTTGATCTGATACAACTTACAACTTCTCTTGTAGATTATAGATCTCTATTTAGTCCTCAATTCTACTTGGCTTTCATACTTTGTAAGTCTGACAGCTTGTTCACCCTTCAAGCATATATGTCCTTAAGCCTTCTTGCTTAACATGCCATTGCATATTCTCCTCTTGGGTTACTTGATGAAGCAAAACCCTTTACTCCTTCTCTTCCTTGTGTTCTCATGCATGACTCTTTTGTTTCATGACCAAACATTCCTATACATAGGAAATTAGGATATTTTCCCGCTCATTTTCCATTGTCTAATTTAGGGTTTTAGATGGATTAGGTAGGATACAATGTATCTACCCTATGTCTTTTATTTTCTAAAAACTTCTTCTAGAATCCATTAGAATGTTCCTAAAAATGGTTTACATCAAATTCTGTGCCACCAGCTCATCAACCTTATCTTCCTCCTAGTTGATAAGTTTCAAGAAAACAAACTTGTCATCTTAGATTTGATGAATCTTCAATCTTTAACATAATGCATCAGCTTAACATTATCAACCTTCTGATACTTGACACATACTACATTTCTTGACATCAATTGTAAAATCACTTAGCATCATCTAAAGTTTACTAATGCTCAACATCAACTAAACTTCACTCGACATAAACTATTTTCCTTGGCATCCACTAGAATTTTCTTTTTCTCAACTCCAACTGACTTTTTGCTCAACTTGCACTAACTTTTCTCGGCACCTACTATCCACTCAATCAAGCTTGGTAGAAAAGCTTCATGTAACTTGTTCTTCTAAACTTTCTAAGTGTAGCCAACATTTTGTAACCTTAAGTAGATTATCAATACGTCATGCCATCACTATTTTAACTACTCCTTGTACTTCATTACATAATAATAACTCAGCCTTTCCCCTAGGTGCTATTGTTATCTCTTATTGATCAAATCCTTTTCATCAATCAACTAAGTGATAATACTTGAATCTTATAAGTACTTGTCTTACTAGAAAATAGCAAGTTTGACATCAATGAAAAAACAATGATTGAAACACATAGTCTTCTTCAACAATCTCCTTCTTTCAACAATCTCTCTTGACAATGATCTTTTCAATTAGATTTCAAAAGTGTGGTTCACATTAGTAGAATCATCATTCTTAGATAGCTTATGTCCTATAGTCATAGGTGTACTAACTAGTCTTGAATCTTTCATTCCAAAAGTTTTCAATATATCTTTGATTTATTTTGATTGACTAATGAAGCTACCTTGCTTCATTTGATATACTTGTAAACAAACAAAGAATTTGATCTCACCAAGCATAGACATTTCAAATTCTTTCCTCATATCATCTGCAAATGATTTTCATAAATGCATCCTTTCCTCTAAATATGATATCATAATTTTTTTTTGCAAATAGTTATATCTCACTATTACCTTCAGTCTTCAAGTACAAAATGTTGTTATCATTAGTTCTTGCAAATCCAATCTTCACTAAATAATTATGCAGTCTTTCATACCATTATCTAAGGGCTTGTTTCAAACCATATAGAGCCTTGTGCAATTTACATACCATGCTCCTTTTTATAGGATCTACAAATCATTCAGGCTTTTCAATGTAAACCTCTTCTTCAAGTATTTCATTCATAAATGCATATTTGACATCCATTTGGTACACTTTAAATTCTTTATAAGTATAATATGCAAGTAGCATTCTAACTCCTTCCAATCTTGCAACTGGGGTTAATGTTTCCTTATAGTCAATTAATTCTTCTTATGCATATCCTTTGTGTACTAGTCAGCCATGTTCTTTGTGACTTCTCATTTTTCATTTAGCTTATTTTTGAATACCCACTTTGTTCGAATAACATTCTTGTCCTTTGGTCTAGGTACCAGTGTCTAGGTTTTATTCTTCTCTATTAGCTAAATTTCTTCATTCATTGCATGAATCCAATCCTCATTCTCCAAAGAAGTTTTTACTGATTTAGGTCCAAAATCAAAAAGTAAACATGTATCACTTCTAATTCTTTTTCTTTTCATAACTCTAGACTCTTCATCTCCAATGATTTTCTTAGGTGCATGGTGTCTTCTCACATACTTTTCTAGTGTAGGTTCTTTCTTTCTTTCTTCTTGCATAGGTTCATCTTGAAAAATGATTTCAAGGTCATTTTGTCTCTTTGATTCAAGTTCTTCTTTCTTGACATTTTCTTCCTAATATTTGACATCTACTACATGTCTCTTAGCATCATTCTTCTAATGCTTGACACCTTTAGTCTGTGGCTTAGTAGCCTGTTACTGCAACTTAACATTAATTGTTGACTTTTTTTTGGTAGCTTTATTCTCTTGCTCAGGTTAGGTGCAAGGAACATCTTCATCCATAGGAATGAATGTGTTGTAATCTTTATATTCTATCTTGCATTCAATTCCATTATTTTTTGCATATTCATCAACTTTCACATTTTCTTTCAACAACTTTGTTAGTGTTAGAGTTCAAACACTTATAAGCTTTTCTCTTATTGGAATATTCTAGGAATATGACTTCATCACTTATAGCATCAAGTTTCCCATTTCTATTATCCTTTAGTATATAACATATGCTTTCAAAAACTATAAAATACTTCACATTAGTTGCATACCCATTCCATAATTCAAAGGGTGTAACATTTGTACCTTTCTTGACTTGTACTTTTTTCAAAGTATAAATTGTTGTACTTACAACTTCTCCCTAGTATTTATGTGACACATTCTTTTCCATCATCAATGTTCTAGCATAGTCCATGATTGATCTATTTCTCCTTCTAACTATTCCATTTTGGGGAGGGGTCCTAGGTAATGACATCTATATTTTTATTCCTCTATCATTGTAAAATATATTAATTTCATTAGAGATAAATTCTCCACTTCTATCAGATCTCAAGAACTTCATACTCTTACATGTTTCATTTTCAACTTTGGTCAAATACCACTTCAACAACTGAAAAGCATCAGATTTTTTTTTAAGACACATCACATTCATTATTATAGAATAGTCATCAACAAATAGAATATAATATTTCTCTCCACAATAGCTTTGTACTCTAATAGGTCCATAAATGTCATTATGAACTAGTTCCAAAATATGATTAGATGTGTATGTCTTGCTCTTGAAACTAGGCTTTAAACTAGGCTTTGCCATTTTTCCCAATTGACATTTTTTACACATAGAATTATTAGGTTTCTTCAATCTTGGTAACCCTCTTACTCTTTTCATCTTACTAATGCTTACCAAATTATCAAATTTCATATAACATATCCTTTTATGCCATAACCATATATCTTCATTTTGTGCAAACAAACATGACTCATTAGATAAATGTAGATAGAACAAGTTACCTCTTGTTTGGTCACCACTTCTAATTAGTTCACTAGTAACATCAAATATTTTGGCATTTTTGTGATGAAATTAAAATTTGTATCCTAATTTGTTTAACTATGAAATAGTCAACAAATTATAGTTAAATCCTTCAACCTAATAAACATTGTCACACTTGATCTTATCAATCAATTGCATTGATCCTTTACCTGTCAGAAGACATGGTTCATCATTACCAAACTTAACACAACTACCCTTGTATGGTTCCAAGGTTTCAAATTTACTTTTATCACTAGTCATGTGATGTGAGAAAACACTATCAATTATCCACCTATCACCTTTACTCACATATTAAATTGATGTAGTTTTCTCTTCTTCATCATAATCTTCTTTCATAGCAACATAGACAACTTCTTCATCATTACTTTTAGACTCATTATCAATTTCTTCTTTAGAAATGTAACAAGATTTCTTAAATTTGTCTTTGCATTCCTTGTTTCTCTTATTGTCTTGGTCATCTCTTCTTCCTTTGTACTTGCTTTCCCTTCTTTCATCATTTTCTTCTCTATTAGGACATCTTGCAACAATATGACCAGCTTTTTTATATGAAAAATAGATTATAGGAAGTTTACCTTTTGATGGGGACACAACCCAGCACAAAATGGACACAACAAGAAAGGGGAAATTTTATTTACTATGTAAACATGCTATTACATGCAATACAGAGAAAATGGACTTCAAAACATGCCCTATGGGATTACAACAATATAAATCAGGAGATAATTTCTTCTCCCAGTACCTTCTCTCAAACTCCACTCTGAACTGACTTTTACAATGCTAGAAATGTCCTTAAATAGACACCAAAGGGTTAAGGATTAGGAATAAATTCTATAAAGTGCTAGTTGGCATCCACCAACCAAATAGAAGGTTCCAGAAGCTGCATTAGAAGTTGGCACAAAACTAGAAGAATCCAGAAATAGTAACCGAACTTTTGGGAGGCATAACTTTTGAACCATAGCTCTGATTGACGAACTGTTTACATTTCCAGAAAGCTCTATAGCCCTATGGACCATCTTCACTTGTCCCCCATTTTTTGGCCCTATTTGAGGCCATTTAATTCCCCTAACCTGACTTTGAAGCATTCTTAGGAGGTCTCCAAAAACTGAAAAACTATGATAACTTTCAAGCCGTGGTGACTTTTGACCTGATTCTTTTTCTAGAATGCTCTAAATTGTAATTACAATCATTTGACCAATATAAACCTTCTATTTCACTAAAATGATGGCTCAATTACATACTTCTATTTTTTAGGCATTTTACATATCCCAAGGTGCTCAGATACTCTAAGCTAGAACACTAATAGTGGAACTAAGGGAGTTTGAACTTTTATTTGACCCAAATGGGTATCTAGAAATGAAAACACATGAAATGAAAATTGAGTCTAAGTATTTTTTTTTTGGGTGACACAGGATTGCCCTTATACCTCTGGATGCTCCTGCATCAGACACCCAGGGTAGATTGAAAAGTGACCCTGTCACTTCAAGGATGGTAGAGGAAATCCCAAATGGGAAACCTTAACTGCTGATATCCAGGTTGAGTCCTTGATTGGTCGACCTTTCCACTTAACCAAATACTCTTCATACTACCTATTTCTGGTACTCCTACCCACACGATGATCTAGAATGTCTTCTATATCCTCCTTCTTAGAAGTAGGAATCAGACATGGCTCTAACATTAGCTCCTCATCTGCACCATCATCATGATACTCTGTTAAGTCTGCAATGTTGAAGATAGGAGAAATGTGAATTCCATCTGTTAACTCCACCTCATATGCATTTCCTGAATCATGTTTCTTCAAAATTTTTTCAGGGACCAAATTTTTTCATCTTTAGCTTGTTGTAAGTACCTACTGGAAATCTTTCTTTTCTTAAGTATACCATAACTAGATCCCTTAGTTGGAACTCCTTATCTCTTCTCCTTTGATCAGCTCTAGCTTTATACTCTTGATTCATCTTGGTAATGTGTGCCTAGACCTCCTCATGTAGATGCTTGATATGTTCAACAAACTCTTCTGCTTCAACACTTGTCCTTTCCCCTTGCTCCATCTTCCTCAATTCTGGTGCAATCCTTGGGCTACTTCCATATACAATTTGGAATGGTGATTTTCCAGTACTCCTATTTACAGAGTTATTGTAAGCAAATTCTGCTTGTGGTAGAATCAAATCCCATCCCTTGGGCTTATCCCCAACAAAACATCTTAGCAAATTGCCCAAACTTCTATTTGGGCTTAGCCCCAACTAAACATCTCAGCAAATTGCCCAAACTTCTATTTACCACTTTAGTTTGACCATCAGTCTGCGGGTGATGTGTGGAACTAAATTTCAAGTCTGTTCTCAACTTCTTCCACAATGTCCTCCAAAAATACCCCACAAATTTAGTATCATTGTCAGAAAATATACTCCTTGGGAGACCATGTAGTCTCACTACCTCTCTAAAAAACAAGTCTGCAATATGGATAGCATCATGAGTTTTGTGTCAAGGAATAAAATGTGCCATTTTGGAGAACCTATCAACTACCACAAATACTAAATTAGTACCCCTTTGTGTCCTTGGAAATCCAAGAACAAAATCCATACTTATGTCCTCCCATGGCTTTGATGGAATATGCAATGGCTGATATAGTCCAGTATTGTGACTAAATCCCTTGGCCACTTGACAAACCTGACAACTTTGTACAAACTTCTTCACATCTTGTGATATCTGAGGCCAAAAATAATATTCTCTAAGAATGGAAATGGTCTTGTCTCGACCAAAATGTCCTTCCATCCCTCCATTGTGCTTCTCCTTAATCATATTTTCCCTCATGGAACTCCTTGGAATGCATAATTGATTGCCCTTGAACAACATACCATCCTGAATCAAATAGTCTAGCCACTTGGTTCTATCTATAGCAACAGGGTCTTTACAAGCTTTCCATGCTTCAGCAAAATTAGGATCCTCAGGGTACAGATTCTTGAGTTCATTAAACCAGCCAACTACTTCAACCTGCATTACTGTAAGCAACAACTACCTCCTTCTTAATGCATCTGCAACCCTATTAGATTTTTCACTTCTATGCTTCAACACAAATGTATAACACTGCAAGAACTCTACCCGCTTCATATGCCTCTGGTTCAATTTACCTTGGCTATTTAGGTACTGTAATGCCTGATGATCAGTATATAAAACAAATTCCTTTGGCAATAAATAATGTCTCCATTTCTTTAAGGCCTGAACTATTACATAAAACTCTTGATCATAAACTGAATACTTCTTCTTTGCATCATTCAATTTTTCACTAGAATATGCAATAGGCTTACCTTCTTGGCTCAATACAACTCAATTAGCACTGCCACTAGCATCACAATCCACCTGGAACACCTTTCTAAAATTTGGAAGTGCCAACACAGGTTGTTCTATCACCTTTTTCTTCAATAATTCAAAACTTCTCATAGCTGCTATAGTCCACTTGAACTCTTTTCTATCCCCTCTTATTATGTCAGTCAAGGGTGCACATATGCCACTGAAATTCTTAATGAATTTCCTATAGAAACTAACCAGTCTATGAAATGATCTCACCTCAGTAGCAAACCTTGGAGTAGGCCATTCCAAGATGGCTTTTACATTCTTTGGATCCATTTTAAGATCTTCAGGTGATATAACAAACCCCAAGTAGACTAACTCCCTTTTTGCAAAGATACACTTCTTCAAATTAATTAACATTTTCTCTTCCCTTAACCTTTCAAGGACACTACGAATATGCAATAAATGTTCTTTCAAAGTCTTGCTGAAAATTAAAATATCATCCAAATAAATAATAAATTTTTTTCCCAAGAACTTCTTAAGTACCTCATTCATAAGCCGCATGAAGGTGCTTGGGGCGTTCGTCAATCCAAAGGGCATGACTAACCACTCATAAAGACCCTCATTGGTCTTGAGGGTAGTTTTCCACTCATCTCCTTCTTGTATCCGTATCTGGTGATAGCTACTCTTGAGATCTATCTTTCTGAAGTACTGAGCTCCACTTGAACAATCCATAATATCATCCATCCTTGGCAAAGGAAACCGATACTTGATGGTTATCCTATTTATAGCTCAAGAGTTTGTACACATTCTCCACTCTCCATCCTTCTTTGGTGCTAGTACTACAGGTACTGCACATGGACTTAGGCTCTCCCGAATCAAACACTTCCTCAATAGCTCTTGAACTGGTCTATTTAGCTCCTCGGTTTCAATAGGAGTCATCCTATGAGTAGCCTTGTTAGGAAAACTAGCTCTTGGGATTAAATCTATCTGATGATTGATTTTCCTTACTAGTGGCAATCCTTCTGGAACATTATCAGAGATAACATCTCCAAACTCACCTAATAAATCTGAAACTTCAAATGGTATTTCACTACTAACTTCCTTATCTTTTCTAGGAATCAAAGCATAACACATACGCTAATGTTTCATGCCATCTAAAAACTTCCTTCCATCAACAAGACAAATCCCAGCACTGCTACATACCTTTTCACCTTCCTTCTTCACGGGCTTCAGTTTTTGGCAAACTTCATCCTTTGTTAGAGAGTATGTGTTTGCATGACCATTATGTACTACATGCCTATCAAACTTCCATGGTCTACCCAAAAATAGATGGCAAACATCCATTGGAATAATATCACAGAGAACTTCATCATGGTAAGTCCCAATTTTGAACTTCACTAAACATTGTTCACTTACTAGGACCTTATGATCATCCTTCACCCAAGCAATCCAATAGGGATGGGGGTGTTTCTCCCTCTTGAGCTTCAGCTTAGAGACCATCTCCTCTGATACCAAGTTATCAGTCCTACCACCATCAATGATCACATCACAACATTTATCCTCACACCTACACCTGGTATGGAATAGACTCCTCCTTTGTCCTGGTTCAATCTCACCACTTAGTAGGACCCTTTCATTTACTAAAGTATCTGCTCTTTCTGCATCCTCAAAATGTGATGACTGTGCATCTTCATTCACATGAGCAACCCTAGTTTCTCCTTTAGTTCTCCTATCTATCCTTCCTTGATGTTGAGGGCATTCAAAGGCAGGATGACCTTCTTCATTGCAATGGAAATAGGTACCATGGAAGCCTCCTCTTCCTTTTCCACATCTTTGACCTCTTCCTCTCTGATTTCCAAAGTCTTTATCATGGGAGCAGTTGAAACCCTCATTCTTCTAGTTCCTGCTAGTACCCACATCTTCATTTTTCTTTTTGGTCTCATTTCGACCTCCAGATGACCTACCACTGCCCCTTCCTCCTTGACCATGCCCTCTTTTTCTCCCTTCAAACCTTTTATTTATATTTTCTTCAACTTGTAGTACAAATTGGTATGCTTCTTCCATGTTGGTCATTCTTATCAGACTTAATTCCTCCTGGATGCTAGGTCGCAAACCACTGATATAATGAGAAACCTTCTCCTTATTTGCTTCTACATGCCTAGCTGTAATTAGGAGTCTATAAAACTCCTTTGTATATTCTTGGACAAATCTTCCTGCTTGCTTTAACCCATGCATCTTCTTAAATAGATCAAGCTCATAGTCAACAGGAATGAACTGCTTCTTCAATTTGTCCACCATGCGATCTCACCTTGTGATATTATCCTTTCCTCTTCTATTTCTTTCCAATTGAACCTCTTGTCACCAGATCTTGGCATGGCCTTTCAGTTTGGATTTTGCAAACTAAACCCTATTTGGATCCCTGATATCCTCATATTCAAAGTACTCTTCCAGTTCATTGATCCAGTCGATCAACTCATCTGGTTTCAAATTTCTTGAAAATACACCCACATCAATTGTAGGTCTTTTCCCAAACTTAGCAATGGCCCTAAAAATCCTTTCCTCTTCCTAATTTAGAACTTCCCCGTCAACTTCCCCTTCTAGTCCAAATTTTTCTTCATCATCGTCCTCACTTTCATCACCTGCAACAACATTTTCTCCCCTATAGAGCTCCTCTTGCAATGCTTGGACTTGCCTTTGGAGGGCTCTAACCTCCTTAGGATTAATAGCTCTGGCCCTTCCACCATGCTCTCTTTTTGGAGGCATCTTTAAACCCACAACCACACAGTCCTAGTGCAAACTGCCTCATAGTCGGCGCTCTGTCTATACACTTAGGAAAACCTGCTTTGATACCACTTGATGGGGACACAACCCAGCATAGAATGGACACAATAGGAAAGGGGAAATTTTATTTCTTATGTAAACATTCTATTACATGCAATACAGAGAAAATGGACTTCAAAACATGCCCTATGGGCTTGCAACAGTATAAATCAGGAGATAATTTCTTCTCCCAGTACCTTCTCTCAAACTCCACTCCGAATTGCCTTTTACAATGCCAGAAATGTCCTTAAATAGACCCCAAAGGGTTAAGGATTAGGAATACATTCTAGAAAGTGCTATTTGGCATCCAACGACCAAATAGAAGGTTCCAAAAGCTATGTTAGAAGTCAACGCAAAACTAGAAGAATCCAAAAACGGTAATCAACTTCCGGGAGGCATAACTTTTGAACCATAGCTCCGATTGACGAACCATTTACATTTTCAAAAAGCTCTCAAAGTGCTCTATAGCCTATGGACCAGCTTCACTCATCTCCCATTTTTTGGCCCTATTCAAGGTCATTTAATGCCCCTAACTTGGCTTTGAAGCATTCTTAGGAGGTCTCTAGAAACTAAAAAATTGCGATAACTTTCAAACCGTGGTGACTTTTGACCTGATTCTTTTTCTGGAATGCTCTAAATTACAATTACAATTATTTGACCAATTTACACCTTTTAGTTCACCAAAATGATGGCTCAATTACATACTCCTATTTTTTAGGCATTTTACGTTTCCCAGGTTGCTCAGATACTCTAACCTAGAACACTAATAGTGGAACTGAGAGAGTTGGAACCTTTATTTGACCCAAATGGGTATCTAGAAATGAAAACACATGAAACAAAAATGAAGTCTAAGTACATTTTTTTTTTGGGTGACACAGGATTGCCCTTATACCTCTGGATGCTCCTACATCACCTTTGTATTTTCCCTTGCCTCTTGAAAGTCTCCTTGCCATAAGTACTTGAAGCTTATCAAGTTCATCATCACAAAAATCACTGTCACTAGTCACACATTTTCCTTTTCCTTTCTTACTAGTAACCAATTGTGATTGAAAATAGATTCACTAGAAGTAGGAGTGAAATTATCAAAATTTGACATCTCAAAAGTAGTAACCCTACCAATTACACTTTCCAAGGTTAGTTGTTATCAAGAGTACATCTCAATTCTTGTATTGTAGAAGCTATGATAGCATAAATAGGAAGTAGAGTTCTGAATACCTTGTTGTTCATAGTTTCATCATCAATCTTTAAATTTTGTCCTCTTATAGCATTTACAACCTCTTTGATTCTTCCATAATACAAAGCAATATTCTCACCTTCTATCATTCTCATTTCATCAAACTTACCTCTCAAGCATATTGATTTTTCTCTCAAAATGTTTGTGTCACCTCTATAGATGGTCTACAGTGTATCCCACATTTTCTTTATAGTAGTGCAATCCTTTATGTCATAAAAATTGGCATAGCTAATCATTGATGAAATCTCCAACATGGCCTAGTTGTGTTCTTTCTTCTCTTTCATCTACTAAGATGTTAGAGGAGTTGTTGTTATTTCCATATGTGTTAGCATGAATGCTGATGGTATTACTTTGGAGAAATATCCTAAGCATTGGAGATCACGTGGAAGTGTTAATATGTTGCATTCATGACTAAGTTTGTCATTGATGTCAACATAGCAATAATTCTATAAAGACTGAAAGAGAAATAGATAGAGATCATGGTGGTGTGAACAAAGTTTTTATTTATAGGTAATGCATGGTTAAGGACATGTTATACACTATCTCCTGAGATAAGGTTAAATGTGTGTAGAGTAAATCTAAGACGTATAGAAGTTATGTCTTATTTATAGAGAGTAGTACAAAGATAGAGTACTTGAGAAGTAGTTTTTGATGATTGCATTATATCTTCTAACAGAGATATAATTTGGAGATGTATAGTTACTTAGTGATAGAAGACAATCTAACGGTGATGTCAATGAGTGTGCAATCCCTAAAGTCGCACGTGTGGGAAGTTGTATAGACTGTGAGCTCATAGTGCTATTGTAATTATGAATTAATTAATTATCTTATTATAATTAATTGGGAAAGCCTCAAGATCAACTCAATGAATTATTTTGAAGATATGGTATAAAGGAAAGATGTTTTCCTTGTTTGTAAAGTATGAGTCTACAAGGTGATCAAGGAAGTGTTAGAAATAATAGTCTGCCAAGATAACTGGGGGGTGGGGGTGAGGGTGAATTATTTATCCAAAAATTAAAACATTTATCTTCTTTAAACAAACTTAACCAATCAATTAAAGTAAACAATAACCATAATAAGATGCACATAAACAATTACACTAGATATGTTAACTAGGGAAACCCTTGATCAGAGAGAAAACCTCAGTGAGAATGATGCCCACAAGATGATGTACTAATATAAATATTACTTGTTAGAGGATGGACCCTATTAGGAGTTTATTACAACATTTAGTACATAGAGTCCTTGTTAGGAGATTCAAACCCTACTAGCAGTTGTAGTACAATGTATGCAAGAAGAGCCTACTATCTAAAAATGCAATTTCAACTACAAGAAGAGCTCATTGCTCAAACATACAATTTACTATTATGTTCTTCTTTCCTTTTTTATATCAACCAAACTAATCACTATCAGACCTTGTAGACTAGGTCACAAAACTCAAATCCAAATATCAAACCTTAGATCACTCAGCAAAACCTTGGCAATGAAGTTTCCTTCACTTCTGCTCTGCTCTGCACAACTTTGTATTCCTCTCTTGTGCTACTTACAAATATCATGCACACATATATCATGATAATGGAAAATGTCCTTCCATTATATAGAGTCCATAAAATAATTCCCTAAGTTAGCTATTAGACCTTCT
This sequence comes from Cupressus sempervirens, assembly GCA_028749045.1. Classification (NCBI taxonomy): domain Eukaryota; kingdom Viridiplantae; phylum Streptophyta; class Pinopsida; order Cupressales; family Cupressaceae; genus Cupressus; species Cupressus sempervirens. Next base: position 191,519,147 of record CM053785.1, read on the forward strand.
CAATTAGTCATTATAGGACCAAATTAAGAACACGTTACACTTAGTGATAACATTAATCTTACACCTTGCAACTTGAATAACTTTTTGTACAAGAAGTATTATGATGAGAAAACTTAGCCACATCATCATCAATATTTCTTCTACACATCCTCAACCTCGATTCTCAAAATAAAATTTTTGCTAAGAGATATAACAAGTTTACTAGAACATGCCTCTGTAAACTCTTTTTCAGAACAAACATCACCAAAAATTACATAATTTCTTCTAGACTTATCATTTTTTATCTGATGTTAACTACATATACTAGATACTCAGATGTATCTCCCATAACCTCAAATAGTAATAATACTCAACTAGTCACCCATACCAACTTGATCTTTTTGTTTTTCTTTTGTCAAATACTATAGAAAATTGCTATGTTGACATCAATAACAAACTCATCCATGAATGTAACATATCATCATAATAACATATCTACAATACTACCCCATATGAATATCATCAAAATTCACGCTTCCAACAATCTCTCAACAATCTCCCCCTTTGGCATTGATGGCAACATAGATAAAAAAATTCTAGTTCTAAGAATATGAACAAAATACTGTTAATCTTACTTTTCAAATCCTCTTCATCAATCATTCTCCCCCATTGATATACCTCAATATGATTTCCATCAAACTAACATTCCATGCTACTCATATGATGTTTTTCATATCGCACTTCTCCCCCATTGACATCAATGTTAAAGGTTTCAACAACTATCAAAACTCAACAATAATTGATTCTTACTAGCTCAAGTATCTAAAGACACTACTAAAAAAAATTCCAACAAAAGTCCTAGATGACTCTATCCATCACAGATACTCCCCCATATAGGAAGCATCAACATTCAGTCCAAAAAAATGATGGTGCTCTATTACACTAGACTAATGCACTTCTTGCATCATCTACTCTAATGTAGGAAGGGGCATAACCCCTAGCATACCTTGAAAATACTCAAAAGTCTCTTTGGGAAGAGGCTTAGTAAATATATCTACAATCTACTCTTTAGTGCATACATAATCCATTCTAATTTCCTTATCTGCATTTTGTCTCTAAACATGTGACACTTCAGATAAATGTGCTTAGTCTTCGAATGTAATACTAGATTCTTAGACATATTTACTGTGTTTGTGTTGCCACAATGTATGACAACAGGTTCACTAATTTCTATCCTTACATCCTTTAGCATCTGCTTCATCCAAACAACTTGATTGTAATTTTTTGATACTGCAACATATTCTATTTTTTCTATAATTTGTGAGGTATAATCCTACTTCTTTCTTAGTTAAGAAACCAATCTTCTTCCAAAAAAGAAGGCCCCACCATTGGTTCTCTTTCTATTTTCCATGCTACCTGCCCAATCAACATTAGTATAAGCACTTAGAGTAAAATCATTAGATCTATCATACCACAATCCAACTCTAGTGTTCCTTTTAGATATCTAAATATCATTTTGACTACTACATAATGTGCTTCTCTAGGATTAGCTTGAAATCTTGCAACAATTCTAACTACATTTGCTATATCTGGTCTTGTGTGAGTCAGATATTACAAACCTCCAATCATAGATCTATACTTATTTTACTCAACAGTAGGTGTCTCATCCTTTGTAGATAACTTGTGTCCAGTTACCATAGGTGTTCCAATGGGTTTAGATGTTTCCAGTTACCATAGGTGTTCCAATGGGTTTAGATGTTTCCATACCAAAAATTTTTATTAAATCCTTCAAGTATTTAGTCAGAGAAAAAAAAATTCCTTCTTTATTCTAACAATCTACAATCCTAGAAAATATTTTATTTCTCCTATCATACTTATCTCAAATTCTTTCTTCATCTCTTCTACAAACTTCTCACTTTCCTCATCATTTCCTCTAAATATGATATCATCAACAAATATTACCAAAATTATCAAACCATCATCAATTTATTTCTAGTATAGATTATTGTCTACTATACCTTTTCTACATCCAAGCTTTGTCAAAAGCTTGTCCAACCTCATATACTAGGTTCTGGGTGCTTGCTTCAAGCCATAAAATTATTTCTTTAGTCTACATGCTATATCCTTCTCATTTGTCAAAGGACAACCTTCAGGCTATTCAATGTATACCTCTTCTTTAAGTTCTCCATTCAGAAATGCTGACTTGACATCCATCTGATATACTTTGAATTTATTTTGTGCTGCATAGGCTAAGAATAATCTTACTACTTCTATTCTATCCATTGGAGCATAGGTCTCATCATAATCTATTCCTTCTTGCTGTGAGTAACCTTTACATTCCAATCTTACCTTGTTCCTTACAACTTCACCTTGTTCATTCATTTTGTTCCTAAATACCCATTTATTTCCTATCACATTCTTGTCTGCTAGTTTGGGAACCAATTCCCATTTCTCATTCTTTACTATCTAATCCAATTCTTCTTTGATAGCTTGTTTCCAATAATCATCTTGACATGCTTCATCTACATGCTTGGGTTCAACTTGAGATATCAAACATAGTTCTTCATTAACTTTGCTTCTTGTCATCACACCTTTATCTTTGCTTTTGATGATCTACTTAGATGGGTGATTCTTTATCATATACTTTCCTGAAGTAGGAGTTGCTATCTCAACTCTTGGCTCTACTGAAGGTTTCAAGCTTTGTTCCTACCTTAGCTCTCCTTTATTCTACAAATCATTGTTAGTTTCAAGACATACTTCATCATTCCTTGGTTTAGTAACAATATCATCATCTAAATTGTAATAAACTATTCTCTCTTGTATCCTGAATTTCTCATCAATTCTCACATTTGCACTTTCTATAATAGTCTTAGTTCTCACATTATAGAATCTATAAGCCTTTCTTTTCAATGAATAACCAAGAAACATACCTTCACCACTTCTAGCATCAAACTTACCAATACCATCATCTCTTTTGATATAGAACTTACTGCCAAAAATTCTAAAATACTTAACTGTAGGTGAGTGACCAAACCATAGTTCATAAGGGGTCTTGTTTGTGTCTTTCCTAAATTGTATTTTGTTCATAGTGTAGACTATTGTATTCAGAGCTTCTCTCCAAAACATCTTGGATACATCATTCTCAGCTAACATAGCTCTTGTTGCTTCTATAACTAACCCATTCCTTCTCTCTACAATGTCATTATGTTCAAGGGTTCTCAAAGCTTATAACTATATTTTCATTCCATTTTGTTCATAGAACATGTTAAACTCATTGGAAGTAAATTCTTCTCCTCTATCTGATCTTAAACATTTAATCTTCATACTAGATTCATTCTCAACTCTATTCTTGAATATCTTGAACTTATCAAATGCCTCAGATTTCTCTTTAAGAAATGCAACCCACATCATCCTAGAAAAGTCATCAACGAGAATCATAAAATACCTTTCACCATAGAATCCTTTAGTCTTTGTAGGGCCACTGAGATCTATGTTTAGAATCTCTAATTTTTCTATAGTAGTAAAATTCTTGCAGGGAAAATAAGTTCTATTATGCTTTTTCCAACGCACATTCCTTGCAAATTGTGTTAGCAACTTTTATAATCTTAGGTAAATCTCTAATTGCAAATATACTACTAGTATTTACAATGCTGTTAAAGTTTATATGAAAAAATATTTTATGCCATAACCAACTATCATCTAGCTTTGCAACCAAACATGCCATTTCTGTAGGATTCAACTAAAATACATTACCTCTAGATCTAGTTCTTGTTCTAATTACTTTTCCATCTTTGTCTTTGATCATGCATATCTTCTCTATGAACTGTAATTGATAACCTTTGTCCACTTGGTGTCCAACACTCAAAAGATTGTGCTTCAAACCATCAACAAAATATACATCCTCAGTATTAGTTTTACCATCAAGAGTTATAGATCCAATACCTTTAACTTTGCATGCTGCTTTGTTTCCAACTTTGAAAATTCCTCCATCCCAACTTATGAAGTCAACAAATTTGTTCATATCATCATTCATATGATGTGAACAACCACTGTCAATTATCCAGTTAGATTTCTTTTCAACCTATGACACTAAAGCTACTTTTTCTAGACTTTCTTCTTTAATTGCCATAAATCCAATTTCATCATTACTAGCACTTACTACTTTTTCAACATAATCATTTTCTTCATCACAAGTTCAACATTTAAATATTTTCTTACCATTTTTTCTCTTCTTACCAAAAGGGCTACTCCTTCTTCAATATTTATATCCTCATCAACTCTATTGTTGCTAGCAATATCTCCTCTAGCACTTGTGCTCTAAACTAGGTTGAATATTCAAGGTATTGAAAGTTGTCTTTGTTTTGGTCAATTCTCTAGACTATCTAAGTTCATTCTCAACTACTTCAAGTCTTCCAAGAAATGTCTCCTTTGTGAAATATTTGGTACAAGATATCAACAATTGTATCATTTGAACTACTGACTTAAATGGTGGTGTTAAAGTCTTCAATATCTTCCACATAACCTCATCATCTTCTTTGGTTCTCCTTGAGATTTAATAACTGCAGTAATTTTTGATATCCTACCTATATATGTTCTTACAGATTCATCTTCCATCATTTTAGTATCTTGAAATGCACAAATCCAACTCTATAACCTCAACTTCTTAGAGTGTGGATCACCTTCAAAAGTAGTTTCCAAAGCTTTCCAAATCAAATGTGTAGTAGCAAGTGATTTTACCTAATTGTATTCAATTTTAGGAAATGAAGTTAATAGTGCTTCCCTACCTCTCATGTTGCACATAAAAATATCTCTTTCATCCTCGATGCAATTTTCCAAGTCCTTTTCAGCAATGATTGTCTTCATTGATTTTGTCAAGATCCAATATCCCAGACCCATACATAGTAGATGTGTCTTCTTCTTTTCCTTCCATCTATCATAATTTGTTCCATAAAACTTCAAACTATCTTTCCTAAACATACTTGCCATGGATCTCTCAAAGTTGTTAAACTTTATCTGCAAGGACCTAATGCTTTGATACCAATTTTTAGAAATAATAGTCCACCAAGATTACTTGGGGGGGGGGGGGTTGTGAATCAGTTATCCAACAATTAAAATATTTATCTTGTTTAAAAAAACTTAACCATTCAACCAAAGTAAACAACAACCATAATAAGATGTACATAGACAATTACACTAGATATGTTAACTAGGGAAACCCTTGATCATGGGGAAGGCCTCGGTGGGAATGATGCCCACAAGATGATGTACTAATATAAATATTCCTTGTTAAAGAATGGACCCTATTAGTAGTCTATTACAACATTTATTACATAGAGTCCTTGTTAGGAGACTTTGAATCCATGTTAGGAGATTCTAACCCTATTAGGAGTTGTAGTACAATGTATGCAAGAAGAGCCCATTGCCCAAACATGCAATTTCAACTACAAGAAGAGCTCACTACTCAAACATGCAATTTACTATTATGTTCTTCTTTCCTTTTTTCTATCAACCAAACTAATCACTATTAGACCTTGTAAACTAGGTCATGAACCTTGAATCCAAATATCACACCTTAGATCACTCAACAAAACCTTGGTAATGAGGTTTCCTTCTCTTTAGCTATGCTCTGCTCAACTTTTCATCTCGCTCTTGTGCTGCTTACATATATCATGACAAAGGAAAATGTCCTTCCTTTATATCGAGTCCGTAAAACAATTCCCTAAGTCAACTATTAGACCTTCTCAATTAATCATTATAGGACCACATTAAGAACACATTACACTTAGTGATAACATTAATATTCCACTTTGCAACCTAAATAGCTTTCCATATACACAATATTATGATGAGAAAACTTAGTCATGTCATCACCAATATATCTTCTACACATCCTCAACCTTGATCCTCAGAATAACAATTCTATGAAGAGATATAACAAGTTTACCAAAACATGCCTCTATAAACTCTATCTCAAAATAGACATCACCAAAACTTACATAACTTCTTCTAGAATTATCATTTCTTCATCCAACATTAACTGCATATACTAGATACTTAGACATATCTCCCATAACCTTAGATATTGATAATACTCAACTAACCATCCGTACCAACTTGATCTTTCTACTATTCTTCTGTCAGATACTACAGAAAACTGCTATGTTGACATCAATGAAAAACTTAGTCATGAATGTAACATATCATCATAGTAACATATCTACAATACTCCCCTATAGGAATATCATTAGCATTCTTGCTTCCAACAATCTCTCAAAAGGAAGTGTGAGCAAGAGCAAAGTATTTTGTAAATGTGAGTTGTTAGAATATATAGTCCACTAATGTAACTTAGAGGGGGGGGGGGGGTGTATTAGTTATCTAACTATTATCACAATTATCAACCTTAAAAAAACTTAACCATATGAGCAATATAAATTGAAACCACAACAAGATACTCATACACAATAACATTAGATATATTAACTAGGGAAACCCTTGATCAAAGGGAAAACCCCAGTGGTGATGGTACCCACAAGATGATGTACTAATATAAATGTTCCTTGTTAAAGGATGGACCTTGTTAGGATTCTATGAATGCATTCAATAAATATAAGTCCCTATTAGGAGACTTTGAATCCTTGTTAGGAGATTCCAACCCTAATAGGAGTTGTGGAAGACAGCTGAACCCACTACTTGAACAACTTCAAGGATAAGAACAATGAACCCACTATCCAAATTATCTATGTATTATTTCTTGTAGAATAATAGAAATAAAATGTACTTCCTCTTCTTCTGTCCTATTAATCAAACCTATACTCCTTCTAATCTTGTAACCAGATCATAAAACTCACATCCAATAATCCCTTGAATTGCTTACACGCATTTAGTAAGAACTCTTCTCCTTTTTGCACTTTGCACTTCAATAGATTTTCCACACACTTAAAAATAAGGAAAAAATCTTTTCTTTATACCATATATTCATAATAATTACTTGAATCAGCCTTGAGGCTTTCCCAAATAATTATAATAAGATAATTAATGAATTGCAATTACAATAGCACCATCGCCTCATAGTCTATGCAAAACTTCACATGTGCAATACTAGAGCTTGCACACTTGTTGGTGTCATCAATAGACTATCCTCTATCACCACCTAACTTTACATCTTCTTATTTCATCTCATATGTAATGTAGCAAACAAACATTTGGAACTACTTTTCTAATACCCTGTCTTTGAACTGCTCTATGTAAATCAGGTACAACTTCTGTACATCTTTGACTTAGACTCTGTGCAATGAACCACATCAGCAAGACATTGTGTCAAACATGTCCATAATTGGACATCACCAAAAAATCAAACCATTGTCTGTACCATTAAGATCTCTGTCTGCCACTCAACTAGCCTTTATAAAAACCATGTTATGTTGACATTAATGATAAACATAGTTACGCATGCAACATGTCAATACTCTCTAATGCTTAGAATAGTCTCCCAATGTAGTATCATCAACATTCATGCTAAAAATATCCCCCTTTGGCATTGATGGCAACATAGATGAAAAAAAATCTAAGTTCCAAGAATACCAAACAATGTTCTTCTACTGTTGTTGACCAACATCAGTTGTCCACACGCTAAAAAGTCTCAATACAATAGGTGTATAGTCTTGCTTCTTAGACATCATTTGTTTACTTCACACTAAATAATTCAGAATACATCAAGTGCATATTCCTTCTTCCTTTCATGAATCATTCTAAATTTCTCTAAAAGAGATATCTCTCCTTCATGCATAGTCTCTCCCCCATACTTAGGATTTGTTCTCTCCCTCATACTTAGGATTTTTTCATGTATAGTCTCCCCCATTGACATCAATTTCAAAGGTTTGAATCTCAAGGTTACAATATACCAATTGTTAAATACCAATTGCTAATATGTTACTCCAAGTCTTCAAATAGCTAGAGTGTCAAAAGACACTATTCAAAATCAAATAACAAGAGTCCTCAATAACACTGGTCATTAAAAATACTCCCCCATATGGGAAGCATTAGCATTCAGTCTAGGGTAACAATAGTGCTTTGTACCATTGGGCTGATGCACTCTCTACATCATCTACTTAGAAGTAGGAAGAGGCATAACCCCAAGCATACCTCTCAAGTACTCAAATGTATCTTTAGGAAAAGGCTTCATAAAGATATCTAGAATTTGATCTTTAGTATTCACATTCTCCAATCTGATCTCTTTTTTTGTTGCTTTCTCTCTTAGCACATGATACTTAATAAATATATGTTTAGTCTTAAAATCCAATACAATATTCTTAGACATACTCACTATACTTGTGTTATCATAGTAAATGATAACAAGTTCTTGAAATTCAATTCTAATATTCTTCAACATCTGCTTTTCCCACATAACTTGATTATAATTATTTGCTACTACAACATACTCTTTCTCAACTATACTCTGAGAAATGCAATCTTGCTTCTTGCTTACCCAAGAAACCAATCTTCCTCCAAGAAAGAATGCTCCACCACTGGTGCTCTTTATGTCATCCATACTACATTCCCAATTTGCATCAGTATATGCACATAGAGTGAAATTACTTGATCTATCATACCAAATTCCATAGTCAAATGTTCCTTTCAAATATCTAAATATTCTCTTTACTACTACAAAATGATAGTCCTTAGGACCATCTTGAAATCTAGCTACAATCCCAACTGCATTTTCTTTATCTGGTTTGGTGTGAGTCACATATTGCAAACCTCCAATCATGAATCTACACTTCTTCTCTACTGCAAGAGTCTCATCTTTACTAGATAACTTGTGACTAGTTATAGTTGTACCAATAGGTTTAGAAATTTCTAAACCAAACATTTTCAACAAGTCATTTAGGACTTTAACTTGTGAAATAAAAATACTATTGTCATTTTGTACAATCTACAATACTAGGAAAAACTCCATTTCTCCTATCATGCTCATTTCAAACTCATTCTTCATCTCTTTAGCAAAATTATCACTTTCTTCATCATTACCTCCAAAAATGATGTCATAAAAAAATATTACTATTATCAGCAAACCATTCTCAACTTATTTCAATTACAAGTTACTATTTGTTGTACCTTTAACAAATCCAAGCTTTTCCAAATAACTATCCAAACTTTTATACCAGTTTCTTGGTGCTTGCTTTAGACCATATAGAGCTCAATTTAGTCTACATACCATTTCTTTTTCTTCTAATAAAGGAAAACCTTTAGGTTTCTCAATATATACCTCTTCTTAAAGTTATCCATTCAGAAAGATTGATTTAACATCCATATGATAAACCTTGAACTTCTTATTTGCTGCATAAACCAAGAACATCCTCACTACTTCCATTCTAGCTATAGTTGTAAATCTCTCCTCATAGTCTATGCCTTCTTTCTCTAAAGATCCCTTGTATACAAGTCTAGCCTTGTTCCTTACAACTTCGCCTTGCTCATTCATCTTGTTTCTAAATACCTATTTGGTTCCTATCTAATTCTTGTCTTTAGGTCTAGGAACTAACTCCCATGTATCATTCTTCACAATCTAATCTAATTCTCCCTTCATTGCTTGAATCCAATTATCAACTTTCTCTTAGGTTGAACTTGAGATATCAAACATATCTCCTCATTTAATTTATTTCTTGTCATCCCACCTTTGTCTCTACTTCCAATTATCTACCTAGGAGGATGATTCTTTGCCAGATTCCTACTAAGGGTAGGAGTTGACATCTCAACTCTTATCTCTTTTCTAGGTTCATATCTTTGCTCAATAGTTAGCACATCATTCTGCAAATCATTTTTAGTCTCAAAGAAAACTTCATCATTTTGTCTAACAATTCTAGAATTATCTTCTTCTTCATCTAAATTATAATCTACCATCTTTTACTTAGTTCCAAACTTTTTGTCAATCCTTACATTTGCACATACAACTATTGTCTCAGTTCTATAGTTGAAATATCTGTATGCCTTTCTTTTCAATGAATAACCAAGAAACATACCTTCATCACTTCTTAGATCAACTTACCAATGTCATCATCTCTCTTAATATAACATTTTCTCCCAAATATTATGAAATAATTAACTAATGGTGGATGACCAAACCATAGTTCATAAGGTGTCTTGTTCATACCTTTTATAATCTGTACTCTATTTAGAGTGTATATTGTTGTATTTATTGCTTCTCTCTAAAATGTCTTAGAAACATCATTCTCAAACAACATAACTCTTGCTGATTCTACTACTGACTTATTCCTTCTTTAAACAATCCCATTCTACTTAGGTGTTCTAGGTGAAGCTACTTGTCTTTTGATTCCATTCTCTTCAAAAAATTTGTTAAACTCTCTAGGGTTGAATTATCCTCCTCTATCTAATTTCAAACACTTTATCTTAACACCATATTCATTCTCAACTCTATTCTTAAATATCTTAAACTTATCAAAAGCTTCAAATTTCTCTTTAAGAAATTCTACCCACATCATTCTAGTGAAATCATCAAAAAAAATCATAAAGTATCTTTCACCATAGAATTCTCTTGTTCTAGAAGGACCACTCAGATCTGTGTGAATGATCTCCAACTTCTCTATGGTAGTGAACTTATTGCTAGGAAATTATACTTTTTTATGTTTAGCAAAAAATACGTTCTTTACACACAACATTAGTATGCTTTGTAATCTCAGGCAAGTCTTTCACTACAAATGTGCTACTAACCTTCACAATATTATCCAAGTTTATGTGATATAATCTTCTATGCCACAACCAACTATTGTCCACTTTAGCTACCAAACATGTCATTTCATTAGGGCTCAACTGAAATATATTACCTGTGGATCTTGTGCATGTTCTAATCAGCTTACCATCTTTGTCTTTGATAATGCAAATTTTCTCAGTGAACTATAACTAATAACCCTTGTCTACCAACTGTCCAAAACTCAACAAGTTATGCTTCAATCCATCAAAAAAATAAACATGATCAATGTTAGTTTTACCATCAAGAGTAATAGATCCAATTCATGTTATATGTTAGGATTCATTATTACCAACTCTAACAATACCTCCACTTGATTCTTGAACTTAAAAAACTTATTCATAGCACTAGTCATGTGATGTGAACAACCACTGTCAATTATCCAATCAGATTTCTTTTCCACTTGGAAAATTAGAGCTCTTTCTTCTTTGATTTCTCTATCAAAATTATCTTCCTTGATAGCCAGAAATCCCAAATCATAATCACTTCCACTTTGACCTTTCTCATTAGATTCTTCATCTTCATTTACATACAAAAAATTTCTATCTCTATCTCTTCTAGGCTTAAGATTTCTATTATACTTTTTCTCTCTTTTAGGACATTTAGATGCATAATGACCAAATTAATCACAAGTCTAACATTTAAATATTCTCTTGCCATGTTTTTCTCTTCTCACAAGAAGGGCTATTCCTTCCTCAATATTCTTGTCTTTGTCAGATCTATTGCTACCAAAAAAATATTCATGTGCTTTTACTCCTTACCAGATTCGGTAGAATGTTTAGGGCACTAAAAGCTATTTCAACTCTAGCTAGATTTCTAGACTATCTTAGATCTACTTCTCCAAATTCTAATCATCCAAGCAACATTTCCTTTGTGAAATCTTTAGTGCAGGGCATTATTAGCTGAATTATCTAAGCTACTTGCTTGAATGGTGATTTCAAACTTTTCAAGATCTTCCATATTACTTCATCTTCTTCCTTGGTTCCACCATGAGACAATTTCTGATATTCTACCAATATAACTTCTTATAGATTCATCTTCCATTATTTTAGCATCTTGAAATGCACATATCCAATTCTACAATCTCATTCTCTTTGCATGTGTATCACCTTCAAAAGTAGATTATAATGCTTTCCAAATTTTATAAGATGTTTCAAGTGTCTTTACCTGACTGTATTCATTCTCTAGAAGAGATGATAGTAGAGATTCTCTATTTCTCATGTTACACATGAATAAATCTCTCTCATCTTCACTACATCCTTCAAGCTTTTCTTCTTCAATGCTTTTATTCTTACTCTTTGTCAAGATCCAATATCCTAGACCCATGCACAATAGATGAGTCTTCATCTTCTCCTTCCAACTATCATAGTTGGCTCCATCAAATCTAGGACTATCCTTTCTAAAAAGATCCACCATCGATCTCCCAAAGTTATCAAGCTTATCCTTCAAGGACCTAATACTCTGATACCAATTTTTAGAATATATAATCCATTGATGTAACTTGGGGGGAGGGGAGAATCAGTTATCTAGCTATTATTATCATAATTATCAACCTTAAAAAAACTTAACCATATCAGAAATATAAATTGAAACCACAACAAGATACTCATACACAATAACACCAGATATGTTAACTAGGGAAACCTTTAATTAGAAGGAAAACCCCAGTGAGGATGGCACCCACAAGATGATGTACTAATATAAATATTCCTTATTAGAGGATGAACCCTATTAGAAGTATATGAATACATTTAGTACATATGAGTCCCTATTAGGAGACTTTGAATCCTTGTTAGGAGTTGTGGAAGATAGCTAGACCCCTTGCTCAAACAACTTCAAGGATAAGACCAATGAACCCATTGTCCAAATGATCTCTGAATTATCCCTTATAGAATAATATAAATGAAATGTACTTCCTTCCTCTTCTTTTGTTCTATCAATCATACCTTTGCTCCTTCTGATCTTGTAACCAAATCACAAAAATGACATCCAATAATCCATTGGATCACTTACACACATTCAATAAGCACTCTACTCCTTTTCTCACTTTAAACTTCAATAGATTTTCCAAACTTACAAACAAGGAAAAAATATTTCCTTTATACCATATCTTCACAATAATTTTTTGAGTCAGCCTTGAGGATTTCCCAATTAATTATAATAAGATAATTAATTAATTATAATTACAATAGTACTATTGGCTCGCAGTCTATGCAAAACTTCACATGTGTGATACTAGGGCTTGCATACTTGCTAACATTATCAATAGACTATCCTCTATCACTTCTCGATTGTGCATCTTCTTATTACATCTCATATGTAATGCAGTGAACAAACATCAAGAACTTCTTTTGCAATAATTTGTCTCTGAACTACTCTCTGTAAATTAGGTACAACTTCTGTACATCTTTGACTTAGAATCTGCACACTAAACCACATCATTAGGATACTGTGCCAAACATGTCCATAACTACACAACACCAAAAAATCAAACCACTATCTATACCATTAAGATCTTTGTCTGCTACTCAACTAGTATTTATAGAAACCATGCTATGTTGGTATCAATGAGAAACACAATCATGAATACAACATGTTAATACTCTCCAATGCTTGGAATACTCCTCTATCATACCCCCTACTTTAATCTAAAATGATTTAATAATTAAATAAATTATAATAGATTATAAAATAATTTATTATTAGATTATCTATAATATTATAATATATAATAAATAAAGAATAATTCAATAAAAGCTTATAAGAGACTATTGCAAATTATAAAATTCGAAAAGACATCATATTTGATAATTGTCATGAATACTATCATCACATAATATATAATATTAATATCCATATCAATATCATGTATTAAAGATATTATGATATTCTCCATACATTATATTATATAGAAATCTAATTAATAGCCATTTAAGAATGCCCAAGGGATTATCAAGGGAGCAGTAATATTAATAATAATAATAATAACGATACCCAAGTAATACAAGTGAGGGTGGTATAAGGGACGTATCTTTTACCCAAGGAATTATTGTTCCAAATATATTAAATAAGGAGGAAGATGGGGAAGAGCACATGCACACCAGGGCCATCAAAGATATAATGGAGAATTAGGAGAGGTGGTTCAGTGGGTATGTAAGGGAAGAGATCAAGCAATCATGGGGGGCGATTAGGAATTGTTATCTCAACTAGTTTGACCCTGCTCCTATTACAAAACTAATTCATCATAGATGAAAACTTCATTATTGCAAAGATATAAATCCAAATTGATCTCTTTTGTCCATATCTAAAATTGCACTTTGAATATATATAGGGAGATAGGGTAGTAACATATCTTGACACAAAGAAGGTAATATAACAATGAAACTAAAGAAGTAATTGGCCTACGATAAGTTACATATATTATATAAAACACTAGCGACCCAATCAATTAAAAAGGATTAAAGGAGAAAAAAGAAATGTACACAATAATCTAAGATAGACCATTATCATCTAGATACATACACTGTAAATCAAGGAGAATACTATATGAAGGACATAATCCATGACCCAAGAAAAATTGGGATAGAGAACACTGAATAATCATAAGGTGTTTCATCCATTCCAAACTGCTAAGATCATCAGATATTTCTATCATATTTAATTTAGGTGATATTCTCCAGCAAGCAATGACCAAAGAATACTATTAGAAGATAAAGAAATAGATTGGCAAGGAGGAGTTGTTGGAGTAATATACTTGATTATGTACATATTTAGATTTGGAAAAAAAACTCTCTATCAAATACTTGGATTTTAGGAGTAGTACATATTTTTATAGGATGTCCTCACATTAATATAGGTATTCATATTGAATAATGAATTCTTATGCTTGTCATATCTGAAGGGTTTTAGTCAAGGTTTCAAATCATACTATTCAAGGAACATCAGGGACTACTAGCTATTTGAATTTCTATGACTATTAAACATAAGGGAAGTTAAACATGAATATTCATTGAGTAGTATTAGTCAAGGACCATATTTGAAGAAATACACTACATCGTTGGGAATAAGAGACTAGAGAATCAATATGAAACCATGCTGCTAGCAACAAGAAAGAAGGATATAATACATGCAAAATGATTGAATAGAAATGAAAAAGACTATTGAAAAGAGATACACATTCAAAATTTATATATATAGGACAAAAATTGAGAAGCATACCAAAACATACCAAAGGGAAATGATAATCCACCTTAACAACAACAGAAATTGAATATTCTAAGTCAGCCTTAAATTTTTATTTTTTTGTAAAGGTAATCAACTGTATGTATAGATCTAAATCAAGAATGGAGTTTCTTGTTTTGAAAGTATTTTGGACTGGCTCTCACCATACTCCTAAAAGCTTTGCACCATTGGTTAGAAACAAAGAGATACCCATTGGACCAATATAATCAAGTACAAGTAATAATCACATATGTATCGAAGTAAACATCAAACCATATTGCTACAAGTAACAAGTTGATAAGCACCATCACGGTTAGTATATCACATAAGACTAATATTTTGGATGTGGGAATAAAATTTAAGTATATAATTTTTGATATTATGTCAAATATATCGAAGATCCCTCTCTACATGTCTTGGAATAATAACAAACACCCATCCTTCATTCTTATCCATAAAATTCAATTTTCTTTAAGCTAAAAATCTATATAATAAAATAAATAATTTTTTTTGAAGGAAGTTCCTTGTAGCTTGGATTATGAGATAATTATTCTTATTTTCTATCTTGACCAATGAGGGACATTATAGTGATATCAGAGCCAGGTTCTTGCCATCCTATAGGGTGAATCTTAAATAAGGATCAGTATATAAGAACACAAAATTTCATCAAATACATGTGGAAGAAGGGTGAAAAAAAGATACATACAATCAAGGAACAAGAACAAGAATATACAACAATGTGAATAGATAGACCCAATAGGAAATGATAATAAGGGAACCCAATTATTTTAGAAAACAAATATATGAAGCAAAAAGATTAAAGAAAGGGAAAGCATTACTAACATGGTTGCAGATGATCATCATTTAGATTAACAACAAGTTCATATAATTTGAAAATGACAAGAGACCTCATCCATTGAGAATGCATGAAGATCAAAGACTCTATTCAAACTCTATCAGGTGGAGGTATAATCCATATCAGAGTGGCCCAAGTAACATCTTGGAAATAATGACATATCTACATATCTTGGGTCCTTAGACATAACAAATATAATTTTTAGATGCTACTAATTCAATGGTATTAAGTGACCAAGATATATCATCTATTATGGATTAAGAAAGGTATAGGCAATAGAAAATATTAGGACTTGGTTATAAGTAACTAAGTAAAGGATTGCTCATTTGCATCAAATTGGAAATAAAGATTAAAGCAATGCCATTTTAAATTGAATATTATAATTCCTATTATGGAATTAAGGCAAAGAGATAATATATTTGAATGACTTTACAAGATATTCTATAATTGAATATTCTTAAGGAAGCAAGGCGGGGAATCAAGTATTCTTTGAAGGAACCAGTATATATTGATAAGAAAAATATATGCATATGCAAGGATGGATAAACCCAGAGTGGATATCCATAAGGCCTAGGATGAGAAAAAATCTCTCCTAGGAAGGATGAATACATCAAAATTGATTATCCATAAGGTCTTAAAGAGAGAAGTGTTGTGAGATGATGGTGCTTAGTGGAGAGTTGTTCTATTAATTAGAGCCCCAGGAAGCACTCTTCCATGAGTTAAGCATATGATCACAACCTCTCCTTAAGAAAGGGGTTTAAATTAGGAATTAGGATTTTTTTTTATAAGAATTACAAGAATTGAATAATATTTTAGTATTATTATCCATTTTTTTGGAGTACTAACCTATGATGCAGGTTTATCTATTAAGGAGATAGTCATCAACAATTTGAGTAGCAAAACAAAAAATCTAAAATTTGAGTGAATGCTTGAGAATATATTGAAACATGTACTTGACCTTAGCTTATTTCAAATATTAGGAAGGAAGATACAAAGATTCTAACATGTGTATGTTCCGTGTCTACATTGTGTCTTCATGCATTAATGTGTATACTTCATGTTTGCATCATGTCTTCATATTTTGTGCATGATTCTTGTTTTCATATATCCTAGTATGTGTTTCTTAGTGAGTGACAAAAATCAAGGACATTCTAAATGAGTAAGCAATCCAAGGGATTATTGGATGCTAAGTTTGTGATTTGGTTATAAGATCAGAAAGAGTAGAAGTCTGGTTGATAGGATAGAGAAAGAGGAAGGATCAATATAATTCAATTCTATTATTCTTCAAGGAATAATCATGAGATCATTTGGATAGTGGGTTCATCTTCCTTCTACAACTCCTAACAAGGTTGGCACAACTCCTAATAGGGTTGGAATCTCCTAACAGGGATTCAAAGTCTCCTAACAGGGACTAATATGTACTAAATGTATTTCAAAAACTCCTAACATGGTCTATTCTCCAACAAAGAATATTTATATTAGTACATCATCTTGTAGGTACCATCCCCATTGAGGTTTTCCCTCAGATCAATGGTTTTCCTGTTGGAAATGGGCCAACATCCCTTGTAGGATTTGTGACATGGCTTAACCACATCCTATGGTTCTATAAGACTATTAGTTTTATTCGACATTAATAGGTTGATCTTTTGGTGCAACGACAACTCTATCCTTTTTAACAATTGGTATCAGAGCTTGGTCACAGGTTCAAATCTTGTAGGCCATAGTGAGTGACATTGGGAGGGGGATTGTTGGTAGTAGGCCAATGTCCCTCATAGGATTCATGACATGTCTTAACCACCTCTTTTAGTTCTATAAGACTATTGATTGTATTGGGCATTAATAGGTCGATCTTTTGGTGCAATGAAAACTTTGTCCTTTCTAAGATTCCCTAGTCAACATATCAAGTGTTATTGTACATGAGTATTTTGATTATATTACTCATTTATTAAGGTTGATAATTGTGATAAAAGTTGGATAACATTCACCCCACCCCCCTCTTAGTTATATTGGTAGACTATATATTCTAACAATTGGTACCAGAGCTTTACGTCCTTGAAGGGAAAGCTTAACAACTTTGGCATATCATGGCGAGTCATTTTAGAAAGGATAGTCCTAAGTTAGATAGAGGAACTTTTGACTCCCAAAAGATAGAGCTTCTTGGTGAGATATTAGATTTGTGTAGAGAACAAAGCATTGAGTTTCTAGATCTAGAATCCTTTTGTTACATACAAAAGAATGAAGGCATAACTAAAGACAGATCCAAATCTGAAGAAGACAAGAAGATCAAAGAAGGTATTGATCTAATTATGAAAAGGGAACCATAAGGTATGAAAATTTTCATTTTTTGGACATGTAAAGTGTTTGGTCATTTTTTATCCAGATGTCCTAAGAGAGTAATAAAATCTTGAAAGAGCTTTCTATCAGATGAAGATGAAAAATTTAAGGAAAGTATGGAAAGATTCTTGAATGATAATGATGATATAAATAATGAGCTTGAATTGGTTAAAGAAGAGATAGATCTAGTAACTACTATTGATGAAGAAGAAGATAGTATTGGAATTGTTAGACAAAATATAGATGTTTTCTTTGAGACTAACAATGATCTATAGAATTATGTGCAAATTTTTGAGCAAAGAGGAGAACATACATCTAAACCAAGAGAAGAGATAAGATGAAAAATCCTACCTCTAATAGGAACATGACAAAGAATCACCCACCAGAGAAAATAATTGAAAGAAAAGACAAAGGAGTGATTGCAAGAAATTGAGTCAATGAGGAATTATGTTTAATTTCTCAAGTTGAACATAAAAGTGTAGATGAAGCATGCAAAGATGATCATATTGGATTCAAGAAATGAAGGAAGAATTAGATTAGATTGTGAAAAATGGCACATGGGAATTAGTTACTAGAGCTAAAGACACAAATTTTATTAGAAACTGAATGGGTATTCAGAAAGAATATGAATGAAAAAAATGAGGTTGTGATAAACAAAGCTAGACTTATATACAAATGATATTCATATCAAGAAGGAATAGATTACAAAGAGACTTATGCTCTTGTAGCTAGAATGGAAGTAGTGAGAATTTTTTTGGCTTATGCAGCAAGCAAGAAGTTCAAAGTGTATAAGATGGATATCAAATCAGCCTTCCTGAATGGAGAACTTGAAGAAAAGTTATATATTGAGCAACTTGAAGGTTATCCTCTAGCAAAAGAAAAAAATATGGTATGTAGATTGAAGAAAACTCTATATAGTCTGAAGCAAGCACCTAGAACCTAGTATGCAAGGTTGGACAAGTATTTGGCAAAGCTTGAATTTTCTAAAGATACAATAGATAGAAACTTGCATTTGAAATAAATTGAGAATGATTTTCTGATAATAGTAATATTTGTTGATGAAATAATATTTGAAGGAAATGATAAAGAAAGTGATAAGTTTGTTGAAGAAATGAAGAATGAGTTTAAAATGAGTATTGATAGGAGAGATGAAATTCTTCTTAGGTTTTTAGATTGTGAAAAATAGTGATGGTATTTTCATCTCACAAGCTAAGTATTTTAAGGATTTGTTAAAGAGATTTGGATTGGAAAATTGCAAGCATGTTGGTACACCAATGATAACTAGTCACAAGTTATCTAGCAAAGATGATACACCTATAGTTGAGCAGGAGAAGTATAGATCCATGATTGGAGGTTTACAATATCTAACTCACTCTAGATGAGATATACAAAATGCATTTGGGATTGTAGCTATATTTTAAGTTGATCCTAAGGAGTATCATTATGCATCAATAAAGAGAATATTCAGATATTTGAAGGGAACGTCTAATTATGGGATATGGTATGAAAGATCAAGTGATTTCACTTTATTTGCTTATACTAATACAGATTGGGAAGGAAATATGGATGATAGAAAAGAATCAATGGTGGATCATTCTTTCATGGAGGAAGATTTATTTCTTAGCTAAGAGAGAAACAAGATTATAATTCTCATAGCACAGTTGAGGCAAAAAATATGTAGCAGCAAAAAATAATTGTAATCAAGTTATGTGGATGAAGCAGATGTTGAAGGATATTAGGATAGGATTTTTAGAACCTGTTATCATATACTATGATAACACAAGTGGAGTAGTATGTCTAATGATCTTGAAGTTCATTTTAAGACTAAGCATATATCTATTAAGTATCATGTTTTGAGAGAGAAGGTAGTAGAAAAAAAGATCATATTGGAGTATGTTAGTACTAAAGATTAGATTGCATATATCTTCACTAAGCCTTTATTTAAAGATACATTTGAGTAATTGAGAAATATGGTTGGGGTTATGCCCCAACCTAATTTTGAGTAGATAATGCAGAGATTGCATTAGTCCAATGGTACATAGCACTATTGTTAGATTGGACTTAATGTTGATGTTTCTTGTATGGGGGAATATTTATGATGGATAGATTCATTGAGGACTCTTGGTAATTGGTCTTGAATAGTGTCTTTGGACACTTAAGTTGGCTAAAGACTTGGAGCAATAAATTGACATAATGAGGCCTTTTAAATTGATGTCAATGGGGGAGATATGTACATTAAAAACATCTTCTAGGTAAATGGGGGAGAAATAGCTAAATGGGGAGAACATATCTAGTTTATTAGGGAGATTTAGAAAGATTCATGTAAGAAAGGAGAAGGAATATCTCTACAGGGGTGACACACAACATGAAGAATTTTGATGTATGGGGGAGAAGCTAAGAGTTGTTTAATGAGAACAACTATTCCCAATCCTAAAGAAGATGCAGAACAAAGTAGTGTTCTTAAGGAATTCAAATTTTATTGATGAAAAGGATTTGAAAAGATGAGTTCAATAGCAGCAACAATAGAGTATTGTTTTGAAATCTTGGTGATGGGACTCAAAATTGTATTCCCATTTTGAGTACCATTCCAAAATTTTGAGTTAATTTGAGCCTTATAAGTACATTTTCTTGCATATGTACTTGACTCTTGTCTTAGGTATATGAAGTGTTTCATTTTTCTAACACCTTGCATTTAGAATGCCCATGTTTCCTATAATGATAAATTGTCATTTTGAGTCATTCCGTGAAGTTTTGTTTTGAGCATTGCTCAGTTCTACATTATTTGCCTTAGTGTCAAACAATAATAGGAAGCCTAGTTTGCATTTGATATCTTGCACCTAGTTGTGTTTCATGAATCTTTTCTTTGAGAGTGTTTTTAAGACATATCTCAAAGCCTATGTTTCATTTTTCAAGTCATTTTGATATGTTTTTACTAGGTTTTGAATCCCTCGAAGTTGGTTACTTATCTCTATCATGCTGATGCAAATTGCCTTGAATTTTGGGAGGCCCTATTTTACTAATTATAATTTTGACCTAGTTGACCATACTAAGAAAATTCCTTCTATATTTCATTCTATAGTTCAGACACTTGCCATGTTTCAAATTTGATCTTATGACAAATTTGTTTGATTAGTTTTCAAACGTAATTTTGAATGTAAGTTATAAAGTTTTGCTGGTTTCAAGAAAGCAAGAAAGGTAGATTGATTAGTACCCCTATTTGGGATTTCATAAATTTGAATCTATGATAGATGAGACCAAATGGATTTTACCACTATGTTCTACTCTAAAAATTATTCAAGTCTAATAGTTTTTGAGTCTTGACCAATCCATGTGCACACTTTTCTAGGTGCATTAAATTTGTGAAAACCATAGTTCTGTTGACAATTCTAGTCTTGAAAATCCAAGTACCTCACTTTGTATGCTTTCCAAATGTACCCTATTATTAATCATGAGCTCAAATCATAGATTTATATTCTCTCATGATAGTGAACTAACACCCCAATTTTCAAGCCCTCAGGTATTTGTTTGCCCTATTTTTGAAGGCGACCAAATGCACTTTCCTACTTTCTAACATGTTTGCTTGTAGATAGTTTCAGCTGGGAAAATTTGATAGTCAGTATCTTTTGACCCAGATATCTTCATGAGGAAAGATATGATAGGGTGCAAGAACTCAAAACAAAGAATCAACATGTTAGTTTTTAGAGCTCAGTCAGTTTTTAAGGCCATTCAGATAACCTCTTGGTCTGAATTTCACAGTTTGTAGAAACAGGGTGATTGAGTTTTAAAGCTTTATTCAGTGCTTGAATTTGAATCTAGTCAGTGCCAAAATATTAGTGGATGAATTTGAGATATCAATTGTTATAGTTTAAAAAAAATAGTTGAACCCACTTTTGGGCCCAACTAATCTCAATAGATTAACAAGGCATTGGGTTTTAAAAGCAATATTATAATGATTTTAATCATATGCATACTTACACTTGGGACCAATTGGATATAGGTGGATTGGGGGAAAAGTTTTAGAGTTTTCAAATATTTCACATGATTGAATTTGGTTCTAAAGGGGTTGATGTGTGACTGAGATACATAAGAGAACGTCAAGCAATCATGTTAATGCATTGCATTTGAAAAGTCTTTCTATACCAACAAGTTGAGATTGGGTGTCCTTTTGAGAATGAGATGTCAATGTTTTATAATGAGAATCATTTTCTCCCTTAGATTTCACCCCCTCATGATCTAGATCTCAATATGATGACTCCTTGGTGGTGGGTTGACCCCTGTGATGGGTGGAGATATTTTGGCTGGGTTCCCTGTCTTCTAATTTGACTTTGTGTCTCAACCCATTCACAGTGATGCCCTTATTTCAGATGATACTGAAAGGAATTAATTTAAGATGGAAATATAAATGGATTTTATACTTCCCCATAACCCATGTAACCATAGTGAAGAGCAAAGATGGAAGGAAGAAATATATAGTTGCCAACTTCAACACTTCATAAACATTCTAGATCCTATAGTGATTTCCTAATCAACAACAACCGTAGATACTAGGGAGCTCTATTTTGAAGACCATGTGAGAACATTATGAAAATGTTAAAAATGATAGAGAAATTGGAACTTGCCATTGGAATTTGATAAATGCTTGCCTTTTGTTAGAGTTTGAATAACCTTTAGCAGAATTAAGAGACTAGAACTACAGTCTAACTCTTGTATATTGAAGGTTGTATGGGGCTCCATATATTTTGAGATTTGAGGCTGGTCATTACCTTCATTACCTTCTTCCCTCTATTTTAGTTGAATATTGAAAGATATGGAGCTCTAGTCTAGTACTAAATTGTAACATCCAAAATTTTGCAGGTCTAAATTAACATCTAACATAAGCATAGAATATAGTTATAACTTCAATTTCATAAGAAGGTAGTTACATCATACATGTTCATGTGAAGAAGATTTACCATTAAAATTAGTTAAACAAAAATTTCTTAACTAAATACTTGAAATAGCTTTTAATGAAATTACTTCAGAAATTGAGATCACATACCTCGAAAAATTGAGATTGAAAATCATCTAATTATGCTTCTGCAACCACCTAGGTTAGTCCACAAATACACTATACCATTTTCTCAAATCCACTGCTATCTCAAAAATCATTTGATGAATACAACTAGATATAGCTTAAATTAGGGCATCACATATCATCTTACCAATTTGAGCATCAATTACCATCAGTTTATTTAGGGCTTCTGATATGGCTTTACCACTTAGGGCTTCTGCGACCATAGATTCAATTCAGGGCTTTTGTAACAATGGATATTATCTAAGGTTTCCATGATGACGAACTCAATTTAGGGCTTCCACAACCATGGATTCAACTAGGGCTTTTGATACCATGGATTCAGTTAGGGCTTCCAATACCACTGTATCAATTAAGGTTCCAGCTATCACACAGTCAATTAGGGCTTCAAATTTCTTTTCCTTTCGATTGCTTATCTATGACAATTTCTCAAGATTAGATAATTAATTATATTCAATATTTATTTGTATGAAAGTAAAATAATGATAATAATGAAATACTTCAATTTAATCTTACCTCTTCATAATAAAAATGATAATACCTATATTTCGATAAAATAATTAAAGGCATGACTTATCTCTGTCTGATGCACATTCGACAACTTGAGAAGGTGAAACATTGTCAGGGGCTTTACCACCCAACCTCGGACAACAACTTGTCCCCACATGATCTCTAACAAGAAATGCCCTCCCTACCCAAAATTGACAGGGAGCATCTTACCATTCTCTGAGCATCAAGATATATATCATGCCGTATGACTTGGAAACATGAGATCACCATAATAGGAAAATGCATAAGCTTTTAATTAATTCATATTAAATGTTAATTATTTAAATGTCATAACTGGTACTTGATCATATTAATGATGATTCCTTTTTCACACCTTGACACCCATCTACTCGGCTACACAACCAGAAGAGTCCCCAAGTATCCAGAATTCTCAGAACAAATGGTTCTATTTTTTTTTCAAGAAGATTACATTCAATCATTATTTCCAATTCTGTGATTATATTCTTCACAGCATTCTTCCTGATTGAAACTTGTATAAGCTATAGAAATGTTTTATGTGTCATTATATGAATACTGATGTAAAGCTCTTCACCTCCTCACCCTATTCAAGCCTCCAAATTGGTGATATCTAGGTGTAATCAGATTAAAGATCACAAGGATACTTACAACTTCTTCACACATACATTCCTTAGTGTGGATTCATTTATCATTTCATTAAGAAAGAAAAGAATGAATTAGGTTTTGATCAAGATTGTTATTCAAGTTTATTGTAGCTTATTCAAGGTTATTACTCTAAGTTAAAAACAAATATTATCAAGAGTTATTAAATAAGAATCTTCTCTAATCATTTCAGATTGAAAGGAAGAAGGTGGGTTCAGAATTTGTCTTTGACTTAGTACTTTCACAACTCAAGATTTAGATATAATTTGATTCCAACATATACTTGCCAAATTATACGGCATGGTATTCATTATTAGGATCAGAATACAAATGTATAAATATCTAACTTCATCTCTCATCCCCTTGCATTTCAATGGAACTATATAATAACAATATCCTTATCTTCTACTAATGTTGTTATAGAAAAGAAAAGCAAAACTGAGAATCCCATAGAATCTAAAACATAAATATTTACAAGGTTTTCTGAGCTACGAACTTGGCAATAATTAAGAACAAAAAATAATGATAAATGCCTCACTTGACTCTTTTAAATGCTTGGTCAGTTTCCTAACTACTGTAGTGACTTGACCCTGTGGATGAAATACTTTTCCTGGACTCAACACCTCCTTTAGATTCCATGGATAGCAGCTATTTATGGATGCAAGGACATTTTTTTAAATTCTAGATGCAAAGAAGTATTAACACTGATTGAATTCTGAATGCAAAGATGACTTAACTCAGAATACAAAGATACACACACACACACACACACACACACACACACACACACACACACACACACACACACACACACACACACACACACACACACACACACACACACACACACACACACACACACACACACACACACACACACACACACACACATTTTTATTTTAATGCTCTCAAGAAATTTGTTTCCTCAAATTTCATGAAGGTGGTAGGAGGAGAGAATAGATACTGTAAGAAAAAGAACCCCCCTGCTGGCAATCAAAAAGGAACTATTAAATAATAATAAAAAGACTGACTTCACATCTTCCTGCAGTTACAAGAGGAACTGAGTTTCTTTGGTTTCTGTCAGTTACCAAAAGATTAATAAACTATTTGAATCCAAGATGACCAAAGAAATTAAATCGATTACAAAAAGAGAAGGAAATAAAAAAAGAAATGTTTTTGATGTTTGGAACTAATACGGAAGTCTAGAAATAAGCCAAAAGTTTGACCCTACAGCTTCCAAAACATAAAAGATGTAAAACCATTCAAATTCCTAAGAAGTCTAAATGAATTAAAAACATAAATTCTATTAAACATGCCAACAATAATTGGTTAAAAACAAGAATAATGAAAGGAAGAGAATAGAATTATAAAATTTAAAATTCAAAGATTATAATAATATAATTGTTAAAATCCAAACATTATTATAAAATACAACTTTCAAATTTAAATGATCATTAAACAGTTATTACACATACTATGACAAAAGATAATTCTAAAATTCTTTAAAATATGTTTTATAAATAATTTAATTATTTTAATTAAATTATTTATTAAATAACACAATTATTATAATTAAACTATTTATTAAAATAACTCATGCAATTCCACAGATGTGTTATGTTGCAAGTTTGCCTGCCCAGTGATGGTGACACCCTGCCTACTTCTTTTCTGACAATGCTTCACCCCTTTGGCATGCTCCCTGCAAGAAATTTCTTTGTAATTGAATTATAAATTATATAATCGTAAATAATCATAATAGTTAACCTTTCATCCTAATTTCATGAATTCGTGATTAACAATCAACTAACATCTCATTTGCACTTGAAGTCATAATGACCAACTAACTCACCATTTCGCCAGATTATATCAAATTAAATTGCCAACTGACTTCATGTGATCTAAATGTCTATATTTCAAGCTAAGTCAAAATTTGGGATGTAACATACCATTCCCCTTGAGGTTTATCGTCCTCGATGAACTAGAAATTGCAACGAACATTATAAAGGAGTATTTTTAAAATTAGAATGTAACATACCATTCCCCTTATGATTCATCGTCCTCAATGACCTCTGCAGTTTAGACACTAAAAGAATATTTCACACACAAGATATATATATAACATTGTGATATCATTTCTTTTCTCAATTGGGTTAGAATAAAAATTATAATCGAAACTCAAGATCCATGTCTATTTTAAAGTTTCTAGGAAGATACTTGCATGGTAATACAAAATTTATCACGTACTCACCCGAGTTCTCTTTACCTTGTGATTTTCTTAGCATCTTTCGAGTTGATTCTATTTCATGTTCCATCTAACATATGGCCCTCATTAATGGATAGATCATCCTTGCAAGCTTATAGATTACCTGTAATAGGTTAGTGAATCCATGTTTTTCCATTGTAACCTTGGCCTTCAAGCCCAACATTTGAATAATCATTTCATGATAAGATATCTCCAAAACAATATACCATGGCTCAATAAGTAAAGTCAACATTGCATGTGTATTATACATGTATAACAATATGTCAAAGGATAAAAACTGGATATACTAAGCAAGATCATCAAATCAAGATCATAAGTATCTGAAAAAATTCATAAGATTCTCATAAGTGTTCTCATCATTCATCTGTAAATATTCATCTTTTCATTTCTGAGATTCAGGCTTCCATGCTCGTTTCATCAAAAGTTTACATCTATAAACAAACATTGATAGTTCCAACTCCTTACTGGAGTACATAATGATTCTTTTCCTTCAATCAATATCAGAAGAGATTCATGGTTCACAGTTTGTTTTCATTTAGTTCAAGTTCAAAATAGATAACAATTTATTTCTGTCATTAATTTTGGGTCGACAAACCCGCTCATGATTGATTTAGGAAGCATTTTATCAATATTATAAACTGTGTTTTGGATTGCGCAAGTCTAGGCATCAGGACCCTTTTTTTTAATTTTCACATTCTCAACAAAGAATGGCCCTCCCACCAGGGATAAGGCATATGTAACATTCTGGTCCTACCATTGAGTAATTAGGTGGGTTGAAGTCCCAACAATTATTCGACAAAATAACTGAAGCATCAGGACAATCAACAAGATCAATTGTTCGAGCAAACCTTCCTAATTCCACCTTGGCCAAGGATTTTAAAATTTGGGTCATCAAACCCGATCTCCACCACTTAGCTTGCCAATCCTTTTTATCTTTTTTAATTGTTTGTACATTTTTTCACTTTATATCATTTCAGCCTTCCTAGCTATTCTCAATGATTTTCCAATGTGATTCTTCAGTTTTGATTGCAATATCTAGATATGCAAAAATAAATCTTTTTCAACCTTTAAGTTTTTAGTTTCTTAGAAATAGTGCTGGACCCAAGGTTTGAGGGTTGAACCCATCTCTCTGATACCATATGTAACATCCAAAATTTTCTAGGTCTAAATTAACATCTAACATAAGCATAGAATACAGTTATAACTTCAATTTCATAAGAAGGCAGTTACATCATTCATGTTCATGTGAAGAATATTTACCATTAAAATCAGTTAAACAAAAATTTCTTAACTAAATACTTCAAATACCTTTTACTGAAATTACTTCAAAAATTGAGATCACAAACCTCAGAAAATTGAGACTGAAAATCATCTAATTATGCTTCTGCAACCACCTAGGTTAGTCCACAAATACACTATACCATTTTCTCAAATCCACTACTATCTCAAAAATCATTTGATGAATACAACTAGATATAACTTAAATTAGGGCATCACATATCATCTTACCAATTTGGGCATCAATTACCATCAATTTATTTAGGGCTTCTGATACTACTTTACCACTTAGGGCTTTCGCGACCACAGATTCAATTCAGGGCTTCCGCGACAATGGATTTTATCTAGGGTTTCCACAACGATGGACTCAATTTAAGGCTTCCACAACCACAGATTCAACTAGGGCTTTCGATACCACGAATTCGGTTAGGGCTTTCAATACAACTGTATCAATTAAGGTTCTAGCTATCACACAATCAATTAGGGCTTCAAATTTCTTTTCCTTCTGATTGCTTATCTATGACAATTTCTCAAGATTAGATAATTATTTATATTCAATATTCATTTGTATGAAAGTAAAATAATGATCACAATGAAATACTTCAATTTAATCTTACCTCTTCATAATAAAAATGATGATACCTATATTTTGATAAAACAATTGAAGGCATGACTTATCTCTTTCCGACGGACATTCGACAACTTGAGAAGGTGAAACATTGTCAGGGGCTTTACTGCCCAACCTCAGACCACAACTTGTCCCCACACGATCTCTAACAAGAAAGGCCCTCCCTACTCGAAATTGATAGGGAGCATCTTACCATTCTCTGAGCATCAAGATATATATCATGCCATACGACTTGGCAACAAGAGATCACCATAACAGGAAAATGCATAAGCTTTTAATTAATTCATATTAAATGTTAATTATTTAAATTTCATAACTAGTAATGGATCATATTAATGATGATTCCTTTTTCACACCTTGACACCCATCTTCTCAGCTACACAACCGGATGAGTCCCTAGGTATCCAGAATTCTCAGAACAAATGGTTCTATTTTTTTTTCAAGAAGATTACATTCAATCATTATTTCACATTCTGTGATTATATTCTTCACAACATTCTTCCTGATTTAAACCTGCATAAGCTATAGAAATGTTTTATGTGTCATTATATGAATACTGATGTAAAGCTCTTCACCTCCTCACCCTATTCAGGCCTCCAAACTGGTGATTTCCAGGTGTAATTAGATTAAAGATCACAAGGATACTTACAACTTCTTCACACATACATTCCTTAGTGTGGATTCATTTATCATCTCATTAAGAAAGAAAAGAATGAATTAGGTTCTGATCAAGATTGTTATTCAAGTTTATTGTAGCTTACTCAAGATTATTACTCTAAGTTAAAAACAAAGATTATCAAGAGTTATTAAATAAGAATCTTCTCTCATCATTTCAGATTGAAAGGAAGAAGGTGGGTTCAGAATTTGTCTTTGACTTAGTACTTTCACAACTCAGGATTTAGATATAATTTGATTCCAACATATACTTGCCAAATTATATGGCATGGTATTCATTATTAGGATCAGAATACAAATGTATAAGTATCTAACTTCATCTCTCATCCCCTTGCATTTCAATGGAACTGTATAATAACAATATCCTTATCTTCTACTAATGTTGTTATAGAAAAGAAAAGCAAAACTGAGAATCTCGTAGAATCTAAACATAAATATTTACAAGGTTTTCTGAGCTACGAACTTGGCAATAATTAAGAACAATTAATTATGATAAATGCCTCACTTAACTCTTTTAAATGCTTGGTCAATTTCCTGACTACTGCAGTGACTTGACCTTGTGGATGAAATACTTTTCCTAGACTCAAAACCTCCTTCAGATTCCATGGATGCAAGGATGTTTTTTTAAATTATGGATGCAAAGATATATTAACACTAATTGTAAGGACGTTTAAATTCTAAATGCAAAGATGACTTAACTCAGAATACAAAGATGTATATATATATATATATATATATATATTTTAATGCTCTCAAGAAATTTGTTTGCTCAGATTTCATGAAGGTGGTATGAGGAGAGAATAGATACCGTAAGAAAAATAACCCCCCCTGCCAGCAGTCAAAAAGGAACTATTAAATAATAATAAAAAGACTGACTTCACATCTTCTTGCAGTTACAAGAGGAACCGAGTTTCTTTGGTTTTTGCCGGTTACCGAAAGATTAATAAACTATTTGAATCCAATATGACCAAAGAAATTAAATCGATTACAAAAAGAGAAGGAAATAAAAAAAAATGTTTTTGATGTCTAGAACTAATATGGAAGTCTAGAAATAAGCCAAAAGTTTGACTCTATGGCTTCCAAAACATAAAAGATGTAAAACCATTCAAATTCCTAAGAAGTCTAAATGAATTAAAAACATAAATTCTATTAAACATGCCAACAATAATCGGTTAAAAAAAAGAATAATGAAAGGAAGAGAATAGAATTATAAAATTTAAAATTCAAAGATTATAATAATATAATTGTTAAAATCTGAACATTATTATAAGATACAACTTTCAAATTTAAATGATCATTAAACAATTATTAGAAATACTATGACAAAAGATAATTCTAAAATTCTTTAAAATATGTTTTATAAATAATTTAATTATTATAATTAAATTATTTATTAAATAACACAATTATTATAATTAAACTATTTATTAAAATAACTCATGCAATTCCACAGATGTCTTATGTTGCAAGTCTGCCTACCCAGTGATGGTGACACCCTGCCTAATTCTTTTCTAACAATGCTTCACCCCTTCGACATGCTCCCTGCAAGAAATTTCTTTGTAATTAAATTATAAATTATATAATCATAAATAATCATAACAGTTAACCTTTCATCCTAATTTCATGAATTCGCGATTAATGATCAACTAACATGTCATCTGCACTTGAAGTCATAACGACCAACTAACTCACCATTTCGCCAGATTATATCAAATTAAACTACCAACTGACTTCATGTGACCTAAAACTCTATATTTCAAGCTAAGTAAAAAATTGGGATGTAACATAAATCCCTACAATATTGATTCAAAATGGAACACAAAAAGTCTTAATTAGAGTACCATCTGATTCTAAAATGTGTAGTAAACCACAAACCCTCAATGGAAGAGGATGGTAAAGGTGGTAGGCATCAATGAAGTTAGCATGGTAGATCAAGAGCAGGCAAGGACAAGGGAAATGGTAGGGAATTGTCACTTGTAGTTGGGATAATGATGGAGGCAGAGGTTTGATGTTTTATCCCACATGCACTTGAAGATGGTTTTTTCTAATGTTTAAAAACATAGTCACTCAATGTAAGTGTCTTGAAAGACACCCGTCACTTGAAAGACCAAGTCATGTGCAGAGGAGTCCACCAAAGCCAAGTGGGCAGCATGGTCAATAAATTTTTGACCACACATGTCAACATCAGGCAAAAATGTGGAGTGTTACATGGTGGATTGCAGGGGCATTTCACAAGATCATGTAAGGAAAGTTATGTTCTCATGATTAGCATGAGATTGTAAGAAGAAAATTTGTGACTTGAGATGCTATGACTAGGAGGTTGGTGTAAGTTCAGAAGACAAGGTTTGATGAGTTACAACACTATGAGAAGATGCAAATCATAGGGTTAGAAGGGCAAAGATGAAGACTTATGATCTCACGACAATCATAAGATTGAAGATCAAGGAAGATAGAGCTAAGATATTATGCCAAAATCATATAGTCAGGAGATTAAAAATGTGGACATTTGATGCTATGAAAATCAAAGGAATCATGAGATCGTGATTTTGGAAGATAAAATTTAAATGGATTTCAAATATTGTGAAGTTATGTGGGTCCCACCCAGGTATTTCAACGAATGAGACATTGACACTTGGCATTCACTAGGAGGGGGAATGAAATAAAATGAATTTTCAAATTAGATATCTCAACTAAGTGCACATCCTGAAGTCATTAAATTGAAAATTTGAATTGAATATGAAATATTATATAGTTGAAACTATATAGTTTTTTTAAAAAGATCAATTTTATTGCTCAATTCATGGCTAAGGGCCTAATTTTTCAAATTGACATTAAGGCCATAATTTCTACCCAAAATGTGCACTATAATATACCATCAGAATTAGGAGAAGCCAAATTTTCCATTTCTACACTCATATTTTGTACAAATCTCCATTGGTAGAATCTATAGGTAGTTTTTTTTTTATTTCTAGGACATCCTTAGTATTTATGAAGATTTGTTGTTTCAGATGAGATAGGATCAAGTTGTGATCAGATTGAAATGAGATTAGATGTACTGGTGACCATCAAGGATGAATTGAATGTTTTTAAGGGTAGTTGCAAGTGATAATGTTTACTCAGCTGAGGTAGTTGGATTTTCATGGCAAGGGAAGATGAAGACAAGCAAGATCAGATTGAAGCTCCTGTATTTTATGACATGTATATGATTTTCTTTTAGAAGGGGGTTTTATGATTATTTTAATGAGATATATTAGATATTTTGCAAACAAGATTGATTAGATTTGATTCACAGTAGATGAAGGAAGAGACATTTTCAACAACAATATAAAAATGAGTTTTAGTAGGACATTTGGTAGAATTAGATTTTGATCTGAGAGCCTTTTTCTTATTTATATATCTCTCTTCTTCTTTCATTTTAAGGGTTACAATTTTTGGGTTGAGAGTTTCCCCAGTTGCTATGAGACCATAGTTGGTTCTGGTTTTGTGATTATGATACCATTCTTAGTAGTTTTTCTATTATGAACAATAGTATTGTAGTTTCTTGTAAGAATTTAAGTTATATAGTCATTTATTGTGTCTTCTCTAAGTTTTTCATATACTTGATGTATTGATTTCAAGGAATGATTATAGAGTTTTATTGGAAGTTTCTTTCTAAATTTGTTTCCTTTTCTATGGGTTTGTAGTTTTTTGTTGACTATCTCCAAAGTGCATATTGTCCAGTTACAACTTGATTTTGAAGTTGTATGCCACTTTGTATCTTGTTTTTGGGTCAAGAACCTAAGGAATTTTATTGATATGCATCAAAACAATTGTAGGGATCATAGGAGGATTTGATAAGTATGAATTTCATTTGAAGATAGATGTCTATTTGCAAGGTAGATAGATAGATTAGATATCTAAGTATTTTAGGTATCCATATGTGTGTTTTGACTTAGCTTATGATCAATGGATAAGGGACTGATAAACTTGGAGATTACATGTTCTTTTTGTTTCATACCTAGGTTATGCTGAGATTCAAATGTTTAATCGAATATCTTTTCCCTTTATGTTTAAAAACTAAAAAGAGTTACCCTCACTTCATTTATTTGAATCATGGGTTATGTCATTAGCTGTTTCATATCCATGATTATTTTCATAAGCATAGAAGATTCAGGGGTTTTTATCTATTTTATAGATTCATTTATATGCTTTGATACATATACCATATAAAGAATCTGAGGTCCACCTGCCTAGGTCTTGCAGAGCCTAATGAGAAGAAGGAGAATAGATAGCCTTATAGTTGGCTTTGGTGTTTGAATAAGTGCATTGAAGATGAGAATTAGCTACCCCTAGGTGTATGTGTTCTTATTACTAAAATATTATAAAACTATTAATTTAGGAGCCAACACTTGGAACCTAGAATTTTTTCATCTATGTTGCCATCAATGCCAAAGGGGGAGATTGTTAGCATGAATGCTGATGGTATTCCTTTGAGGGGGTATCCTAAGTATTGGATATCATGTGGTAGTGTTGACATGTTGCATTAATGATTGTGCTTGTCATTGATGACAACATAGTAGTAATTATGCAAAGACTAACAGATTAGTAGATAGAGATCATGGTTGTACGGATAGAGTTTTTATTATCAAGTGGTGCATGATTAAGGATATGTTCTATAGTATGCCCTAATGATAAGGTTAAATGCACATTAAGTAAGTCCAAGACATATAGAAGTTATGCCTAATTTACAAAGACTGAGTACCTAAGAAGTAGTTTTTGATGAAGACAATTTGATGGTGATGTCAATGACTATGCAAGCCCTAAAGTCACATGTGTGGGAAGTTGTATATACCATGAGATGAAAATGATATTAAAATTATGAATTAATTAATTATCTTACTATAATTAATTGGGAAAGCCTCAAGGCCGACTGAAGGAATTATTTTGAAGATATAATATAAAGGAAAGGTGTTTTCCTTGTTTGTAATGTATGAGCTTGTAAAGTGATCAAGGAAGTGTGAGCAATAGAGTATTTGGTGAATGTAAGTAAGTGATCCAAGGGATTATTAGATGCTAAGTTTGTGATTTGGTTACAAGATCATAAGGAGCATAAGTTCGATTGATGGGGGAGAGAAAGAGGAATGAGAAATACAATTCAATTCTATTATTCTTCAAGGAATAATATAGAGATCATTTGGATAGTGAGTTAATTGGTCTTTCCCCTGAAGCTATTTGGACAGTGGGTCCATCTACCTTCTACAACTCTTAATAGGGTTGGCACAACTCCTAATAGGGTTGGAATCTCCTGATAGGGATTCACAATCTCCTAACAAAGACTAATATGTATTAAATGTATTTCATAGACTCCTAATAGGGTCTATCCTTTAACAAGGAATATTTATTTTAGTACATCATCTTGTGGGTACCATCACCACTAGGTTTTTCTTAGTTAACATATTTGGTTTTATTGTGCATGAGTATCTTGTTGTGGTTTCTAATCATATTGCTCATATGGTTAAGATTTGCTAAGGTTGATAATTGTGATAATAGTTGAATAACTGATTCACCTCACCCCCCACCCCCCTCCCCCCCATTTATGTTGGTGGACTATAAATTCTAAAAATATGTACATTTTTGTATAGTATATTGCACTATCTCTAATTTCAGCTAGACGCAACTTCATCAAACTCTACCATGCAGGTAAGTTCTCTTTGTTCAACTTTTCCACCTCCTTTTGGTACATCTTGATCTTTAGCTTCAAGTACCTTTAAAGTTTTCTCTACAGGAACCAATGCTCTAATACTAATTGTTATAATATTTAGAATAACTAAAACAGGGGGTGAATCAAATATCCAAGGTCCAAACGTACCAATTGAACATTTAAACACTTTAACTAATCTAGATCTAAGCATCCAATAACTTGGCCTCTATAATAAATAATCAACAACATAAAATTGCAATCCACTATCCTAATACTTATCAAACTTGCAGAATGTAAAATATTAATAGTAAAATATCACAAATGACGTCCACACAAGTTGACACTCAGATTTAATGTGAAAACCCAATTCAGGAAAAAACTACTAGTAACATGTCTGATAGGGAGGTTAGATGACTAAATTAATGACTCATGATCATATCCTTCTTATAAGACTTCTAGGATATCTCTTTCACACCCTTAGCCAAATATAGGACCAAAATTTTCAAAAGGATCCCCCAGTCTTACTTGACAACCCAACTATCAAGAAAAGTCACTTTATCAAGCCTACAATTGATGCATTTGCACTACCTTCACTCTTAGCCCTTAAAAAAAAAAGGCTCATAACCCCCAAATCTTGCACTAGGAATTGTAGAGGCATGGAGATATTGAAAAAAACTTCTACTTAGACAACTAGGTATGTTTGACATCCCACCAAGTTCATCTTCACATCCGATCTCTTGCTTTCTTCACATTTAGGCCAAGAGCCCCAATTAGGTCTCCTATAGAGAAAAAAATAGGATTTTCTCCTACACCTTCCAAAATAACACCATAAACCTTTTTAGGTTTAGTGGTCTGTTTGGCATACCCTTTAATATTTTTGGGGTCTTGGGGTCATACTCTCCCATTTATTACCCTAACCCAAATTAGGTTAAAATAGGGCTCTTTAGGCCTAACTGAGTAATCCAACAATAAATTTTAATTTAGGATGGTTATGGGATTGGTCTGAACCTCTCTTTCCTTCTTCTTAAATTTTCCAAAGAAATTAGGAATCTAGCTTCATTCCCCTGCAAGCATCTCACACTTCTGTGTGGTCTTCCCTATCTAAACTCACCATAGGCTCACCTAGGGAAAGACCTTTAAAATGGTTTCTCTACATTTGAGGGCCTTTTTCTATACAAATGAAGTACATGGAGTCTAATCACTATCCCAAAAGGTCATATATATTGAATAGTGGGGAAGTGAGTTAGAGCTCCATCTTCTAGATCTGCTTGGACATAGCTAGTGACAATATAGAAGACAAAGAATTTTACAAAAGGTAATAAAATTATCAAAACTACTATCTAAAAATGTAAAAACTCAAGAAAATATGTAGATCAAAAGATGAACAAGCTATATTATAGATCTTGCACACCTAACTGTCTACTGTCATTAAAAATAAGAAAATTGCCCACAAAATTACCTCAAATGTTGTTTGTAAAAATTATCAATCTATACAATGGACTTCCAAACCTACTCATAGGACTTCTCTAACCTTATATAGGGTAATAGGGTGGTTACTTGCAACTATTTTTCAAAAAAATTCTCAAGCAACTTTAAAAAATTGTAAAGTTGCTTAATGCAATTTTTACAACTTTTTTGCAACTTTCTAGCAAATTGGTCAAATGACCTTTCCAACAACTCATACTTAACCACAAACCTCACCCATGGTAAAAAACTTACCCTAACTCTTCCTAGATCCTAATAATCTCATGATGATGTCATCATTATAGCTTGTTCCAATCAAAGTTCTTTACAACTTTCTAGCCCCTAATTGCACCTAATAAAAAGGCCTATGGACCTATGAACAAAACCTTCCAATGTAATCTACCTATGGTCAACATGACCTTATCTTTCACATCTAGAATTCCCTAAGGATCACACTTATAGAACAAAATTATAAACCTTAGATTTCATAAGAAATCCTTAGGTGCTCCTGGACCAATGTCACCAATCTTTCACTATTATGAAGTCAACACTATTAGTAGCCACCCTGTTAAAGGTTACAAAACACACTATTAAATGTGAAATTGTTAAAGGATTTAATCACCCTTTTAGGAGTGGCCTTATTAGATGACTTAAGGAAATCTCATTAGAATACCACCTTGATTAAAGGATTTATATATGACTATTAGGTCAACCTTGATTAAAGGATTTCCATACTGATATAATGGTTAGAAAGTAATAGTAGGTTTGATCTGACAAATAAAACTCACTTTGCAAATATAGATCATAGTTTGGTTCATATACTTATCATCCTTTGTTGTCATATAAGTCTATTATCTTCTTGGCACTCCTTCAGGAAATCACA
This sequence comes from Cupressus sempervirens, assembly GCA_028749045.1. Lineage (NCBI taxonomy): Eukaryota > Viridiplantae > Streptophyta > Pinopsida > Cupressales > Cupressaceae > Cupressus > Cupressus sempervirens. Next base: position 191,556,411 of record CM053785.1, read on the forward strand.
CTTTGAGTCTTCACAACTCTACTTAGCCTCCATCTTAAGTTAGCCAATCAATAGCATCAACAACTACTTCCAAACTCTCTAGGTCTTCACCATCTTTGCTAACCTCTCATACACTTTAGATTAGTTCTTATGCCTCCTTAAATAGGTAATTCTAATATTTTTCTAATTAAACACCACTTTAGATCTTAGGATTTTGTTAGATTCATCAAATCTTTCCAACATTTCATCTCCTCTTTTCTCTTGTAAAAACTTCTCTAAAATTTTCCTTGAATTCATACATAGAAACACTCAAACATGGTTTCCCTATAATTAAATGCTTTAGTTCATCCATCCTTATCTTCCACACATTTTACATATTTGAAGAAATCAACTGTGTCGACTGGAAATCATGATTTTCTTATAATTTATCACATGTTGTCCCTCAACCAACACTATGTTCTGATGCTCAATCATCATTAGATTGCTCAGTCTATTAACTTTTCTATTTGGCACATCTACTGATGCTCGGTCAATATTGATGATCAATCAACACTAAATTTTCTCAGCTTATAATAGAACTCAATCAACACTAGCATCACTTAGCATAAACTTCAAGTTTTATAATCTTATAGTCTTTTTCTTGTTCAAGACTATATATTTGGTCAATCTTTGATCACTTCTTCAAGGCTTCAGTACAACTCTCTTCTTCATTTGTAACATGTTTAAAAAATTTCTTTATCTTTTCAAAGTCTAACTAATCAAGTTCCTATTGTAATTCCTCTCATAACTCAACCTTTCCTCTAGGTGCTTTTGTTATGTCAATCTTCTTAAATCCTCTTCATCAATCATCTTGATATGGAACTCAAATCAGATAGCAAACTATCTTACCAATTAGATTTGACATCAATGATAACATAAAAATTATCTCAACTATAATTTCCAACACATGTGAGGTCATGTATAATCATTTTTCATTCTTCACCAAGATGAAATGCTCAGCCAAGATTTCACAAAGTATTGTAGCCCAATCAATTGGCATCCTCCCATCCTGATGGTTTCTATGAAATTTACCATCTAGGTCTCTAGATGACTTTCTACTGGGAGGCCCATGGCTCTATTCAAAAGGACTATAGAGTAGCTAATATCATCAATCATCTATCCTTGGGTCATGTTGACCTTCCCACCTCTTTAGTTCAATGGTGACCTAGTGGTGAGATACTTCCCTTGTACTAGCTCCCTTGCTTCTGACTCATTCTTCCTATATCATTAGTCTACCATGTCATATGTAATTTATACATATTGATAAACCCTTGGTAGATGGAATACCTTCTCAATGTTTCATGACCTTATATCTAGCACAATTTCTCTTATTACACTTTTGACCACATTCTCTATTGGTATGTAGTGGTGTAGTAGAGTCACATTATTAGTTCAGATGATTGGAAAGATACAAGATGAGAAGCCACATTCACTATCCCACTCCTAATTAATGTTGACACTATTGTCAATTGTTCCTTGGATTTGTTGCATAGGAGTAGAAATGCATCCTGATTTATGTTCCCTAACTTGGTATTTTAGATCTCTAGGTGTTTATCCCCAAATCTATACTTCCTTGGTTCTCTTTGATATTTAAAAGATATCAGTTTGGGTGTGATCTTTATAACCATAGAAGATGAAGATGATGTCATTTTATCTACACAAAAGACAAATTCCAATATATCATTAAATGGAAACTAGAAGATGCTCTTACAAACATAAACATATTGGCAAAATTGACACAACTATTAAAAAACCATTTAGTGTCTAAAATGTACACAGGTGCACCTTAGCACTAGATGCACCTGTACATGAGTGCATAGTGTGCATTGTACATGTTGTCTCCTTGTCTTATATGAAAGTGAATTTTTAGTGCATTGTAAAAATTGTGCAAATAGCACACATGCACATCATGTGAAATTTGATGTTTGTATAAGTTTCTTTGAAGTATTTGTTGTTTCTTTGCATACAATGCACACCATAAAGGGGTACATACATGCACGAGTGAACTTCTATGCTTTAGGGATTTACCTTCAAAAGGCTTGAAGATTGAAGATGTAAACATGCAGATGTTTCAAGAGTGCATGGGTGTGAGGGTGCAAATGTGTGGCTCAGGAGACTTGAAGATGCAAAAGGTGAGTGATAAGAGGGGGGGCTCTCTTTCATAGGTGTGAGGATCCATTGGGTATGCATAGTCCACCTCTAAAGGTGGACATATATGAACTTCATAGTCTCAAGAATTTTCATTGGAGTGCATGTGTGCAAGGTGTACATATGTGCACTTTTAAGTCTTTTTAGGAAAAAATGCCATTTTGATCAATTGGTCTTTGTTCAAGATCAACTGATCAAACATGTTGGACTGGCCTAAACTTAGAGGTGGAACTTATTCACTGAGGTGCTTGAATGGGTGCTTTTTTCATGAGAATGGGATCCCTTGCCTTAAAAGAAAAGAGGGGGTTACCATTTTTGGACTCAAAATGGGGTGTGTGTTGTCAAGCCATAACAAGATGTAATGAGACATGTATTGTTTTATCTTAATGAGGTCCTATTATAATTGAGAAATCCTCAAGGTAAACTCAATTAATTATTTTGAGTGCTTGGTATAAAGGGAAGTTATTTTCCTTGTGATTGAGCATGAAGTAAGTGTTTCTCTGAAGTGAGAAAGTGAATTGTAAGTGTGAGTTACATGCAAGTAAGAGATCGAAGGGATTATTGTGATGCAAGTCTATGGATCTGGTATTGAGTTCTTAGAAGTATTTGGTACAATAGAGGCACAATAAATGAGCACAATGACCATATTTGGTAGAAAGTTCTAGTGGATAGTTGATAAAATGCTATTATTTTGAAATGAATAATATATAGGCCAATGGACATTGATTTTTGTGGTCTTCCCCAAAAGTTGTTTGGATAGTGGGTCCTTCTACCTTCCACAACTCCTAACAGGGATGATATCTCCTCATAGGGATTCAAAGTATCCCAACAACTACTGATATGTACTAAATATGTTTCATTAGCTCCTAACAAAGTCCATCCTCTTACAAGCAAGTTATATATTAGTACATCATTTTGTGGGTACCATCCCCACCAAGGTTTTCTCACTGATCAAGGGTTTCCCTAGTTAACATATCTGGTGTTATTGTGTATGGTATATTCTTATGTTTTTTGTTTATGTTAATCACATGTTTGAGAATTAATAAGGTTAATAAAAGTTGTATTACTCAAATAGCTAATTCAGAACCCCCCTCCTTTTAGTTATCTTGGTGGACTTTACTTTCTAACATATTTTCAAGTAGACAAGTTTGGTATCTTGAGAGTGTTGTGGTTTCACAACACATGCCTCATTTTTCCTAGGAATGGGGACCCCTACTTTTTTTTTGGATTTTCAAAACCCTAGTCTAGGGTTTGAGTCTTTTTTAGGGTTTTTTCTAGTGTCTTAGGTCAAATCCTGGTCTTGGTTCAAAAACCTAGATTTTGAAAATCATCATTGGAGAGATTAAGTAATTCTTTGCAAAGCAAAATTGTGCACCAACACACCTCTCAAGGTTTTCTCATGTGCTAAACAAATGAAAAGGGAATTTCTCCTCAATGATGCATAGTTATGGAGCACAAAGGGGTGTGTTGGGTCCTAGGTCTATAAAAGTGGGTGACCCCCCTCTCTCCCTACTCCATTTTTTTCTTTGAGTGCTAGTACTTTGTAGTAGTATAACTACTTAGCTGTGCATCTTCACTCCTTACATCCACCTACATAGAAAAAAAAAACTCTAAAACATCAAGCTAAGGTGCATAGTAGTGCACCTATCTAGGTGAACTACTGCACACCTTTTTTCTTAACAAAACCATTAAAAAACTTTAAAAAAAACCTTTAAAATACTAAATCCTAGTGAAGGTGCACAGTTGCACACCTAATTAGGTATGCAGTTGTGCACCTTTATGCCTATAAATCACCCTTTTTATGCTAAAGTAATATAAGGGTGCACACCAAGTGCACCTCATGAGGTGCATTGGTGCACACTCTCATATCTAAGGGCTTAACATATTATTAGGCACACCTATCAAACCTTAGAGGTGTTTTATGTGCACCTTTTTTGCATATAAGGGTTGACAGTTAGGGTTTTTTTATGTTTTTAACTTTTAGGGTTTCTATTGTTTTTCTGTGTTTATGTAAGGGCTTGAATTAATCAAATTTTCTTCAACTCCAAACTAATAGACACTATTTTTGTGCAGATTTAATAGCTTCTTCATCATCCTCCCTTGCTACAAAGACGGTCCCAAAAGCCATGGTGTTTAAGTTTCAAGGTGTTCTGGCCAAGTCACACTTTCAAGATAATTATTCAGAGATCTAGGACACTGAATTGGGTCATATAGATTTGAGTGCATTCCTGGTATTATTTAACAAACCTACCAAATGATCCCCAATGATATTTGATCAGGACTTGTCAATGGATCATCACACCCAACATCAGTACAATCCTCAGAGTTAATCATGACACTAGCAGAAAACTATGTTTTTGAAGAAAGGTTTGTATAGAGCATAACTGGAGAGATTATCTTAGATCTCTGACCTAAGAACATAGAAAAGGTGTTCCATATTTTGAGGGAGGATCAGGTCATTAGATTAACCTATCACCAAGTAGAGAGATTGTATAGGGAACATGTAGAGGAAACATCTAAAATCATCTAGTCTTCATACCCCATTGAGAAGACTCTTCTAGAATGTAAAGTAGGAAAAGTGGACATGACAAGAGGTTATATGAAAGAAAATATTGGATATTTTATCATACTCTTGAGTAGAGTCATGGGGTTGCCATGATCGAGACACCTAAATATATGGATGGTGCATTTTATTGAGACTATCAAAATAACAAAGATACAAATTGCTTGGGATTTAGTTCTTAGTGAGAACTTGGGTGATCAACTAGTGGTCATTAAGAATAATCAAAAGTTCTATATGACATCATGTTTGGTATACTTGTTAGCTACAAGGGTGATGAATTATCTATGACACTACAAAAGGCTAGTATGCAAGATGCACATGAATGGCCATATATAGTTTATCCTCAACTGGTAGAGAAAAGGCTTCTAGAGCATATCAAGGAATATAGGATAGTGAATGATGCATTTATATTCACAATTATTTTATTCATTGAGAAGGTTTATGCAAAGAGGATATCAAATGAGGCAACAACTAAGATTTTAGAGGTTAGAGCTTACTACATTTAGTATCAAACATTCACCTATTTAAGGGTAGTGGGTACCACTCTCAATCCTAAGAAGGTCCCTAGATATCCAAGTGACAAACTTTTATTGTTGGAGATCGCTTGAAACCTCTTGTATGCATATGATAGAGTTAGGAAGCAAAAAAAAATAACATGGGTGTGGCCTATTACTATAGGACCATTCAGTGTGGTTCAAAGACAAGATACTCCATCTTTCAAGTTTAAGTGGGATCAATATCCTTTGGATGAATATAATTCTCTATGGCCCTATTTTGATAACATTGGGAGGGTAAAATATTTTCTTGGAAAGACATTTTAACATGAAGATGCAATCGAAGATCATTGGATCAATGCAATAGATGACTATGATATCTGAATAAGAGATTATTCTAGGATGACTCTCTATCTAGCAACCAATTCTTTCAAGATTAAGGTTCCTTTAAAGGTTGTGCAACAAGATACTAAAGATTTCCTTGATCCATTGTTCAATAGGGACAAGATTGGTTGTTGACCTATTATTAATGTTGAAATTGATAAGGAAGAAAACTCAGACATCAATCATAGGGCCAAGCATGTCATCAAACTGACAAAGGATTAGATCAAAAGACCTTTAGAATTGGATCCAATTCCTCAAGTAGTAGTCTTCCAATCTCAAGCCTTCCCAAAAAAAGGTCAAGGAGCTAAGGCAATAATGCCTATATTTATAGGTTAGTCCCTAGTAAGGCCAGAAATAGTGCACCAACTTGATAGAGAAGTTGGGTATTATCGAGCTCAAAAAGGTAAAGGCAAGAGGAAGAGGGGATTTCTCCCAAAAAAAGTTGAGCCAAAAGAGTAGACAATTAATGAACCACCATAGCCTAGGGTAGAAAATATACAAGGGTCAGAAAATATTGAAGCTACACAAGCCCAAGACAATCCTCAAGTGCCACCAACTGAACAAAGGCAAGGAAGAGTTGAAACAGAAGTACAAGAGGTGTCTCCATGTCAACAAGAGGTACAAGCTTCCCCATCTGCTCCTGAGAGAAGAAAAATCAAGACTCCAATCAAGAGGAGACAAAAGGTGATTAAGAGAGCTATTCCTTTCCAATTAGTCCCATAAGTTATCCCAAAAGGAGAGGAAGAAGAGGATGATAAGGATGAAGAGGATAACCTTCCTTTAAACTAGAGAACTCATCTTTTAAGAGCCATGGAGTTGGAATGGAGAAGAAGCTCTATAATAAAACCACCATCCATTCTTGAGTAGCCTATTCAGTCCACTACATCAAAAGATGAACTACAACAATGGATCAATGGGCAGGATGTTGAGGGGACTGATGCCTTCAAGATGTTAGATTTCAATTTCATGCTAGTTATAACTAAATTGGTGGGAGAAAAAATAAGAGATACTCCAACTAACGAACCTCAACAAGAGGATTGGAGTCAATTTCCACCTAAGCCACAAGGGGTCAAAGTAGCTCCACCATCACTCATTCAAGTCACATTTTGTGTAGATAAAGGATCAACCACTCATCTCCCTCCAAACAATGAATAAGAACATGTTCAAGAAGAATAAGAGGAAGACCCGCAACAAGTATCCACCAATGACGTGTCAGGGGAAGGATAAATAAGTGAGTATCCTTAGCAAACTTACCAAGACACAAAGGTGAGAACTATGGACTCCACAAATATAGAGACTCTTGATGTGGATCTCTCATAGAAGGAGAAGACTCTAGAGAGGAGTGATAAGGGGAAGAGCATAGCAAGGAAAACTCCTTCATCTTCAAAAAGAAAATCTCTAATGGAGCATATTCTAAGATGGTTGAGGAAAGAAGTCATTAGAAATAGAAGGCAACAATTCACTACTGAGGAAGAGGATAGGATGGAATTGATTGAAGTTCTAAGGGAACTTGATTCATCACCAAAGGATGCACGAGCATTAGCTTTATTATGGGTGATTAGAACTAGGACTTATTTGCTCACATGGTTATCCCTTCTCCACATGTAGGTGTTGAAGAATTGACTCCAAGAGATTATTAGATCAAGGAGGTCATGCTTGGGAAACCTACGTTGGACATGACTAAGTTGATGGTTATAATAGGAATTAAAGAAGTGTTTAGGCACTTAGAATAGGATGGGGTAGAATTGAAAGAACTTTAGAGATAGAATGAGATCTTAAAAGGATATCTGAATGAAGGTGTTGGTCCTTTAGATCTTACAAACCCCTAAAAAACTTTGAACGTAGCACTGGAGAAAAGGGATAAGGGGAAAATATAGCTAGACCCATTTTTGAAAGATTGTCAGCAGTGGTGAGAAATTTTTGAAGAGAAATGTGTACAAATTATACAGGGAAATCTTAAGCTACTACACCATATGCAAGATAATGTAGATAGGCTAGTGGCCATTTTGAATCAAGATTTTAGTTTGATGGATAATTACATACTTGGAATAAGGACTTACAAGAACTACAATTGATTAAAGGAGTGGAAGAGTTAGATAATATTGATGATTGGATAGAGAAGATTGCAGATGGCAATAAAGTAATGGAAACATTATGTGCAAAGATTCATAAGCTCAAGGATCAAACCCAAGAGCAAATTTTGGAGGCAGATAAACATTATAGCAATGTGTGTTTAGACATTTTTGAAGATGATTCAAGGGACAAATTGATAGTTGTAGAGGTAGTAGTTGAGAAATTTTGGAAGACTTTTGAAGAAGCTTCTAATGATGATGACATTAGACAAGCATTCAAAATAGAAGAAGTATTATTAGACTTGGATGTGAAATTAGGAGATTTTGTAGAGACTCGCATCGAGGTGGGCAACTACAAGTAGAAAGTGAAGGACAAATATGAAGCCTTAGATTTTACAAATGTAGCTCAAGTCACTAAGATTATTGAGAAATTCAAGGGAAAATACCCAAGCATAGCTCAGGTATAAAGGGGAACAAAACCTAGAAGCCAAAATTTTAGTTTTGATACTTGGTGCAATTTTCAATTTTTTTGAACTTGCTTCTAAGGTGTGTAGGTGTGCCAGTGCACTTGTTTAGAGGTCTGCCTAAAGTTTTGAAGAATTTAGAGGTATGCCAATAGTTAACTGTTAGATTTAAATTTAGAGCTTCCCATGCATCAAAAACACATTCTGATGGCAGTTTAACTCCTACAAACATCTAGAGAAGGTGGAGCTTCTATTTTTGGCACTTCTAGACACTCCTACATCATCTAAAGTCTTTTTTTCTTATTCTCTCATGCTTTCTTTGTTTTAAGACATGTAAAGGCTCATGCATCCATTTAATGATATAAATATGGATGGAGTCCTACTAAGAACTAGTTAGAGAGTTAGTTTATACATAAATGGATTTGTTTTATTAATTTAGAAGCATATGTTTGCATAAAGATATCTCTCACTCTCAAAACAAATTGAGGAGAAGATTTCTTATAAATTAGAAACTTTAATATGTATTCCTGGCCACCATTATTTTGGTGCAATAATATATGATGTTGGTGCTCGCATTTGGAGTGCAGTGATTCTTGCCTAATTGTGTTATATTTGTTGGATTTATGTTCATGGAATGTAATTGAGAAAATAGTTTTATTGCATTGTTTTGGTTGTGAGATCTTTTAATTCTGGTGTTTTCTATGGGTCTACAAATTCTACTAATATACTTAGTTTGAGAAGAGATCATCATATTGTTCTTGCATAGCTTTTTGTCTCACATGAGTGCACTTTCCATGGCCTTACAAATTGATGAAAAGTAAAACATCTTACAATAACTGAATTCTCATTGACAATTGCATTAGTGGAATTAAGGAAGAACTGCTCCTATTTTCATTGGTTACCTACCAATCTTTTTGAAGGCTTAACTCACAAACGCGTTGTTTTTGTGGCTTATGTCCATTAGGATTTTACTTTTCATTTTATTTTCTTAAGTTTCTTATTACCCTATCTTCATTATTTTCTTTACTAACCCCTTGGTTAAATTAGGAATTCATATAGTTGCATTGTTAGATTGCATTCATCATAAAATAGAAAATGCAAAAATATATTTCTTTTGTGTGTTTCATTCTTTTGAAATAGCAAGCAGATTGAAAATCTTATCTAAATAATTTAAGAACCAGCAAAGGCCTCCTCATGAACACTCACATTTATCTTCAATTGAGTGGATTCCAGTAGGTTGCAAGATCACCTAGAACCTTGGAGTTGATCCTAGATCAACTTTTCAAGAGAGGAGTTCAAAAGGATTCCTGTCATTAAGCATCGTGCAAAATGACAACTCAATAGAGAGTTGAAGGGGGTTTCTTCTTTAATTCTTCCCCATTCTTCTTGTTGGCTTGCCTTTGGCACCTAAGTTTTAAAATTTCAAAAATCAAGCTTGAGGGAGAATCCACCCAATATTCTTAATATTTATACTATTTTTGTAAACAAAATTCTTGTGAAGCTTTTGTTTTGTAAAAGGGAAAGGTTTAAAGGATCTATTGAACTTGAACTTTATCTTGTATAGCTAAAGGTTCAATTTTCAAGGTTTAGAGTTCATAAGTTCCAAGTTCAAATTCACCAATTCAACAATACAATTAAAATTTCAAACTTGCTAGTCCAAAGTACAGATTAAGGTTCAAATTCATAAGTTCATTTATGGATCTAATTTCTCCAAGAAAGCTATGTTAGTGGTTAAAACAATTGAGAGGCTTGGTAATAGTGGTAATTATTTACACATCCATATACTATAGAAAATGCATTATTTGAAGGGAATCAAAGGGAAACATGACATATGAGGATTCTATATTTCAACTCTACTCTTTGCTTCATGGGAATTTTGATCTCTTGATATATTCTTTGGTTTAAACAAATATAGATTTACTATTAATTCTAATTTTAAAGATTCTTTATGGTGACCCCTAAAATGCATAGTATGCTAGTAATTATCTCTAAAGAAAAGAACTCCATATTGGGATTTCAATAATATCCTTTTCTTGTAAGAGATTTCAAACTCTATTCTCTCCTTGTGATGTGTTTTATTGGGTATATGCATAGTTCTCCATATAATTGATCAAAATCTCCCATATGAGGGACTTGGTGACTTCATATTATTGTGATGGGATGTAGACTCAATATGGGGATTTAGTGAAGCATCATTATCCCAATAGTAATATTGGTTTGTGCACACATTAGCACTACCACTTTAGTCATATTTTTCAAGTTCCCATCTAATTCATCATCTCAATATATTACAACATGCCACATATTAATGAGGAAGATAGACACATTTTTGACAGAATACCTGAGCTTAACAAGAATTAAGAGGTATCAAACATCCAAGGGAATGAATTCTTTATAAGTTTTCCACCCATAACCATGGCATGGTGCCAATTGATTATAATTTTTTTTGTAATAATCATAGATATACTCTCAACTTGTATGTTATTGAAGACTCAACAATTTGAAGAAACATGTGGGGAGACAAGCACTCCATCAAGTGCAGACATAACATATTTTCACTAAGCGATGATTTTAATTGGGTATAATGTGCACAAATCAATTTGGAAATGATGTTGAATGCTAACATGGACACCATGGTCAATAGTAAATGTTGGAAGGGGATGATTTGTTTGGATTTATTTGTATAGATTACAGATGGTCATTAACTCTTGTGACATGATGACAAGATGATGACCATCACAAAGCTCATCAATGGGATTACAATGGAAGATAAATCATAAGCACCTAATAAATTTTTTAACCTTGGGATAATTCATTATCAACAACACATCCTATCAAGCTAAATCTATTTTCATAGTTTTTTCGTACCCATAGATATCAATCGGCTCATTTGGCAATAAAGATATTTCTCTCCAATGACTGAAGGCATGGGAAATTAATTAGTACTATAAAAAGTAGTAGATTAGACTATAGGGATCATAGTTGAATTATGAAATCTTTTGAAGTTGATATCAAGAAAGCAAGAAATGTCAACATCCCCATGCTTACAAAATCCCTAAAATTCATCGTGCCTATCCTCATAGATAATGAATATTTTCAAGAAAATATTCATAAAAGATGCTTCTCACATCACAACAAGAGGTGACATATTGTAGAATTATAACAATCACTCATGGTCCATCCTTCTAGTTGATAGAAACACCATTCACACAATAATGGGGGGTTCATAAATGACTTCTATATGATGTTTGCTATCTAGTAGACAAAGTGATTATATTGATATAAAATCTTTTCATATTAATGTTGTGATAAATTTATCATCACATCTTGATGACTGTCTTATGATTTTAATTAATAATTTCTACTTTGAGCCCAAATTCAAGACCATTGTAGTATGGATAGAAAACATATTGATATAGGTGGATACCCTATTTTCATACCATGCACACGCATCCCTACTTTTTGTGAGAAAACATTTGGGTCCCCTCTTTTCTTTTCACTTTTGGTTACCTCTCTTGAGGCCCCTTTCTATTGGCCTTGGGTTTTGGTTCTTGGGTTTCCTCTTCCCTAGTCAAGGAAGTGGGACCCTCTTGTGTGTGGCTAGTGGAGAAGTCTTTATCACTTTCTCATGCAAATGATAACTAAAATGATAAAATGAAGAAGGTTGGACCTCAAGATCTATGAGTTTCCCTCTCCTCATGTTTCTCAACATAGCAAGAGGAATTTTTAGGGTTTCTTAGGAGGGAACGTGGTTGAACCTCACTCAAAGGAAAGAGTAATTAATACACCCTAAAGGTAATAATTATTAGGCTTTTAAGACAGTAAAACAACTCATTTTTACCTTTACCTTATGATTAAAAATTATGCTCTACAAGTGATTCTCAACAAATTTTGTCTCCCTGGGACACTGTGATAGCCATGTTTTTCTAGCTTGTTTACTTCAATGGAGTAAGCTCTATAGGTGGTGTGAGTGTTTGTGTGATGAGATTGACATTGGTGTTCTTTCTTTTAGGTTATTGGTTTCTCCATTCTTCATTGGCCCTTTTTATTTCATGGTTTTTGTCTCTTTTTCTTGGTATGGTCACATTGTTTTGGTTTCCTTTTCACATTGTTCCCTTTTGGGTTTCATCTATTGGTTATTTTGTCAAAGCTTGGATCCCTTTTTTCCTTACTTTTATTTTGTAGGAAGGTGAGTGAAATTATCCCCTTTCAAAAAATTAATAGGATGCTACTTCATGTCTTCTTGGATCCTGAAGTGTATACTCACTTATGTGTTTGTAAGAGGATAATTTCCCTTGCTAGTTGGATTGTTTCCCTTTTGGGACTAGCATTACATTGGTTTTTACTTTGTTTTTCTTTGTTGCAAGCATGTTTTTGTACACCTCTATTGGTATATTTAAGTTTTTTAGATTTGTGTGGGTGAAGTTTGAGAAATTATATGGTTTTGGCCCTATTATAATATTTGAAACTATAAACACAATGTCCGCATGATTTTGTGGGTGTGGTTTTGTCACTTTAAGGGTTCAATTCCATAAGAATTGGGGAAATGTATTGAAACTCCTCTATGTGTGCCTCAAATCTAATGAAAGATTCATGGTCTATTGGTGCTTCATTGGTTGCACCCACAAGTGACTTTATGGTAATGGTGATGAGTGGGGTTTCCCCTTTTATTTTACTAGTCCTCGCAATCGTTCGACCTTTGGAAGAGCATCTCTCAACACCACTTTGAATATTTTTCTTGTTTGGATTTAAATTATTGTCACATCACATCCTTTCAAGAAATTGACACACATTGTGTCATGGTCTTACATGTTAGACATGCAATTATTTAAGGCTTATCTTTCCATGTTAATTGTACAAATTGGCATTGTAATTTGTATTGTGGGGTCTCTTTTACCAACCGTGTGTGTTTGGGATTCTGGCAATAGGGATTGGTTTTAGTGAGGTAGGATCCACCTTCTGATGATTGGTTACAATGTTATAAGTCCTCAAATTCATGCAACATACTTTTTTATTCATTCACTAAAGATAATTCTCCTATAAGGTATGATCTTTCCATATTGTATTTCTAACAAGATAGTAATTTATTATTTCAAGTCTTGGGTTTCAAGGTCTTCCCCACTATCATCAATAGAGAAGCAAAAGGGCTGACATTAGAACCCAAAGAAAGGAATTTCACACTTGATCTATTTAATTGGTCTTATAAAGATGAATTACTAAACTATATTTGGTGCTTGCAGGGGAAGCGACAGATCCATCCTTCAATGAGTTCATGGGCATGCAAGATTTGGGTTCTTCCTCATCTAAGAGGCCCAAGGTGAATAAATAATTTGAAAGTTTTTCATTGATTCTCAAGTATTGGGATGACATGGATTTGCATCCCTCCAAGGTAGACACCTCTCTGAACTATTTCATGAACAAAGATATCATGGAATGGAAGGATTTATGTGAAATCCATGATGACCTACTAGAGAGAGAGAGGAAGGGAAACCCAATGGCCATGATGATTGTTTTTAGCAGTATTATTCAGGCTAGTTTCTTCCCTTATATAGTCTAATTCCATAAGATGATGGTGGTATACATGTAATAGTATGATCAAGTAAGGTATATGGTTACTAGGATTTTGGGTGATCCTTTTGTAGCCATAGACAAGGTGATAGTAACTTAATGCTTTTAGTGTGTGGACTTACCCAATGCCTAGACCCCAGATGTTGATGAACCAATGAAGTAATTCATATCCCTTAAGGGAAAGATTAGGGTAATTATCAATACAATCTAGCTCAAGAAGTGCATGAAGGAGAGTAGGAAGATGTGTCTCTCCATTTCCTTAGTAGATTTTATTGAACCAATATAGTTCTACATCTATTGATTATGTATGATTTTTAGGGTACCCCACACCCATGAGATTGCCTTCTAGATTTACTATTTCATTGCTAAAATTACCACATAGATTATTCAGTTAAATTGGGTCAAACTTATTTCATGATCAATCAAGGGCCAACTCATGACATTGTAGGTATATTTGTCTCATCCAAGTGATCAAAGGAAGGGGGAGAAAATGTTCATGATGACCTCTTACCTATTGTAGCTAACTACTCAATAGACACCAAGACCTTTGAGATTTATTACGAATAAAATGATGATAATAACTCTAAATGTGGATAGTTGGACCCCATGGGGGTATTACCCACAGTTACCATTTGATGGATACTAGAAGTATTATACTAGGGTAAATTATTTCTTCATCACTAAATGGACTCTTCTTCTATTGGAGGATGTTAGGTGTCACATCTCAAATGTTCCCAAATGATTAGTAGAGGAATGGGGCACCTAGTTTACTTAGTACCAAAAATTCACATACATCTAGGTGGTGTGATGTAGTGGGCAACCATTCATGATTCCCCAAGTCTGTATAGACTGGGTAATTTTGTTGGAATTTTGTAGAGAAGCACTAGAGTTCCATGGAATCTATGCATTAAAGAAGGTAATGAGTATCACTTTTACCACTTAATGTGGTGAGTATTCTTGCACTTTGGTCTAGGTTAGAGAGGCCAAGAAGGAATTAATGGCCTATGGTTTTAGAGATTTTTACCTATGAGGCTAGGAGTTTGACTTCTCTGACTAGGCGAGTTGTTGAAATATATGTAAAAAGTTTCACCTGACACATATGGAGGACTATTGGGCTAGCCTCCCAACTTATTTTAATGTGTTGAGAAGGAAATGTAACTAGATAACTACCAACAAAATGATGAATTATAGGCTCTTCACTTTTCAAGAAATTTCAAGGACCTCGAGGATCAATCAGAGGCATACAACTAGTCATAAGTGTACCTTCTTTCCCTCCCTCCCATAAATTGGCACACAGATGAGCCTATATAATTAGAATAAATAATGTTAGATGTAACTAACCATATCCACAAGCATTTTGAGGTGGTTTTCCCTCAAAAAGTGTCTCTTTTTGAAGAGCATAATGAACCTTAATCATCATTCTATGAGTTGCAAGGCTAGGACAAAGAGAAGAAAAAGGGTGGTGAACCTTGGGTTCGGCCAAAGATATATGATGTATGCTTCACCAAGCTTTTTGACCAAGTAAAGTAGAGACTTAAGGAATCCTAAAGATTGGGAGTGGTTGTGTAGGTAGGGGAATCGATAATCCCCATTCCTCTTATTAGCATTCTTGCACCTAACCATGAAACCCCAAGGATGAAGCCCATTTGGGTGGATCTTGAGGAGGAGGAGGAATATGAGAGACCTCTCTTGGTCACCAAAAAGGAGAATTAGAAAAGTAAGTGCTCGAAGGGTAACACTACTACTATTTCAATGGAGGAAAGTTCCAAGCAGTTGGTATAAATTAAGGTGGATTTTGCTACTATAGAATGCCTTGATGTTATAGACCTGTCATAAATGGACATCCAAAAAATACTTGTAGACAAGACATCTAGCCCATCTAAAGAGGCTGGCCCAACTCAAGGGGTTGAAGAAATGGATCAAGGAGGCACAATAGCATAGGGTGCTTTAGAAAAGGAAAAACAAAAGGAGGTTGATGTATTCTTCCAAGAGAAAGAAAGAAGAAAAGAAGAAGAAAATGGGGAGGCTAATTTATGCTTCCAAAGGAAAAAGGAACAAGAAAAGGAATATCTTTAGTTGCACCTTGAAAGGTAACATGACTGCATGTAGGAATAGGTTAGGCAAGTAGAGGAATATGCTTGTGAGACCTAGATGAGAGCTATAGAAGAAACTAGCCTACCTATCATAGAATCAAGTGAAACATAGGCTAGAGGGGTGTTCAAATTCTTATAACACCAAGAGAATGAGGAAGATTCTCCCCAAAAGGTAGTGATGGTGGGAAGTGATCACCAAAGGAAACAAGGGAAACTATTATAAAAATGGCCATGCCAAATGTAGCAATGAGTATAGGGGAGACTTCACAAGAAGTTCCCATAGCCTTGGTAGCATTAAGTTTTGAGTAACAAATGACCATTTCACTAAGGATTACCAAACTAGAACCTCTAGATTTTCTAGTGGAAGAAAAACTAAGTAAGAAATGGGTAGGCCCACCTCACATTATATCATTAAAAGATGTGGTAGATGTGATGAGCATCCAAACTAATAGGCCAAAGAAGAACTCCAAGAATTTTTACAGAATCAAGGATGAATCCAATGAGGAGGTATTCCCAATGGAGATTGTGTTACCAAAAGATCATAATGATGGGGATGTCTAAATTGAAGAGCATGTAATAACAAGTGTACTCCGAAGACACTAAAATCTTGCTACTGAGTTATCTAATCTTGATCACACCAAAGATAACATCTGAGATAGGTATACAAAGTTTTTTCAAATCATAATAGAGGTGGAGATGATTATTGAGAGTTACAAGGCCTTGTTGGCCGATTTAGTCTTACTTATTATGGTTGCACCTCTAACCTCCTCTTCTTCACATACAAATGATCCAATACCACTTAAGGAGCTTTTAGCATTAAGGACGATGAAGAGAAGCTTATGGTGGTAGATGGTTGGATATTTGTGAAAATAAAAGAAATAAGGGAGGCTCTAGCTTCCTCCTTGGTCATGTTTTGCAATGGGATAAGTTTGGGTTTGAAGGTAAGTTATACCATGGTTAACTAGGGAGGAGAAGAGAAATACTTAGTCTAACTAAGGGAAGCTCTTAGTGGCATACTATGAGTAGGGGATTAGGGCAAGAGAACCTAGATATACTACATGGACAAGAGCTTTCCTTTTTCCATTTTTTTAATCAATTGACCAAGTACCAGACTAGAAAATAAAGCCTTAATTGGCTATGGTGAGACCCAAGAATGCAGAGCTCTAGAACTGGCTAGAGAGGTTTTCAAAATTTGTAAAAATAATAATATGATTTGATCCCTAGGATGATAGGATTTGGGACCTTATATATTTCATGCTCACAATGTTTGATGAGCATGTGGGAGAGATAATTTCAGGGTTTGGGAGTTTTGGTACCAAATCTATGAAAGTATTAACTAAGATTGTAGTCAACTCTCATGATACTTTGGAAGAAGTGAAACAACTAGAAGTGGCCATCAAGAATGTGAATTTTCATTTGGAAGAGTCTAAAAGTCATCTTCATTGTGTAAAAGACCTCGACTAGGCCTCAGTCTTTGAATTCATTAAGGAATTCCAAAAGGGCCAGGAAATAGCCAAGTGATGGGAATCCTTCTCCCACCATAAGTATGGTAATGGGACCCCTGGGTAACTAGTAAATCCATGAATCTAGGATCAAGGCTAAGGTAATATTTCCTTTTTTAATTTTTTTTTTCAAGAAAGATGTGTGTGGGAACTTCTTTCATGATTTATAATTTTCACCATTTGATATTGTAAAAGGTATGGCTAGCGACTTAAATAAAATAAAAATTATAACAAAGGAGTTCCCACATTTTCCATTTTGGAGAAGCCTCACAAGAGTTAATATTTTTAGTTCTCAAGGGGTGGTATATGATAGGAGTAATTGCCAAGTGGGGTGGGGGTTGGTTCAAAAAAATTCAATAGGTCTGCATCAAGGTCATCACTACCTCAAAGATGGAAGAAAATATGAATCTATGCCATCATTCCTTTTTATCCCCCCTTCTTTTCTTGTAATGATGTAAATATTTTAGGTAGTACCTCCATGTTGAACAATTTTAATAGGGTAGATAGATAAGGGTGTTTCTTCTGAGAAACATCTATAGATATTTTGTATATTGGATTGTAGTAGATCTTTTTTAAAGATGAAAATGTATAAATATACAATTTTAAGACTCTAAAGGGGTCATTCAAATCACTGATGTTGCCTTCTAATATCCATTTCTACATTTCTTTGATATCCATATACATTTTTTAGTGTCACTTTGAGAGAATTACTACAATCTAGCTTCCTAGAAGTGCTCTCTTTCTTCCACCCAATGCATGTTGGTATTTATAACCTATGTTTTGAGTAGAAGAATCTTGGAGTGCTTGCTATGGGATTCACTTACCATTAAAAGTAGTAAGATATTTTCTATCAAATTTCTATTATCTTCCTTGTCTTGGATAAAACTAAATGATCTTGTTTACTTTGGCACTATTTTATTTGCAACACTCATTTATGTTAGATTGATTGATTGAGCATGTATTTAAGTTATCTCGCCATTCAATCATGTATTGTTTATAATATTAGTTCAAAATTAGTCTATAGGTATATTAAATCTCTAACCCTATAGGCTCTTTCACTTCTATTATTTACTTTCCTTGCACTCCTGTCGTTCTATCCTAAGATATTTTCCTAGCCTAGTTTGAGTGATTCATTGCCCAAACCAAGATGGATAGAGAGCTTTTGAAGTCCCCACCCGTATTATTATAAATATAGTCACCTCCACATCCAAATTTTCCCATCCCTACATGATCAAGAAATGATCTACAAGGAGCTTGGGAGTAGATAGATTTTTTTTTCTACTTTTTCAAGCAATATTGGTCTAACATTCTAGTCTGATGACAATTGTTACATCTGTCAGCAGTAAGCGGAATAAAGTCTTGTCAACACCTAAGAAGAATAAACATAATATATTATTTTACCATCATAGATAGAGACCTATGAAAAGATAGTTTCATGTGAGTAACCTCATTTTGAAATGATACATGGTGTTATCAAAATAAAGTATTTCCATGTAGGTGTGCATTTTTAATAAATTTGATTAAGGTGTCATGTGATGATGTTGAAGATATCATAATGCTCTTGTCTTGAACAAATATTATGTAATCATTAATTAAAGTTTTTAAATTTTTTTTAGAAAGATTCAGTTACAAGAAATGAAGAGTCATAGTTGATGATTATTTATTGGATTAGTTTCAATTTTGGAGGGGTTCAACTTTTTCCAATAGTCAGAAGGCTACAAGATTGAGTAGAATGTTTTTTATGGACTATCTATGAAAGGGAAGAGGGAGAAATTATTATATATATTTTTCATCTTGATTGTAATGATAGGGGTCAAGGTGATTGCATGGTCATTTTATCATATTCATAAATAAAGAGGAGTTTATGTTATAGATGAGTTGGTCTGTATATTTAATTTTTTGATTTGAATTAATTAGGTGGTTGTCTCTTTCATGTTTCTAGATATCATTCTACATTGTTGTATCAAGTATGTGTTTTATATTAATCATGATATTCACATATTCATGTTTTGTAGAATAAGGTGTTTAATTCCTTTTATTTTCTTTGTAATGTGAAAGATTGAATAAATGGTTTGTAGGATGTTTGTTTGTCTCTTAATTCAAGGTTTGTAAATCAAGTAATCACATTCACTTCATATTGATGGGTGAATATTAGTTGCCTTTGTATCTTCAGGTTAAAGACATAACAAATATTTAATTTATTGGATGTCTTCATGGAGGGAGTTGTACCTCTTAATTTAGAAGAAAACTATCAATCTCGTGATAACCTTTATAACTATTGGTCACATTTGTTATTCTTTTTGGGCATTTTGGGACACTATATGTCATTATTTTCAGAGGACAAATTTTTTTACCAACAAATTTTTGGTGACTCTACTGGGGAAGAAAGAAGAGATCCAATGTTTTCTTTTCTCAAAAATTGGAAGGTGCCTCCCCAAGGACAGAGGTTGGTCGCTATGAGTTATTTGGTCAAATAAGTCTAGTGTAAACATTGCCTTGATTATAACCCAATCATAGAAGCCATAGTTTGGTCCTTTTGATTTGCCTCATTACACAACCATGCATGCAAGGGTAAGGAGATAATTTTATAAATTTTCAAGAGAGAATAATCAAGATCCTAACACTCACATCTGAGCATTCAACACTGCTTGTGGGATTCTTGGTGTTTCAGAGGAAGATATATTTGTCTAGTTATTTGTTGAATCCTTGGTTGGAACTAATACAATCTAGTTTCGTCATTTGGAAGATGGTGCATTACCAATTGGGATGTCTTCGAAGATATTTTTCTCACAATATTTAAAGTATAGTAGATGTGGGTTTTCTATTGTGTTAATTCTTCAAAATTTAGAAAGGGGGAGTTGAGAGAATGAAAGACTTTATTGATAGGTTTAATCAAACTTTGGAAAAATTAATGCAAGTTGATCAACCCAGCCAAGCCAACTTGTTATTAATTTTCATTGTAGCATTACATCTTGAGGTCAAATTCTATCTTAAATAGAGTAACGTATGTGATCTCAAAAATTCTAAACAAGGGGTTATTTAAATTGAAGATGATTTACTACTTCCAATATGGTTTTAGAAAAATTATCTTTTAGAATTTACATATAAAGAAGAGATTAGATGATGAGGAGTGTATGTCTGACAATATTGGTTTCTTAAGAAGTGGTTGTTACAACTTAAAAATGTAAGCATTATTCAATAAAGAGTCTTCAATTCCTTATCCATAGTAAAAGAAAGAGATCTACATTTCAAATTACTCAAGCAATGAAGAAGATGAATATTTATATGCACTTATCAAAGTACAATCTTTTGGTAATACAATCCAAGAAAGAACTCTAAGCACAAATTTAGATCAACCAAGACATGTCAAGAAGGAATATTTTGAAAGAATCTTTAGCCATTATAATATGTTATTCCTACCAGTTGAATATGGTGAAGACCGAAAGGTAATAAATAATCCCCTCTTTGAGTTTTTTGATTCTCAATTGGTTGGTGAAAATATATTTTCCTCTCATGAAGGAAAATTGGAAAAGTTTTATCTCAAGATAAAATTTGAAAACAAGGGTAGTGCTGAAACAAAATGTTGGAAACAAGAAAAAGAAAATTATATATACATTGAATCCTTGGGTCAGTAGAGAATGCACATGTATTTTTTCCATTATTAGTTGTCTTTATAATAGTGAAAATTTTGGCCCTTATATGCAAATGTGAGGTGAATATTTTTCAGCTTGTGAAAAAGAAAATACTCATGAAACATCCAAAATGGACTAGCATGTTGAAATGATTATTGAAAGGTAATTATTAGTTTCTCTGGGCTATAATAATTTTATGTTTGATAAAATTGATGCAACCTATAACATTTCTTATTTTTTTCAAAACAAGATTGAGTTGGACCAATTTGCACATGCATACTTTCTCTAAATGAACGCCTCTAGTTTATCTGAAATCAAACATAGAGTTGTAGCAAATTATAATTAAGAAACATATAGTAGAAATAGGATTTTGGATTGTAACTCTATTCAAAAATGATTTTGTGAGTCTTTGGTGGATCCTCCTACAAATCCTGAGTGTGTAGATGCTTCATGAAGGTATATATCTTTTTTACAATGGTACATACTTCTCACATCCGGTGACTTCACCATTTTTATTCAACTCATACCAAAAAAACCCTTTTAGTTCCATTTACATTTTAATATTTAGGTCTAGGCACTAAAATCCATGTCCTATTCTTCTTAGTATAATCTAATTATTCTTTCATATCTTTAATCTAGTAATCATCTTTGTAAGCTTCATTAACATTTTGAGGCTCAACTTGTGAAACAAATAAATTTCATCTTTGGCCATCTTTCCTCTAATCATAGCTCGTTGATTCTTATCACCAATACTATAATATTTAGTATTATTAATATCACATACCTCAAAGTCTTTAGAGCCTACAATTCTTCAATATAAACTCCATTGTCAATCTCTTTAGCTAAACCTTCTTGATTTGTATTCTAATTTTGATTTTTCTCTTCTATGATCTATAACAAATTATCTTCATCATCATCTAATTCATTACTACATAATCTCTTATGTATCTAAAATATTTCTTCAACTTTCACATTATCATTCTCAAAAAAATTCTTTAATATATGATTATAGCATCAATAGGATTTTCTCTTAGTAGAATAACCAAGAAGTATTCAGTTATCACTTCTAGGATCAAACTTTCCTATGGCATCATCTATCTTTATGTAACACTTGCTTCAAAAAATTGTGAAATACTTAATTGTAGGAGCATGACCATACCATATTTCATAGGGTGTCTTATTGGTATCATGATATATATAAACTCTATTGAGTGTGTAAATTATCCTAGTAGCACCTCCTCCCTAATAAATCTACCATACTTTCTCTTCCAACATCATAGTCCTTGTGTTATAAAAACTTTTCTCATTCCTTTTTTGTCTATCCCATTTTGTTAAGGGATTATAAGGGCATAAATATATGTCCCTATTTGACATTCTTTATATTATGCATTAAATTATCCTAAAGTGATCTCCCTGCCATGATCTGATCTTAAACATTTCAGCTTCAGCCCAGTCTTAGTCTCAACTTTGGCTTTAAATACCTTGGATTTATCAAAGGATTTTGACTTTTCGTAATTTAAAAAATGCAACCCACATCATTCAATTATAATTATCTATTAAAGTAACAAGGCAATTTCTTATTATCTCTATTTACTTAAGCCAAAATTTAGGCATTTAATAATTAATTATTTTAATTAATTATTATCATACAACCTAGGATATTTTCCTTTAGGGTTTCTACCTTTTAGATTTTACCTTTGTCCTCTTATAAGGACGGTAACTATAAATCTATTCATTTGTTCAATATAATTTCCAATTAGTTTTTGCACATAAAGAATGTCTCATATTATATAGATATGTGAATTCCATCCTCTATAGCTTTTGCTTCTCTCTTTCTATGACAACCATTTGCATTCAGTGATTCTTGGGAGCTATGGGGTTGAAATATCATCAACTTCAAGATGGTATCAAAGATTAATACTTTCATGGCTCTATTCTCTTCATCAGAGGTTTGGCTTGGTTATCATATTTGTGTTTTCTCTTTCAAAGGGTTTTAGTTTTTTAGAAGTGTTTTGTATTGGATTTTAGGAACCTTTATTTTTGGACCCTTTGAGCCTAAACAAACATCATCATTGAGCTCAAAGCATCCAAAATCCCTTGATTCCATATAAAATTTGTCCAGTTTGGATGTTATTAGAATTTGAGGCAAAAAAAATTTAGCCCAAGGACGTATGACCTTGGGCTCAAAAATTGAAGTAGCAATTATTTTTATTTTTCAAAAATAAAAATGGAGGCAATATTTTTATTTGTTTTGTTTATTCTAGAAATAAAATTATGCATTCTTATGTACAAGATAATGCAATTAATTTGTAAAAGATGTGTTATTTTTCAATGAAGAAGGGGTGCCTTCTTTTTGGACATGTACATGTAGGTCAAGGACACGTGTCATTGACATGATGTCAACCTTTAAGCTACTTCCCAAGGCCCAACACCACTTTGGAGGTTTCAATCAGCGCCATGAAATATGTGATAAACCTTAGTCATTGATTGTAGCCAATATTTTTATTTGGAGATCACATTTTATTTGGAGATAACTTTTTATTTTGAGATCATGTTTTATTTGGCACCAAGTTTGGTGTGCACTACCTTTATTGGATCATCCAACATTTTCTTATTAGGCACACCAATTCGGTCTGACTCAGCCAACAATTTTTTTTGGATTTTTTTTGGTTGGAGTTGGGAATGGTCAACTTTGGGGCTCTATGCACTGCCCAAAGAAAGGAATTTTGAGCCCCACACCTCCTTTCTCCCTCCTCTGCATTGGCAGCTTTTTGTGGAGCTTGAACCTAGCATCCTTCTTTGGTGATAGGATTTTTTTGGTGAAGATTTTTTTGGAAAATTTTGGCACTTGGTTTTTGTGCCCACCTTACACATAGGTCACCACACATGGGTTGACCCCACGTAGGGCCCCATGTAGAGCTTTAAGGTGCCTTTTTTGTAATCCTTTATGGGACATGTCATCCCACACCCCTATTAGTGTGGCCTCTTTGATGACAAGGACCAGTGAGCCCAACATTTTTTGTTGATGGATTTACATGCCCTAATGGCAATTTGAAGATAGAGCTAGGTATTTTTTCTTGCAACTAGTGATGGATTTTTCAAAGGATTTTTCCTGGCTTGCAAAGGCATTTTTTTTCCTTATTTGGATTTTTTTTTCAAATACATGGCATGTATTAATTTTATAGCCACTGGTTATTTTTATTGGCTCTGGCCCTCTTTTTATGGTGATCTAGTACTTTTCTAACTTTATTTTTTGATGATGGCATTCTTTTCTGATGAGGGGATTTTTTTTAGCATTTTTATGCCTCAATAATCATTTGACCATCAATTTTGGGCTTTTCACTTGCTGACATTAGTGCCTACATCATTACACAAGGTTACCTTTCTATCTCTATTTGGACCTTGCTTCACTTTTATGCTCATATGATGGGCATATAGACTCATTTTCCACAAATGAGATATTGTTAGAAAGTTGGTTTTGAACTCATCTTAGTGGTATAGGTATTTTTAGTTTTGATTTTTTTTTGGATTTTTTCCCATCAAAGTCGGGAGTTCTTTTTTGCACTCTAGGAGACATATGTTGTGCATCTAGTATCTTATTTTGGATTTCTCTATATCATTTGAAAGGTCTTTCTAAGCTCTTTCTAATGATGATGGTTATTTTTCTTGATTCTTCTCCATGCACATTCTATTAAGTTGTTTGTGTTTTTTTTGAATTTTGGTAGATATCATGGTTGTTTCAGGTCTGGGGATCAATTTCATCAATTTAGATGATTCTTCATGGGTTTTTAGTTATCTATTTGTAAGAATTTGGCTTAGGCCAGAATTCACCCAAGAACTAAAGAACTCAACACAAGCACACAGTAGACCAAAATAGACAGAGTATGATTAGAATGATGATATTCATTCAATATGATAGTTTACGAGTACACTAGGAATGCTTGTATATAAAAGCCTCAGGAGAGCTTCTAGAATGCATAGAAGTTAGTATGATGATATGTCATACAACTAAGCACATGTCCACTAGATATGGGTTATCCTCCATTGAGCATGGGATTAAGTGCAATGATGTGAGGATAAGCCTACAATGGTATAGCATGCAAATCAGTAGTGTAGACAACATGTGCTAAATGAGGAGTGCAGATAATTGTGTTGCCATCATGACAACTCAGTGAATGATGCATACTCATGTGTTGTAGACACCATGTGCAAAATTAGAGTTGCATAACTCAATGAGAGTTCACAAACTCCTAAGTGTCTCACCTAAAATAATAATAAAATAATGCAAAATAATTAAATAATGCATTAACCTAAGTAAACTTAAGTAAGTGTAATAAGTAAATACTTATTTACACCAACACCCCCCTTAAGTGCAACTTAGGGGAATGCCCTTAAGCTTATGAAACTAGGATGAAGATACATAATGAGTCTCAACTACTAGGCCATATTAGGTACCCATATACATAATGAAAATGCAATCTCCCATAAAGTGGGGAAAGAGGGAAAACCTCATGGGAAAAACCCTCCCCCAAAAAGAGAGATAAATAGGGATGCATGGATGGATGGAGTAATCAAGACCCCCCCATTATGAAATACATCCAATATATACAAAAGAGAATGATGAGAAGAGGTAGAGAGATAGGATGGGTCCCCCCCCCCCCCCCAAAAGAAGAATGCCAAACAATGACTGCTTTGATGAAGAAGCTGATCAAAGACTATAAAATGGTGTTCCTCCCCTTAGGAAGAAACAATTCCAAAGGTACAAACAAGATGCTTCCGCTGTGTGTGGAAATAATCCCATTGATAAGTGATGTCTCTGAAACTTGCTCAACTATCTAAAGAACCTGTCCCAAAGAACTATCTATCTCTGCAACTGCTAATCATAAGTATCCATAATCACTTCAACCGGTGAGGATCGATCATGTAGAGAAAAAATAAGAGAGTCTGATGGAGCCCTCGTGACAAATGAAGAAGGTAATTTTTCATCAAGAAGAAGAGGTAGATCATCAATACTATCCCCCAAATCTATCACTAAACCTATATCTGGAAGAATGGATGTACACTGCTATTCTGGATCTATCACTATGGCTATGTATACATGTGGATTGAATTGGTGAAGTGACCTCTCACTACAACTGTTGATAGAACCCCATGTGTATGAATCTATTGAAGCACTATCACTAAAATCACTATCAATTTCCACATTGTATGATGTGTGAAGAGGAGTAGAGGACAAGCTAGGTGAACTTTCCTCAAAATCTACATCCTTCTCTATAAATATATGATGTGTCTCTAGATCTAGAAGTTTTTATGCCTTCATACCGTCTTCATAACCAATGAAAGTATAAGGCTAAGATGATTGTGCCTTGCATCCCCTAGAATATACCTTTCCCCATGCAGGACAACTAAAGACTCTAAAGTATGTCACAATAGGTTTTCTACCACACCATGCCTCAAAAGGAGTTTTGGCATCTAAGGCTAGATGAGGAGAACGATTAAGAATGTGAGGGGCACTAGATATTGCTTCAACTTCTAATGATGGATCTAGAGACTTGGCATGAATCATGCAACTTGCCATAGACTTAAGAGTTCGGATCCTCAAAGCTATAATATCTATCTTATGTGAACTGCATGGTGCTGGAGTCTGAAGATCAATTTCCTCATCTCTGCAAAAGTCCTTAAGTCTTCTATTCACATCCATGTTTCCATTGTCCATGTGGAGTACTTTGATGGCCTTTCTAGATTTCAATTCTACATGAGTCTTGAAGGCTAGAAATGTGTCCAACACTTCATTCTTACTATGCAGAAAGTAGACCCAAGTGAATCTTGAAATGTCATCAACTAAGGTAAGTATGTGGCAACCCTAGCTGAATGCAAAAGGAACTACTATTACCATGTGAACCATCTGGAGAACACATGTTGCTCTAGAAGACTTTCCTCTTTGTAACTTCCCCTTTAGATGCATATCCACTTAATCTATTAAACATTCACCCTTAGAAAAGTTGATTTGAGGTAGACCTTTCAAAATTTGGTATGTGTAAATTTACTAAAGATAGCAATAGTCAAGATGACCATACCTCTCATTCCATAATTGCATATGTGAATTGGATTGAGATAACAAGGCCTTTGAAGGAGAGTTGGGCACAAAATGAGAGAAAGAGTACAACCTCTTGCTATGATTCACTTTCCCTACTGCAACCAAGGAATCGTCTCTGAGACTGTGCACCTTTACTAAGTCTAGAAGGAACTCAACTCTATGTCCATCTCCAAGGTGAGCGATTTGGTAGATTGAGAGGAGATCTGAACTTAGGTTTGGAACATAGAGAACATTTTGAAACTCTCCATTTTCCATTTTCCATCTCCACATTTCCTTTTCCTTCAACTTCCATCTTGCTATCATTCCCCATGAAGATGTGCGGTACCTTTGAGTGATTCAATGAAGAAAAATCATCCTTTGAAGAACCCATATGATATGAGGCACCTAAGTCAAATATCCATTCCTTTGAAGAGTTTAAATTAGCCATGAGTGCTTGCCCTTTGCCCTTAGAATCTGAAGATGACCCTTTATCCTTATAAGCATTAGGCAGTGGAACATTATGTTTCTTCATGATGTTGGTCAATTCATCAATCTTTTTAAGATAACACTCATGCTCTTCATGACCCAATTTCTTACAATAAATTCTTTTCTTCTTCTCCTTATTGTTGTCCCCTTTCTTGTTGGAATTCAAGGACTTGCCTTGTTGATTGGATGTAGGTGTTGTCTTTTTTGCATCCTTTGATTTGTCTTTCTTCCACTTCTTCTTACCCTTTCCTTTATTTGAAGACTCTCCAATTGAATGTTGAGAACCCTCATTGTTGGCCACCAATGCTTTAGATTGAGGTGTTTTGAGAATCCCCATTGATTTCAACTTCTTTTCTTCATCATCCAATAGTTTAGCATATTCATCAAAAGTGACTTTCTTGTAGGTAGACCCTAAGGTAGTCTTTGAGGTGTTAAAAGAAGATACAAATGTGGAATACTCTAATGGCAGCTTGTTATGGATGAGATAGATCAGTTTGTCATCTTTGATAGAGCTTCCACAATTAGTAAGCTTCATCCTTAGTTCATTCACCTTGATGATGAAATCTTGTATTGAATCATATGACTTAGGATCTAAGGAGACAAGCTCATCTTCAATTTTGAACACGTCCTATTCAGACACTTTACAATAAAGGATTTTGAGGGTATCCCAAGCTTCCTTGGATGTATTACACTTCTTGATTTGATACATGATCTTATCATCTACCCCCAAACATATATCACCTAGGGCTTTCCTATCCATTGCTACCCAATCTGAAATATCACTTGCTGAAACATTATCATCAATTGGTTTAGAAAGAGTACCATCTACATATTGTGAAACTCTATTATGCATTAAGTGATACCACATTTTGATTGACCACAAAGCATAGTTATGAGGACTTAATTCAGGAAACTTAAAGTTGCCCATAATGCAGAAAATGAAAGAAAAGTGTAGAAAAGAGAGATCACAACACCAAGAACAACCCCCCCCCCCCCCCCCCCCCTTTTCACTAAATCAAGAAAACTCCCAAAATAGATGCTTTGGGCACTTTATTAGTAGTGCAATTACAATGGGCCACTTTCAAATTTTAGCCTTTGTGGACTTCTAATTCTTCTTGTTACAACCTCTTAATGAAGTACAAAACTAAAGCTTTACAATGTGCTACAATTATGAAGCATTACAAAGCAAAGAAATGCCCTATTGCTAAAAGTGACACTTTTGTCCACACAACCTTACAATCTGATACCAGTTTTGGAAAGTAAACAAAAAATAATGCACTTTTTAAAATTAAAAAAAATTATTTTTGACTCTAGATGTGCCCGTATGGAGTGTTTGAAGTTGTAAAATGTAGGATTGTGCAGGTATAGTCACCAAAAAATGCAATTTTTGAACAATCCTTGCACCAAAACTACAAAAAAGTTGTACCACTAAATTTTTTAGAAAATTCTACCCAATTTAACAAAAATTTGCATCTGATTTGGAGTCTGGATGTCCGAGTTATGGCCTCTCAAAGTTGGACTGCAAAAACCAAAATAAATTTGGAGAGGGGTTGCATTAGTGAATAATGGGGTTAAATTTGACGGTCATGTGGCTGTTGTAGTAGTTCTATTTGGCTCTATTTTGATGTCCATATGGTCATCAATTTTAATGCATCAAAATAATGATGTCAGCAGTCTTCAAGCCAGTGATTATGCCAGCATGACATCATCTGTACGGAGATTGTACAAATTGTAAAAAAAAAATGCATGGCAGGGTGGCTATAGTACTGACTAGATTGGCTAATTGGATTGTTGAAAGGTGCTTACATCAGTGCTAAAGTGCATAAGGGGCTGAGCTAGGCAGGTAACTATGTGGCATGGGCAGATTAGTCCATGTGGGCAGAGTGCAGGAGGACATGGAATCGACGTGTGTAATGCCCCGCCAAAAGATGCTTGGAAATAAGGATTCAAATCAAGCCAAGATATATATTTTTTACAAGTATGAATGCACATGACAACATCATACAAGGATCAAAAAGATTGCAACAGAAGACTTCACCACAATCTTGATAACCAACAGCTCTCTGAATGCCACTACCAAACTGACACACCCGAACAAAAGACAACAACCACCACAAAAAAAATGAGGGCACAAGAAATGACCACTCATCAACAAAACACAAAGTTGGGGTAAAATGCTAAATCTTGAAATTTGGCTAAGCCTGAAATCTTGAAGCCCTCAAAATTGGCTAAGTCTAGATTTCTGAAGCCCTGAAATTTCCTAGAATCCTTAACTTGTCTCTGAGAGGTTTAAAACCTATCTCAAAAGATTTTTCACATATATTAAAATATATCTTAAGAATAAGGAACTTATACTTAAACTATATATTTTAAACCCCAAGAGACTAAAACAAAAACACGAAAATTGGATTCAAGAGAAATCAACAGAATTCAAAATGCAACAACATAGGGTCGAGGAACGCCCAAAAGGGTACCCAAAACAACTCTCAGAAAGTTCAGATCATGAAGAAAAATGCCTGCTATCCACCCACATAGGTTTTTACAAAAATTGTGTGATACTATAATCCAACATAGAAAAGTGTCGTGCGATATTTCTCAAGGAGTGCGACACTTTTAAGGACTGGGTGATACTTTTCATTAAGGTGTGCGACACTTTAACAGTGTTGTACGACACTTCTCTAAGAGGCGTGTGATACTAAAAAATGTCATGCGACACTTCTCAAAAAGGCATGTGATATGTCGCACGACATTTCTCAAGAAGGCGTGCGATACTTTACAGTGTCGTATGATATAGTTTGTATGGGCGTGCGATACTTTTTAAATGTCACACATTGCTGAACAAATGTCGCCCATAAAAAACCAAGACACTTCCAAAACTTAGAAAAGGGAAAAACAGACCAAAGAACCTCCACACCAGGGAGTACCGGATCCACATCTCGAGGCATAAACACTCAAGTGAAAGAACAACACAGAACGAAGAAAATCTATCCAACTAAACTACAGCAACAAAGAACACACTAAAGTAAACATCGCAATGAACTAAAAAACCAAACTAAGTACGCGGTTCCTCCCAACCGTCAATAGCATCATAAGACCATCGTGGGTCCTAGCCATCCCCCGTACGTAACATCCCAAGCCACCGACCAGATCGTCAGTACTATCATAATAGGGATGTCACTACTAAAACATGCAACAATATAAGCATAAGGAAATCTAACATGCAAGTAGTAAAGCATAAGATAATCCTACAGTAGATAACATCACCTATCACATGCTAAATAGTAGTAAGCAATAGATATACTACTAAATCAAATAACATCATCTAATCATATGCTAAACATCATAATATGGGAATGCGTCAAATAAACTAACATCATCTAAACATAATATCCAAGCATTCCAATGAAAGCATAAATCACAAGAAAGCATACTTCGAAACTCAAAGTACCAAGTGAAGACATCCAACAACAGTCGCACTAGGACAAAAGACTGTCTCTGTACATCAGTCCCTAGTAGTGGTGAAGGTAGCTACGCCTCCCAACCACATGGAACCTGTAGGTCCACACCAATTGTGTTGATGGAGATAATGATCCAACCATAAACACACAAAAGAACATCCATGGCTAACACTCATGTCAGACAGTATGATGGTTGCAACCAAGAACCTAAGACAATGCAAGGAGTATATGTCTTGGTCAAACACTCAAAAAGCTACTAAGTAGGGGCTAACATCATGGAGAGTCGCTTGGCATCAAAAAGCCCAAGCTTGGATCGTGCAGATTCAGCATCCCTCAACGAAATGGCTCGGCACAACATTTTATTATCTTAAATTTTATTACTAGTCACACATTTTCTTTAATTATCACTTATTTAAAACTTCATATCCTTCGCTAACCCTCGAGGCACAATGGTCACCAGGCTACGAGATAGAAGCCCCCTCCATATGCTACCCTACCCTACCCATGCTCATCCTATAACAAGTTCCCATGGGCATGCATACTCCCATCCCAACCCCAATGATCAAAACTTCTAGAAAAGACATGGAAGGTTGAGACCCACAAGTCCTCCGACAAATGTATGCGCACGTACTCATGTGTGGTGCACCCCCATCATCAAGATCATAACACAAGGATAGGATGAGAACATAATGCCAAACAAACACCCAACCAAAAGCAACTCAAGAGGATGGATTCTACACGAATCCAAAAGCCAATAAAACCATACATCATAAAATCACTCAACCGGCCTCAATGCAAGAGTATGGATTCTACATGAATCCCAATGATGCAACAAGAGCAAGGGTCATGAACTCACTCCACCGGCCTCAATCCGAGAGTATGGATTCTACATGAATCCCAATGTCCATGAAACAAAGCAAAGGTCCAAAAGAAACCGTAACAGGTATAAAATCACTCAACTGAACACAATGTCAGGAGTACGGATGCAACATGCATCCCAAGGCAACATAAAAGTACAAAAAGTGGTCTGACTAATATCCAAATGGATCATCAAGGTCCATGACCCACATTGTGCCAAGAAAACTTGAGAAAATAGGGCAGCATGCAAAATGAGG
This sequence comes from Cupressus sempervirens, assembly GCA_028749045.1. Classification (NCBI taxonomy): domain Eukaryota; kingdom Viridiplantae; phylum Streptophyta; class Pinopsida; order Cupressales; family Cupressaceae; genus Cupressus; species Cupressus sempervirens. The sequence goes on from CM053785.1 coordinate 191,588,484, forward strand.
TAAAATCCCCGAATTTTGGAAAAACTACAAAAGTAAAACCCATTTGGCCTTTGGGCACAAAAACCTCCAAAAATCCAAAAATAAATGGAATCGAACACCGTATGCAAAAATGGCCAGCATAACGGCGTAAAATCCCAAACTCTCATCTCAAAAAATAGGAAAATATTCATACCTGCCCAACCAGGTAGAACTAACATAAAGAAATGGAGGGGAACACTAGTTCTTAGCCTCCACACAAATGGCTACCAAAAATAGAAGCAGAAATGGAGCAGAAACAATAAAACTGGAAAGCCCTACCTCATAGCCAAAAGGGTAAAACAGGAATCTAAACCATAAAATAAATAGCCTGCAGAAGTAGCTAAAAATTGCAGCAATCCAAGGTTTCCCCAAGCTGGATCCAACGAGCCCAACCTCACGACGATCCCACACCCATAGCTCCCACAATGAACAAAATAGTAAATCATCATGAAGAGGATTTTGAGTTTTACTCTCCAACTCTCTAATTCAAAAGTGAGAAGTGAGGAATTAAATTCCTCTTTGGATATTTATTCACTTTTCGAGTGAATAATCGATTAGGGCAAATAACCAGCCAACCTAGTTAAACCTTGAATCGATCCAAATGAAAATAGGCTATTCTTATAAATAGGAATTCATCTATGGAAAAGCTGCCAAAAATTAAAATAAATCAATTAAAAAGCTCGAAAACCCAAAAACACAGAAATCACCTTAATGACTTTCGCGACAATGCAAAACTCTAAATGCACAGACATGCTCATTGGTCTAATCACATAATGTAAATGAGTTTGGATTTAATAATCACTAAAAGGTTTAATTTAAACATTTAATAAAGGATATGTCAACCATATAAGAGTGACATTGGTAAAATATGAAAGGTTGAATCACTGACTCCATGTGCCACTGCCAAGGATATAAATCCTACACACTAAACAACACAATCAAGTGCAATTGCATATAATAACATAGCAAAAGCAATAAATGCATTCAATCACCTAATTTAACAATTTATTTAATTATATTAAAATAATCTATTTACATCACTCATGTTCGCATAAAGCATAACAATGCAGGAATAAAGTAAATAACCATAGCATTATATCCATCACATAATATAATCAGAGGTATGTCCAAATACCAGATAACTAGATATCATCATAATACACACTGTCATCTCAAAATGGCATCATCATGCAATATGATTAACTAAATAGCATAGTAGTCTAATATCTATGATACTAAAATCAAGGTATAACATCTGACCCTTGGGTCATCTCAAATGTAAAGCATCACATAAGAATAGATATCTCTTAGATCAAAATAAAACAACGTAAATGTTCACAACATATAAGCAAAGAATCCAACAAGAACAACCCATTTTAATTACTTAAGCATTTAATAATGATTTTTTAAACAACATTAAAAAGGCACTTAAAATGCATAAGCAAACACAGTCACAAACATGACTAACCACTGCTACAGGGACCTAGTCCAGTGTAGCATGGTAATAGAACATAGTGCAATCTCTACACACATCTCAGGGTAATCACGAAACAACCTCATGATACCACATTGATCTTGGTAACCACTAGCACAAACCTTAGTGAACCAAAAATCACATCATAATCTAATCGATCAATCAAAAGCATAAACAAGGCAACTGATACAGAAACATAAATTCAAACACCTTGACGGTATAGACCACTCAGGGTCACAATCCTGATCCATCACAACAAAAGATCAGCAAGGTTACATCCATCAGGATGACTTACAGAAGTCAAATGGGAGAGGCACTACATCATCCCCCCCAAAGACTAGGCTTACTCCTAGAAGCCTGCAATCCAAGAATAGAACCCAAAACACACAAGAACAAAAATCAAAAGTGAGCAATAGGAATGACTCAAAAACTCTCCACAAGTCAACCGAAATCACTCCAACACTCTCAAACCATCATGTTAACCCCCAAAAAGGTTAACCACAAGAGAATGGGTGTCACACAGACACAAGGTCCTCCAACAAGGAACCTTCTATGCGCTAGGAAAAACCATCTAGCCATAAAATCAACAATACAAGGTAAGGAAGAAGCCACTCTACCTTGTCAACAGGTTCCCAACAAAACATGCACCTACCATGTGACCGCAAAATCAGGTCAAAACACTAAGCACTTCCAACAAAAGTTGGAATCATGGGGAATAACCATCCCAAAATTCTCAATAATACTATCATGTCATACATGATCATTTTGGAATCCACATAAAATCACCCTTATAACAAAGTGGATGACAATTTACCAACAAAAGGACACACTCCAAAAGACTACTCACCACCAAGTGTAGGAGCACAACGCCTCTCCAAGGTACAAAATCTCAACTATCACTGGGAACTAGGGTAACACAACCCAACCAAACAAGATATCACCTTTCCATAAGGTTTCATAGACTTTTGTCAGTGGACACAATCATGAAATGCTTGCATACCATCTCATGAGATGGTAACATGTGTCCAACAATACCATGTCCCTCTAGCACCATGCTGGGACTACCACCCCCAACCTATCACTAAACTCAATCTTCAGCCTCAAGTCAATGGTCAAAGAGCAACTTGATTGAGACAAACCACATGAAGATACAAGCTTAGGGAGAAAGATACTACAAAGTATTAGGGCTGAGAGGGAGTCGCTCTCAACCTCTACAAAAAATCAGCCCAAGATGCATTAGGGAACTCACAATTCCACCAACCATCCAAATACTCACAAGAGAACACTAACTGAGCTAGTGGCATAACCACACTAGCCTACTCTCACAAGAGAGAAGAGGATATGGAGATGCACCAAAGTCAACATCTAGAAAGGAGAATCTAGACTCATCAAAGAACTGAGTTACTCCCAAATGACAAGGCAACATCATCCTCAAACAAGGAATGCTCAACAGCCACACTACACCTCACAAGGGCGGTTCAATACAATGAGAAACACAAAAGCCCAAGAACGAACCCCAACAAGCACCTAGTAGATTATGAAGACAAGATAACTCTTCTATTATGAATAAAATGAAGAGTTAAACTTCTCCAATGGTCATAAATATGATATGTCATGATTGAATTGGACTCTACTTGAGAAGGTACTCGAAACATCAATCAACAACTCCAAAAGCCAAAGCTTCACATCTGAACTCAGATTGGCTCCATCTGAAAAGTGCCAGAAAGACATCGAAAAAAACTACAAGAAGATGGAGCTTCGAGAGTCCTAAGACCCAAGATCTGAGTCACCACTCAAGACAAAACAACAAAGACAAAATCAACAGCCTTGGTCACCTAGACAAGCAACGGACGAAACGTCCAAAACCACACAAGAGCACACATGCCCAACAACATAAGACATGGAATGAAAGATAATCCACACATTGAAACCATCATTACTTTCCTTTCATAATTGCATTAATTAAACATAACATAAGCACTAATGCATAATGAAACAGAAGGATTTTCAAGTAAGGTTCCACAAGTCACTTACCATAAAACAAGTACATATCTTTCAATTTCTTTCAAAAATAACATTAAGTTCAATCACCATTTAAATCATTCAACTACAATAATGACTTTAAATTTAACAAAGACAAACTAGCATGTTCTCCATGATATTATCCCTTGAACGTACAACTAGATGTTTGACATGAACATGATAGAGTCACAACACACAATTGGGCAGCAGTAAAACACATCCAGAATAGTCATCATGAAACATAATCAAAAGGCCCAAATGGGGGAAATTGCTGATTCCAACAATAAGTAACAAAAAGAGCTTGTTTCAACAATAAGTCAAATGTGACAACTGTCACAAAGAGAGCAATAGATAAAATTTGATGACTACTCCAAGAGAGGAAAATACTAAAAACTAATGCTAGCCCAACAACATGAGGAAAGCACCTCCAGCCAAATAAAATAAGGCATCAAAAAAATCACATTACAGGTGATGATTGGGGATAGTCACACAAGAGGGATAGATCACCACACAATGCTAAGGAATACATCATCCTAGCAGTGTTAGAGAACACACTCACACACATTGAGCAATATCCCAATAGTAATCTCATGCATATGCAGACAACCATAATTTCCATGCAATGCAACATTTAGATATCCATCGAATTAATACAATTTTACATAAGCTTAAGAAGCAATCAGATTGGGGACTTAAGTCATTAACCCAAGGATATAATGCAAAACTACTACTTTGCAATGATTCAAAATAAACACTCATTTCTCCATGAAAAGAACCATTTCATCATTATAACAACAAAATAAAGAACCACAAATAAGATTCATCTATCTACTTGCAATTAGGAGAAAACAGGGAAACAATGCACCTACTCCACAAGGAGAAACCAAAAAGAGGCACTCAAAGCCAACACATGGACACCAATCAGTGGTTCCATCCAAAAAGAGTCACACAAGCAACCAACCAAACAAGGCACATTGATTCTGCTTACCAAACTAGGAAGACTCACTTCCTTCTCCATAAACTACTCTAGTCACATCTACTGGACAAGAAAATCCATCCCAAGTAGATACCAAAGCAACAAAGATCACGAGTTCTCACCAGGACACTCGCACTCAACCAACGCAGCAACAACTACAAGGGCAACATAACACGGAGATCCCAATGTTTGAACATGGGCTCTAATACCAGATGTAATGCCCTACCCGGAGATCCTTGGAAACAAGGATTCAAATCAAGCCAAGATATTTTTTTTTTACAAGTATGAATGATAACCAAATATCATCATAAAACACACTGTCATCTCAAAATGGCATCATCATGCAATATGATTAACTGAACAACATAGTAGTCTAATATCTATGATACTGAAATCAAGGTATAACATCCGACCCTCGGGTCATCTCAAATGTAAAGCATCACATAAGAATAGATATCTCTCAGATCAAAATAAAACAAGGTAAATGTTCGCAGCATATAACCAAAGAATCCAACAAGAACAACCCATTTTAATTACTTAAGCATTTAATAATGAGTGTTTAAACAACATTAAAAAGGCACTTAAAATGCATAAGCAAACATAATCACAAACATGACTAACCACTACTACAAGGACCTAGTCTAGTGTAGCATGGTAATAGAACATAGTGCAATCTCTGCACACATCTCAGGGTAATCACTGAACAACCTCATGATACCACATCGATCCTAGTAACCATTGGCACAAACCTCAGTGAACCAAAAATCACATCATAATCCCATCGATCAGTCAAAAGCATAAACAAGGAACTGATACATAAACATAAATTCAAACACCTTGATGGTATAGACCACTCAAGGTCACAATCCTGATCCATCACAACAAAAGATCAGCAAGGTTACATCCATCAGGATGACTTACAGAAGTCAAATGGGAGAGGCACTACAATGTGTGTCCTGCAGACGTGTTGGTTGTGGGTGATAGTTATACTCCCACATGGCAAAGACATTATGTTGGAGAAAACCAATTGTGGGTGCCAAAAGTTATTAACAGTCATCAAAAATTTGAATGATGACTGGAATCTATGCACGTGGTTAGAATCTTATCCGATGCTTCGAAATATGCTTCTACAAGTGTGGGAGCAAGAAAATATTGATGTGCTTGCCAAAGCTCAACTTCCCATCGCCAATTTATAAATTTCTACTGCCAGAGCTCAGATCTTTGACAGCGGAGGCGAGAGTTCTCAACGTTTGTCCCACATTGGTGGGAAAATGTAGACCAAGTAGCTTAAAAGAGACAAGCCGCAATAGTAAAGGCAAAGCCAAGATTGTGAGGTATTTATTAAAATGAAAGACCTAGTGGTGATGAAATACTTAGCCATGGGCCAACATCTCCAGGATTTGAAGATGGTGCCAGTTGGACTTGTGTGGTTGTTGCTAGAAATATATGTTTGGCCTTTCTATAGTGTAGTACAGCTTGCGGATTGGGATTTACTCTAAATTTAAAATGATAATGAAGCCTCATGCAAATTACTAATAAGATCCCTGCTGATTAAATAAATAAGCCCTACCAAAATAAATAAAATTTTGAAATTGCAAATTCGAGATCTGATAGCCTAATTCTGCAAAAATTCTGAAATTGCAGAGAGAGATTTAATTTAGATTTGAAAATTAATGATCAGATCAAATAAAAGATCATACCCAAACTACAAATTGGGGCCTCTAAGTTTCGATTTGCAAATTTTATGTTGCCTCACGATCAACTTTCATCGAGCATAGGAAAATTTATAGTCGATCTTCATCGAATTGATGCTCCAGATGCAATGGTGAGGTCAGATCTAGCTCTAGACACTCCTAATTTTTTTGGATCCTCCAGATTCAGGTCGAGGTACTAAAGCATGAATGATCTCAAATGGTTATGTGTATAGAATCTCCCTCAGCTCTGATACCATGTAAGAATTTGGCTTAGGCCAAAATTCACCCAAGAACTAAAGAATTGAACACAAGCACACAGTAGACCAAAATAGACAAAGTATGATTAGAATGACGATATTCATTCAATATGATAGCTTAAGAGTACACTAGGAGTGCCCATATATAAAGGCCTCAAGAGAGCTTCTAGAATGCATAGAAGTCATTATCATGATATGTCATACAACTAGGCACATGTCCACTAGATATGGGTTATCCTCCATTGAGCACAAGATTAAGTGTGATGATGTGAGGATAAGCCTACAATGGTATAGCACGCAAATCAGTGGTGTAGACAACATGTGCTAAATGAGGAGTGCAGATAATTGTGTTGTCATCATGACAACTCAGTGAATGATGCATACTCCTATGTTGTAGACACCATGTGCAAAATTAGAGTTGTGTAACTCAATAAGAGTTCACAAACTCCTAAGTGTCTCACCTAAAATAATACAAAATAGTTAAATAATGCATTAACCTAAGTAAACTTAAGTAAGTGTAATAAGTAAATATTTATTTACACCAACACTATTGTACCATCCTTATATCTCTTTTGGTCTTTGTAGACATGTATTGTATGCATTTTTGCAAACACATTAAGATAAAGTGCCATATTGCTTATGTATTTTTGTTTCAATTATTCTGCCTTGTTTTTCCTTCTAATTCGAGCAATGTCATCTAAGGATACTCATACAAATTGTTGTATTCTTGGGATTCACCATTATTGGAAATCTTTTAGGTAAAATAAGATGTTGGGAGGGGGGTTGAATCAGGATCTATAAAACTTTCACCACTTCAAACATGAATCACATTCACACTTAATTCACCACACACATATATGCCTTAACCTTAAATCTCAACATGCAACATCAAATACCAATATGTTATATTAGATCTTAAATATAATAACATGAATAACACATATAAGCAATACATCAAAAAATGACACCAGATATGGTAACACAAAAACCATCTAAGGTGAAAGTAAAATTGTGGTGGGGATGACACCCACAAAATCTTCAATACTGCAACAATAAAGTGTGCATGTCAAGGCTACAAAGTTTGATCACTTCTCATGATCTACCATGGGATGGGTCTGCCTTATTAAGAGCTTACAAGACTATTAATTCTACCTTGATTAAAGGATTTTATCACAATAAAGTGAGTACTCTATTAGCAGATTTACAATAGGCCTATTAGGGGGGCACTCTATTAAGAGACTCATCTAATCCACTAGTTATAATTAAATCAATACCATGATCCTTTGGTATGCACTTGGCTACTAATGACATATATTCTCTTTCCAATATTCAATAACCTCAATGTGATAGATATACCTTATCTCCTTTCTATACTGCTCGATTGTCTTAGTTCTTCAACCTCTAAATTACCTTCAACTACACAATCCTCTCTCTTAAAACTTCAACATCACTTTAGAAGCAACTCAACATTAGGTCTTAAACCCTCTTTAAATAGCCATCTAATGAAGCTTCTAGATCTTGATCAACAATCATAATTCATTTATTTTTCTGCTTAACCTTTCCATTTTTTTAATTGGATAATCATGCAACATAACGAATTAATGATCCACAGTTACAGGTGTATTTACCTCCATATTTAACTCCTTTGTCATATAAACACGCTTCCAACTCAAAAAAATGTTTTACATATGAGTTTTTATTCTAATCTCAAATACATCAAACTATATTACTTAGCTCATATATCTATTAGCACCTAGATCTCTTTTGTTTAACATGTTATCCCTCAGCATGAACTTCACTTAGCCATAATGGATTTTACTTTCGGGATCGATCGACACATGTTGCCTTCTAAATCACTTGACAACTAGTGAAATACTTGGCAATGCTTATGTACACTCAAAAACTATATATGTCTTAGTACTAACTAAACTTTTTTCACTTTGCTACTTAATCACTCAGCCTTTATAGTGTCTCAATTGCATTGATGACTGACCAACATTGCCTAGTTACTGACCAAGTGTTTTACACTAACTAATAATACTATGATTTCCTTTAGGGTTAACAATCTACTCCTTTGACATTAGTGGAAAAAAACACTTATCATTATAAAATAATGCTCATAACAAATCTTCAAAATTGAAACTCTCCCTTTGGATATACTCCATACCTTGGCTTGATAACTATATACATAAGCCTGTTCCTTGGTATACAAAATTTTTCTTTTTCTAGTCTTTGATCTCTGTACATTTCCACCTTTTTTTTTCACAATGGCCTTCTATTAGTAAGTTGGGGACTAGGAAGTAGCTCATACTTAGTCAAAAAGGGTTTATGCCATTGCAAGATGAGATCCATTGTACTATCCCAAATATTCTTTAGCATCTCAAGAATATGGCATTCAATTTCCATTTTGGCAGCTAAGTCTACCATGTTGTATGCAATGGATAAATTTAGATTATTTTGAATCAAATCCTTGGCCTTCAACAAATGCTTTTGCATGATCTCCAAATGAGGTGTTAGAAAATATTGAACTAATATAATCTTGACCCGTATATTTCTCTCCTCTTGTAGCAACCTAGATTACTTTCCTTGCAAAAAATATCAACTTTGAAAGATGAACTAAGCTTAAATTGCATCCAATATCACTGTATCTCCACTCTATTTCAAATCAACATCAATCTTTTCCATTTAATCTCTTATTTATTTTGTAAATTATGGAATGTAACATAGCTTCATAAATAATGTATTTACATTTTGAACAATTTTTTCAAAATCATTTATAATGGAGGAAAGTTCAACCTTCTTCACTACAATCTTTTTTGCAACTTTCTCCATTACTCCATTCTCAAACTGTCATGCCCAAAAATTAGGGTAAAAACATGCCAACATTTTTTTTTAAAGATAATGACAACTATGCTAACACACATACTGACATAAAATGTATGTCATCATTGAGTACATTGTAGAAGGGGGATAACATGGTACAATTAGTTTTGAGTTATAGGGTCTACGTACATAGGTGAGTTTATATTATATTACATGAGGATGCCTAGTTAGTAATTCCATCATACTACATGGGTTCAAAACCCTAAGTTTGAGTATTTCAAGAACACTTCATTCAAGTTGATTAATTTGATTGATTAAACCCTAATTTCATGTTTATTAAGGTATTTTATCATATTTGAGAAGTATTTAGGGTTTCCAAGTTCTTAATTTGAATTCTATTTAGATAGGTTTAGTTTAGTAGTGTTTGGATCACAAGTCACTTTCTACCATGAGGGTGGAAATACACCTCTTCATTTTCATATTCATGTTTAAACCTAGTTAATGACTTAGTTCACCTAACTTAATTACAATCAATTGCATATCATTTTATTTGAATGGTATATTAGATTTTGTTAGATCTTAATCGATACCTAACACTTATTACATTATACTAGATCAATCCCTTAGAGGAACTAAATTTGCACTTAAAAGTTAACCTATCAATTTAATAATACTTGGTTCCATTTATTCAAAAATATAATAGTAGTTATTAAACATTAATTTATATCTATTTAATTTTTTTAAACATTAAAACCATCTTCTATCATGATGCCTAGTCCACTGTCAATTTATCTATATATGTCCCCTTCCTATAACACATACTAGCATTTAATATTAACAAAATTCTAACAAAAAATGCTTTTTCAAATAAGGTTAATAAACTAAAACATTAAGTACATTTCCAAAGGATTATCTAATTGTTAGTGAACAGATTGTCCTTTGAGAAAGTATGTGCAAATTTGACCCTGAATGCCCAAATGAAAGAACAAATCGACACCAACAGTTGGATAGGTTATTATTAGATTAATAACCTTCCTCTAAATTTTATCGGGTACAGCTCCCCGTGCAAGATTTACAATGAATTAATTATAGGTACTTTTGACTAGAAAGCACGAAAGGATAACAAGCATCTATCCGTAAACATAGAATAAACACAAAACCTAAGAACTAAAAAGAAAGGAAATAGAATAAAATAGATTACACAAAGTTAATCTATCGTACATTGCATTACATAATGTAAATTAAAATGTATCTTCCATTCTCCTGAGAGAATTTAAAAATTAGAGCTTTAAAAGACATTTTGAAAAGATGATGCAACAAGAAAATAACGACATTGAAACGTAGTTCAGAGAAAACTAAAAATGATGCAAAGTTCATGATCAGCAAAAGGAAAATAGACCATAATCAAAGTTCTGATGTAATTAACCTCCAGCCTCCCTTCCCTGACTGCAAAAGATCACAAAGTATCTTATACATATTACAACCAAATCACTATTTCAAGAAAGATAGAAACTTCTTCCACAATGTTACATTAACCATTAAAATCCTATCTCTAAATCAGACACACAGTTTTGGAAAAGAGAAATAACCCATGCTCTGCCTCTCACAGCCTCTCAAGAAAGATGGAATAATTTTGCAAGATCTCCTCCCTACCTAAAGCTCAAAGTTTTCAGTCTAGAAGAAGCTAGAATGGAACCCTTGATTACTCTATTGTTCACTTATTTATTCCTCCTTTTGTCAGTTTCTCAGTCATTTCCAATAACTGATTCTTGAAATATTTTCTACCACCCCTTTTTTGTTTAGTCTCGTGTCTTTCCATATACCTCTTTTCCCCTGATTCTTGCATATTTCCCTAATGTTTAATTGATCATTAAACATCTATCGTGATCTTCTTTAAATCATTACATTAAGCTTCTTTTATTTGGAATGAAAAGTTTCCTTTGGGTTTGCATTCCATTAAGGAATAACCCTTACTGAAAAAGGGGGCTCCACATGTCATTATTTACTAACATCATACTTTTCTTCTTATCACATCTCTTGGGTTTCCATTTTTATTTGATCTTTGAGTAATATTACCAAATAGAGATAATATAATGTTTAGTAAATCATTATAATATCTTTTCTCTTCTCTAATTAGAATTGTTGTAGTTGCCACCTGATTTATGTAATACTCATTCGTGATGCACAGTAGCATCCCATGTTTTAATTCTGCGGCCTTGGGTTTGTCTTCCTCAAAAAGTTTAGCTAGAATTGTATGGGATTTATCACGATCACCCTAAAGAGTATTATGATCTCTTAATTCTAGTTTGAAATGTGAGTCTAGAACAAAATGCAAACGCCCATTATCAACTGTGAAGTTGTCAATGGAAAGCTAAAATGATGTAGTCCTGGTATCTTCTGTTATTGGCCAGTAAGAAAAATCTTGGTGCCAATGAAATATGGTATCAGGCTTATTTCATGGCTTGGCAAGTAGTTGATCATAGTTACACTACATATCAGGTCCCAAGAGTTGCTTCGATATGGATGTTACTCCTCTTTCAATAACTCAAATCCTTTCCAATATTCCTATGGAAAAAATTTGGTGTTATGGGAGAAACCTGCAGGCAGAACTCAGACTTTGGTGACAGAACATTGATCTTTCAAAGAAATGAAGACCACATGAGATGGTTTATATCTGTGTGCAGATCCAAACTATTATTATGATGATTCAATATATACCTCTCAAACAAGATTTTGTTGAATGAGCGACTCTCACATGGGATTGAACTGTCAAATACTTGCTACTATCGATACTTTCCAACAATATTTGATGCCGCGAATACTCTTCCCATATTTCTTTGATTAACATGTGTCATGATAATGTCAGTTGTATCTTCATTATAAATGCGGCTGAGATAGTGGGGGCAACACCCATGTCTTATCAAACAAATGGATCCATCTGTTTCTTTGATTTTCAATCCCACTTCCATCTCCATTTCCATCGAGAATGAACTTTCAAGTTTTCAATTTCCCTATGTGATATATGACTTGGATCATAGTTTAATATCATCATTATTTACTTGGACTGAGTATGTCTTCAACTCGGGTGCTATGGGAATACTGGTGCAACATGCATATGAGGCATTACATTCAGGTATCTCCAACCAGTCAGCTAGCATGCGATAATAGTCAAACATTTTGGTGGCAACTTCTATATCCCCCCATGTGCTCGTGATAGAGGATAGGTGAAAAAGCTCCATGGTGAAGAGGTGCTTGTCAACAATCTATCAAACTGCTCAAACTGTGGACTTGAAGTGCAGAATAGAACTCTGAAACTATTGAGCCACCTAGAGTATTGAACTTTTGAAATTCTGAAAGGAACCTCAAAATCCAAATTAGCTTCTGGAAATGGATTGAAAGTGGATCCTAAACCTTCCTAAGTCATCCGGTCTGTACTTTGAAAAATCTTAAATGCTCAAGTTCCAAAGCTCCGCACTTATGAATGTTATACATTCTTAATTAATGAATCATCAATCCATACTATGAACTTGGGGTCTGAATGAACTCTTGAACGTGCATCTTAAACTATGAACTTGTCAGACCTCTACTCTCAAACTTACTCATATCTTCAATCCCTGAGCTTTGGATCTTAGCAATGAACATGAACATTTGAATCATTATACTCTGAACCTTTGGGACATTATGAAATTTGCTTGTGTTGAACCTGCAGGACAGGTCATTTGAACCACTGAACCTTTCAATGAACCTCTCAAAATAGATCATTGAACTTGCACTTTTGATAACTTTTCTTTGAACACTTCTACTATGAATCAATGGAGTTGATAGTTTTGAGTCTGAGATTCCGAATCTGCATGTTGAATTGATTTGAACCATCGAACCACTTTGAACTACTTCAAACTGAAGTTTGAAATGGTTTAGAAACTCTACACTTGAAGTTTTAAAACCATGTTCAAATTGGGTGCTAACACCAATAAAATAATATCTATTTCAAAATGATGTCCTACCATCAAAGAAAATCCAAGAACATAAAATGCAAAAGTGATTTCCTAACATTTGAAAAATTCCTAGCTCTACACTATTATCTATTATCTAATAATATACTTCCCCTTATAACTTTCCAATTTTAAATTTTAAAAATACAAATAAATATATACACCTTTTTATCACAATCTACATTACACTTACTTACTAAAACAAAATAATTAACATTAATTCCTAACATAACTAATCCTAATCATATTCATTACTAACTATTGCAAAATTACTAACTAAAATAAACCAAATCACTATACACTAACTCAATAATTTAAAATTTCATTTATATATCCGCATTCCCAACACATAGAACTGATCATGATTAGAAGCATACTAAACATCATTTACTACCTACTAATTCTAGCTTACATTTCTAAACTTACCCCTAAGCTACCTACCTACCCTAGACCACTTGGCCACTTGCCTTTTCCTCTTCCCAAGGTCCTAAGGAGTGCTTCCCCAAGGCTTAGGTGTGCTGCTCCAAGATGACATGCTTGGGTACAACTCCAAGCATGTTGTACATTGGAGTGATAAGGAAAAGTTCATTTTGGGGGTTGGGAAAAAGGTAAGGGGAAAAAAGATAGTGGGTAGATTTAAATTTTAAAAAATGTTGACTTTTAAAAAATCTAAACCAAACCAACATGGAAGTGGGAAGAATAATGGGGATTCCCTTCTTATGATATTTTATATGTTTTTTATGCATAGTTTCCATAGAGGCATTTTCTCTCCTCTCTTTTTTTAAATTAAATTTATAGGTTTCAATGAGTAGATATTTTAAACAATGTCATTTGTTCAAGTGGATCTATAAATCCATTATTATAAATGACTATTCCAAGGTAGAATTTGTATGGAAAGGAATTTTATTTTCTCCCATACAATTTCCAGAGACATGTAGGGTCACATTTGGGAAGAATTTTTTTAGTGAAAATTGCCAAATGATAAAAGTTATATGGGTATGCTTCCAACTTACATAGTATTGATAATAGGTTTATTTTAAATGATTTAGAGTGTATAATGTGAGGTAGTAACATGTGGACCAACTTATATTTAAATCTATAGGTTTGCCATTTTTTGTATTGAGAAATTTCAAGGTCCAATTATAGGAAAAATATATCAATTTGAACACTGAGCTTAAATCAATAACGTAAGGAAATCTATACACATATCATTTTGATTTCTTCATGCATCTTCATGACTTCACAATAATCAAATCTCCTTTCTTACATTATTGGAATCCAATTTTTCAAGAGATAGAGTATAAATTAGCTAGCTTTTGGTAAGTATATTTACATCGATGCATTTTAAAACAAGAAATTGAAATGAAAATAATTGAAATGTTATGATTCTATCATCATCAAATCTAATTATTTCATGATTTCAATTCAAGGTTGCAAGATGGTGAATTATGAACTAACCTAACTTTCATACTTTTCTATTCAAATACCTTTCAAAGTAGCAATTGAAGTGAAACCAATCCAAATCTTTTACAATTAAATACCCTTGTTCATACAACAATTACTTTTCTTACTATAGAAAGTGAAATTTTCTATATCAAATACACTTCAATAGATCACAATGAAGATACAAATATTTGTTTCATACAAGAATACAAGATTCAATCAGGAAGGTGATACAAAGAAATTTTTTTTAGCATGAATGTTGATGATACTACTTTGGGGGAGTATCCTAAGCATTGGAGAATATTGACATGTTGCATTCATAATTGTGTTTTTCATTGATGTCTGTAGATGCTCAAAAATGGTTCGCATCTACAACCTCATCACTTCTTCATACTAGTTTGTCCCATTTTCTCATTCTACTAACTTCGATCATTTGGCCAAATTGACCATATTTTGTCATTTGTATCCCCTTTCGCATCAATTTCATATCAACTCAGAATCATATCAAATCAACTCGGAATCATATCAAATCAACTCGAAATCACCCCAAATCAACTCTGAATCACTCGAAATCAGTCCTAATCAACCTAAAATGTATCAAACATCCCAAATCAATCATCATTTATCTGACTCCTAGGTATTGTTGTGGCTTTTAGTGCCTTGGAAACCTATCAACTTATCAATCTTATCAATTTGACCTTAGTACTGTCATGGCTCTCAGTACTAGGTCAAAATATCATTCATGTCATTCAATCTTTGACATTGTTGAGAATTTCAATGTCAGATCATGGCATCATCAACCATTTTCCATCATTAATTCCATTTTCTACTAATTCTTATTTTGTGGAATAAAAGGATTTTTAATTCAAATATTCCATAAAATATTTCATCATCATGACACTTGGATGTGACACCTCGTGGATTCTCCTTTGACACTTGGCTGAGATTTGTCATAATCAAATATTCTTATCTCTTACGCATGTCCCTATTTGGCTTATTCATCATAGATTCTTGGCTTTAAGTGGGTTGAGGAATCTTATGACGCGTCATAGATTCTCTTCCAAATTTGACTCTCGTGTGTCATAGAATCTTACTTTTGGCATATTCTATCATATGCATCATAGGAATTATTATTACCTCTTACGCATGTCCCTATTTGGCTTATTCATCATAGATTCTTGGCTTTAAGTGGGTTGAGGAATCTTATGATGTGTCATAGATTCTCTTCCAAATTTGACTTGCATGTGTCATAGAATCTCAAAATTGGCATATTTTGTCATAAACGTCATAGGAATCTCTTGCCACATCGCACATCTATGGGTGACAAATCCAATGCCCTCACTTTGAGTGTTGATTATAAAATGAACACTCTTCTCTCATTTTGGGGTCTCTTGGATCTAGAATGCTTAAGTCTTGAGTCCTTCAATCTTTGAGTTTTTGAGTCTCTAATTTGCATTTTGCATTCTCTCTCTCACATAAAATTACACTTCAAGTATTCTCATGGCATTATCACTATCATAGGCTTTTGCTTCAATTTTGTGTGCACTATAGGCAACTTTGGAGCTACAATCATTTGGAGAAGAAAGAAGGACATGGGAGCTACAAATGGAAAAGGGAGTTTTTTATTATGTTTGCTTTCTTTTGTTTAGTTTGGCTTTCATGGTAGACTAGTGGGTGCTAACGTATGATTATTGAGTTTGTGATTTTCTCATAGTATGTTATGCTTCTAAGCCCATTTTTTTGGTCCTACATTTGGTGAACTTGACATGAACATGCACATCTAACTTGGGTTTTCTTGTTTGTGCTTGTAGGTGCAAGGAAGGAGCTCACTTGGAAGGGTATAATGACTATCTGCTCTTCCTTTTCACACATAGATTAATCAGGGGGTCTAGTAAAATGCTTATATGTTGTTGTTTCATACATTTTGTTAGCTTGTTGTGCTAGGGCACACTCTGCTCTATGAGGGAGCACTTGGGACCCCTAAGATCATTTTAGGAGCCCAGAAGACACCAAAGCCTCCTTCTATTGTTTCCAACTTACCAATTGTGCCCATCTAGGCCCCAACTATGTCATTGACACAGTCTGCACTGTTTGGGTGCACTTGGGAGTGTAGCTCTAAAAATTTTAGTTCCTGGGTCTTGACTAGTCACCCATTTTCCCACACCCTACACCTGACTTCCCAATTGCGCCCTAAAACTACCAACTATGCCCAACTGGGCCCCAACTACGTCATTGACATAGTCTACACTGTCTGGGTGCACTCGGGATGTTCAGAGCATTTTTGGCATTCTGGGGAGCAATTTGCACTGTCGGAGCACACCTAGGTTCACAATAAGCACATGCACCAATCAAAATCTACATTTCAAGTTCCTATCACTCTCTAGCACATAGATTAAGTGATTTTGTGTTACTGATGGTTTATTTGTAACATGTGGCAATTGTGGGATGAAGACATGATCATAAACTACTAATGCTTTGTTTACAGGACATTGTCGAAGACTTTGTGTGTCTTTCAAAACTATGTGTATGGATTTCCTAGATTAGATAACATTTTGTTTGGTTCTTAAAAAGAACCTTTTTCTTTTCTTCCTGGCATGTCTATTGTGTTAGATCCCTAGGAGTTGCATTGGATATATCCTCTCCCCTCGCCATTCGTGGATCTTGGGTGTAAGAGAAATCTGTGTAACTTCTATAGGAGGCCTGCCTTGGACCAAGATACTCGATATTGGGTATGCCAGGGGACGACCTCAAAGTGATAATGGGCCAAAGCCAGGTCAAAATTCCAGCTACTATATAAAACTCAATTACAATGAAAGTTGTGTCGGCAGTATTGTTGCGTGATAGCTCCCCTCCAATACCCTTGTGGTGCGTCAAACCCCGGTTCTCGGAGCTGGGAGACCTTTTGCAGAATTTTATCATTAACTTGCTGAACGGAATGCCCTTACTAAAAACCATGTTTTAGTGGCCAAAATCCTTTCTATCCACTGGCTCAAGGGGTCACCCATGCTCATGAAGACATCCTACATTCTCGTGGTCCTTAGTAGAGGCAACAATCCCTTGGGAAGCAGATCTTGGTAGCCCCGAGAAGTGAGTGCACTGTAAGGGGAAGCCTATGGTGCCAAGATCCTAGGTTGTCCACTCTAGATAAGCACGGCTGAACTTTGGTTCATGTAGGAATTTAGTGGATATAGTCCTAAAATCCTAGGTTGTGGTGTGTTTATTAACTTTTACAACAGCTATTCTTGTCTTAATGTGTCTTGCGTGTGTGTAAAGCATAATCAAGATAAAAGCCAAACTTTTAAATTTACACCTTGGATATCATTTGAACTTGTCAAAACATCACACATTGCCAAAACATTTCAACCTTAACAAACTTTGCAAACATTGATTCAACACACTCGAACCTTGGAAAACATGGCGACTTGTGCTCTTAAATGTGCTTGGCAAAACGTAGATCTCATATTTGCATAGATTTCACTTGCATTCACCCTAGTCCAAGCTTCATCCTTACATCATATAGACTTCATATTGCACCTTTTGGTCCTCATTTAGTATCTATTACTTTTCATATTGCATCCATTTAGGTTCAGTTTTACTTGCCTTAGTTTTTTGCATTCCCATCTTACAATCAGCACTTTGCATTCACCACCTTGCATCTTTGCATACCTGTTCATCATCTTGACCATGTTATCCATCATTTCAGGTGTCCTAATCATCATTTTGAGCATCCAAACTGGCCCTTACACTATCCTCTACCATTTACCTCTCTGTGACATCAATCCTGAAACCATATTGCCTCAATTTCAGCCCAGCTTACCAACTGTGCCCAGAAACTACCAACTGTGCCCAACTGTGCCCCAAATACATCATTGATGTATTTTTCACTATCTAGGTGCACTTGGTGGTCCTAATATCTAGTTTTGGGTTATAGATAACATTTTGGGGCTTCAACAGTTTCCTTAGGTACCTGGTTAGCTCCCCTTGCACTAGCTTGCCCAGATCTGCATTCTACAGCACCAAATCATCATCACCTTCACTTAAGACATAATTCTATATGTCATAACCTTAATTTTTCATCTCCCAACCCATCTTAACATCAACCCCAGCATCCTGGCTTCCTAGCATGTCAGTTTGGTAACCATACTCCTCAGAATCAGCAAACATTCTTCCTAGCTTACCAACTGCGCCCAAACTGGCTCCAAGTGCATCAATGACATAGTTGGTACTACTAGGGTTCACTTGGCACTGTTAGGGCACACTTGGCTACCTACATGACCATTTTGGGCCTCCGAACTACACTTTAGGACCCCAAAACTGCATCTAGGAGCCTCTAGACCTCCCCATTCTACACTTGACCCAAAACCGTATCTTGCACCCAAAATCCCCTTTTACATCATAGGCATTGTCTGTATCACATATCCGCTTAGCATCACCATCATTTTGAGTCCTCAAAACATCATTTTGAACCCCCAAAACCTTTTAATTTAGTCAAAAATCTAGAAAAAGTATAAGTCTTAGAGTATCTCCTAGTGTTGACGGATAATGGATCTTGACTAGTCCTTTTATCTTTACTTATCATTTTCTTTGGTCAAAATTTATCTATGTCTTGATATATTTGACCTTTTAATCTTTTATCAATTTGATCTTTTCATCTTTTATCAGTTTTTGGTCAAGATCCAAAGTCCTTTATCACAAGGTTAAACTCTTAGGCAAAATACTTTCAAAAGGTTTTATCTAAGTTCAAAACTTTCCATATACCCTTGTCATAACATAATCATATCCCTAGCATCCCCAAATGTTATTTTGACCTACCCTAGTGTTATATCCCCTTCATATTACATTGATCACAATCCTTAACATCATTTTCACTACCAAACCCTATCAAATTGTCCATCAACCAAATTACCTTCTTGAGCATTTACCCTCATTTTGCATGTCCCAAACATCATTACGAACCCTATAACATCATCCTTTGCATGATATACCTTGTATAAAACAACCTTTAGAATACTAAGCAAGTCCAAAACATAACCCTAATTGTCATTTTGCATACCTTAGAGTCATTTTCATCCCCTCTAGTCAAACTTCAAAACATCACCTTGCATTTTGCATTTGCATAATATCCCTAGGACATTTTTACTTTGCACATCAAAACCATAATTCATTTCCTCACATTGCATAACATTCTTAAACAATTAAAAATCCCAAAAACACTCATATCTTGCATACCCACCACTCTAAAATCACCCAAAACACTCAAAAATTCCATTGCATTTGCACTCTTAAGTATCATGCCAGCACTTACTAGGAGACAAGCAGCTCAGAGACCAGAGGAACTCTATAAAACTTTGTTTTCTTAGGCACAAGCACAACCAAAACCTCATCCAAGACAAATAAAGAGAAATAAAATCCAACAAACCTTTGACGAAGACCAAATCGAGGCATCACAACCATTACTATCAGACCCTTTCAATATGTATCCGCAAGATCCTCATAATCAAGTTATGGCACAACAAACCTTAAACAATGCGCCTATCATGAGATTTCCTCCAAACACTTCCCCTACACATGGGATGGTTCAATGGAGTCCTAACTTTGAACCTATATTCATGCCAATGCCACCAGGAGAAGGAAGTGTACCAACCTCACCTGAAGATAAACAATCACATTCATTTGAATTCAGCCAACCTAACACATCAAACATACAACAAGGTATTGTACACCTAAGTGATGACTCTGACACTGATTATGGCATCACTAATGAAGAAATGGCTAGAGCATGTCAAGACAAAGGTTTTTGCAAGAACTTCAAACGTTTGGCAGCTCAAGAAATTGTCAAATTTAATCCAAACTTGGAAGGTCCTAGGTCCAAAAGTCAAACCAACACAACAATTGACAACATCCAACCCATGATAAATTTGGACTTAGACAAGGAAAAAAAACCTTTGGAGTTTTCAAACACAATAATGGCACCTATAAGATCCCATCAAGAACCAACAATTGAAATCCTCCAAAGTACATTTGAACACATCAATGTCAACCCCTTGTTTGATGAAATACCACCAATCCCTAAACACCCCAAAAGGACATTAAGACTTGATTTTAGTCACATGATGCAACAACAAGATGCACCTAAAGGGACCCGTGCTCTAGGGATGCCAGACATACCTTCTTTAGAGGCAAATCAACAAAGTACACCTTTGCTCCTAACTTTACCTAGTGCTACGACATCAAACACTATAGAACCTCTCACAAGTACAACATGTGAAACATCAAGTGCAACCATCCCTATGGAAACACAAGGGAAAAGTCTTATTGACATTACACCAGTTCCCAATAGAAATGCATCTCATATTCAAGTCAATATGATGTCACAAGCAGGAACATCTAAAACACAAAGGTACCAAAACAACAATACAAACATGAAGTTCAATTCTCAAGGACCTAGTCAACCCCCACGACAACAACAACCTACAATGGTACAAGGACTCAACACTTCCAAGGAACAACCAAGTCTACATCCACTTGACACACATCCCATATATCAACAACAACATCAAACACAACAAAAACAACCACAAGTGGGGCAAACATCCAACATTCCTAACACGCAATCCCATGTGGACCCACTTGACTTACACAAAATTTATCAAAAAAAATTCCAACAACAACAAATGATGTTTGCTAAACAACAAGAGCAACTCAAGCAATAGTTGGAATATCAAAGATGCCTTGAGCAACAAATTGCATACCAACAACATTTGTTACAACAACAACATGTGCCACAACAACCTCAATAAATACCTCTAGAACAACAAGCACACACATGGTCTCACATACAATCAATAGAGGTATCCCAACAAAAACCACAACACACGACACAACAACAACACATGGTACAACAATCACAGTCAATCCCACAAAAAATGCCACATCAAATACCACAACGAGTTCCCCAACAAAAGGGACCTTTCTGTCTTTGAGGTGCCAGCATACCTCCACCACCTAATGACACTTCATCAGACTCATCAGACACATAAATGTCAGAACCAAGTAGATGTAGTTCTCGCCACAAAAAACGGTCTACTCATAGACAAAAAAGACTTTAAGGAAAGACCATCATGCAAAACCCCAATGAAGAGCTACTACAACAATTCAAATAGCTTTCCAAACAAGTCGAGGTATTGGGAGTCCAAAAGAAATAGGCTCTATATACGAAAAGGGACCTACATCCTAACCTATTCGATAAAAGTCTGTATATGCCTCCATTCCCAAAACACTTTCAAGCACCAAGGTTTGAAAAATACTAAGGAAAAGGAAACCCTATTGATCACATCCGAGAATTTTGTGCTTCATGTACCGAACTTAGTGATGAGCCCACTTACCTTATGAGATTGTTCTCTCATTCTCTAGGTGGGCCCGCACTTGAATGGTACTCCAAACTTCCTGGTAATATCAAATCTTGGTCAGAGCTAGCAGACAAGTTTATCTCCCACTTTGCCTTTAACATTACAAATAAGGTGACACTTTCTAATTTGTGCTCAACTAAACAAAAGATAGGAGAATCATTCATCACATTCTTACTATGTTGGAGAAGCTTAGTTAGTCAATGCTCATTAGACATCCCTAAAGAATAACAAGTACACTTGTGCATTGAAAACTTAGTCCCGAACTTAATGTATGAACTCAAAATCAAGAGTCCAAGCACCATTTCTAAACTAATGAAAAAAGGGGCTAGTATTGAAGATGCTCTTATCCATAAGGGAGTCCTCAAGATAAACAAAGAAAATACAAACACCAACTCATCTAATGACAAGGCAAATTTTTTCTCCAAAAACAATAATGTGACTAATTATGGCATTATGGATGCTCGCACGATTAGCATAGCACAACCTCAATTGACTTTGAAAGGTGTAAACCCTACAAATTCACAAACCTCTACTCAAACATCAGCTCAACAACAAAAAACTAAGACTTCCACACAAGACAAAAGACATCCTAGAACCAAAGATAGTAAATTCATGCCATTGGGAATACCACTTGAGACTGCATTACAACAGTTACTGAGTAATAACTTCCTGCAATTACCCCCAATCAAAGATGAACCATTGACTAAAGCTGATTGGTGGGATGACAAAAAGTATTGTGATTACCATCGCACCAAAGGACACAAGACTTCATCATGCTTCCAATTAAAACATGCAATACAAGACCTTATTGATGATGGTGTAATCATAGTTGATACATCACTATTAGCATCCAACTCTGATCATACTATTTTCAAAGATCCTTTGGGTAATCATGACAAAGAGAAACCCTCGAGTTCAAACTCAAACTCACAAGGTAATGTGAATTAAACATGCACTGGCTATGACTACACCATCAATTGCTTTAATGAGTCTGACTTTTGCATATCCACATTCACATTAAAGGCTGAAAACCCTCATTGTGCTATCACTACACGTCGCAGAAAGATCACCCTACCTAGAGGCCCATCTAGACCTAATGATTCTACTAGACCTACACCCCCACATAGACCTACTGCTCCTACTTCATTTGATTATAGCCTTGTTGAACAACTTGAAAAAAACCCTACACAAATATCCATTTTGGACCTACTGCGTGCATCTCCCCAACATCAGAAGATCTTGGATCAAGCTCTTAAAGAGTCAGTTGTCCCAGATAACATTGATGTTGCCCAGTTCCAAGCCATGGTTGGGAACCTATCTGCATCACAACATATCACTTTTTCACCCCAAGATATTCCTAAGGACAAACCTAACCATAATGATCCCCTTTATCTCAAAGTCTTCATCCATAATATCAAAGTCAGACGTGTCTTAATAGATGGAGGAGCAGGACTGAACATCTGTACTTTTAAGGTTGTCAACAATTTGGGTTATTCTGAAGATGATGTGGATCCATCTCGAAGAATCACAATAAAAGCTTATGATGATGGTGAACGCTTCTCTAGGGGCATCATCACATTACCTTTTAGAGTCGGTCCAGCTACTGAAGACACATTGTTCCATGTCCTAGACATTGAAATGAATTGCAACATGATACTAGGATGCCCTTGGCTTCATGCTATGAAAGCAGTCCCTTCTACATATCATCAATGTTTGAAGTTTTCCTATCACAACATAGAGGTTACCATCCCTAGTGATCTAGATCCTTTCCAGTTTTGTGCTAATCTAAGAGATGCTACTGCATTCCAAATCCCAACAAACAATGAAGCACAACCCAAAAATCCCTCTAAGTATGTGTATGTCGATATACTGCTCAATAAAGCCAAGGAAAAGATGAAGATTGAAGACAATGGGTGTGGAGAGTACTTTATGTCTCAAGTCTCTCACATTAGGGAGTCACCACTTTCTCCCATCAGTACAAATAATTATACTTCTATCAATGAGAATACATCCGTATGTGTTGAGAAAGCAAAAGCAGAACAAGAACCCACTTTGATATCTCCTAGCAAGTATGGACTTGGGTTTACCATCATGAAGAAACAAGGCTATGATGGCTATAGTGGTTTTGGATCTCAAAAACAAGGAATCACTGAACCTATCACTACAGAAGGACAACCTCATATTTTGGGGCTTGGATTTAAACCATTACGAATAGGTCCTCCTATTACCACGGTACCTACATGTAAGACTATGGATGTTTCGAACGATGAAAAGGCATCTGAGGATACCCCACTTGAAACCAACAATCCCCTAGCCTTTGAGCATAACCTTAATAACCCAATTGAATCAGTTACCCATATATCTACCTTCAACCAAAGCCCATTCAACACTAATGATGACATCTCCTCAAGTTATCCTGAACCTTTGGATTGGGACCAATGTGGACCACCAATTTTTGATCAATTCGATGATGATGACACTCTCATAATAGACTTTGAAGGCATTATGATTGAAGATCATAAAGAAGTAGTTTCTCCTAAAGAGAACACATTGTCATACTTTGGGGAGCCTACTCCACCTTCTAGTTACAAAGCAAAAAGAGAAAGAAATAACAAGCATAGGTCTCTTGGTGAAAATTGAAAGGCACCATTAGACCATAAAAAATCAAAAGCTAAGCAACTCCCAAGGATACAAAATGAAAAATATGATGCTATGAATATCAGTATTCCAGTGTTCAACATGCCACAAAGTCTTTTGGAGCTCTCTTGATCAACATTCATATGGAAGGTCATTGGTCTCAACCCTCCCTTATATCCCTTTGTTTATCCCCCAATCCAGCTACCTAATTTGTCCTATAACCAAAATCAGTCCTTTATCCAACAAGCCTTTGCATATGTCATTATCAGTGACATCCCACATGACATTTCTATTGACCCAATTATCCTTAGATGCCTTGATTCACAAGAGATACACATTGTCTTACATATGGTACATGATGGTATTTCTCAAGGCCTTTCTAGTGGTTTGATTTTAGCTACAGACTCATAACGACTCCTATGTAGTTATGGTCAGTCATGGATCCAGAGCTCATCAGCTAGCAGCATCAACAATAGATATCTTCTCAGCATTTGTCAGTGACAATAGATAACTTTCACATTTTAGCTTTGATTTGTGATCCGTCAATTGCTATGGCTTTGTATTATTTTTGTTGATAAATTGACTTATCATATGCTCATCTTATTCAATTTCTTGAGGGGGCACCCATATATATCATCCCTACTGGGGCATGCTTTTATGTCTTTTTCGTTAGCATTCTTTGACACAACGCTCTAAATCACATTGTATCAAAGAGGGGCAAAATGTAGATGCTCAAAAATGGTTCACATCTACAACCTCATCACTTCTTCATACTAATTTGTCCCATTTTATCATTCTACTAACTTTGATCGTTTGGCTAGATTGACCATATTTTGTCATTTGTATCCCCTTTCGCATCAATTTCATATCAACTCAAAATCATATCAAATCAACTCAAAATCACCCCAAATCAACTCAGAATCACTCAAAATCAGTCCTAATCAACCAAAAATGTATCAAAAATCCCAAATCAATCATCATTTATCTGACTCCTAGGTATTGTTGTGGCTTTCAGTGCCTTGGAAACCTATCAACTTATCAATCTTATCAATCTAACCTTAGTACTGTCATGGCTCTCAGTACTAGGTCAAAATATCAGTCATGTCATTCAATCTTTGAAATTTTTGAGGCTTTCAATGTTAGATCATGGCATCATCAACCATTTTAATAATATTGACAATGTCCATCAATGTTATTATGATCAAACCTTATCAATCAATTTCAATCCTGTAGCATTTACAATGTCGGTTAAATGTTACATATCAATTAATTCATGTCATGTGTCCTTGGCATGTTATCAATTTTGATCTATCAATTAATTCAACCATGGATTTGGTCTACCTTTTCATCATCTTATTCGATATCCATCATCGTCACATTTTCATCAAAGGATACAGTCGCATTCATTTAATCAATTTGGCCAATCATCTACTAATTTTCTCTATAGGATTAAATAACCCATAATTTAATTCTATTATTCTCACTAATTATTCGTCCTGATTATCATCCTCAATTAATTAATTTTATTAATTAATTGATTCATTATCTGCAAACCATGGAAATTTACAATTTCTTATGTTCTATTTTCCATCATTAATTCCATTTTCTACTAATTCTTATTTTTTGGAATAAAAGGATTTTTAATTCAAATATTTCATCATCATGACACTTGGATGTGACACCTCGTGGATTCTCCTTTGACACTTGGCTGAGATTTGTCATAATCAAATATTCTTATCTCTTACGCATGTCCCTATTTGGCTTATTCGTCATAGATTCTTGGCTTTAAGTGGGTTGAAGAATCTTATGACGCGTCATAGATTCTCTTCCAAATTTGACTTTCGTGTGTCATAGAATCTTAATTTTGGCATATTCTGTCATATGCATCATAGGAATTATTATTATCTCTTACGCATGTCCCTATTTGGCTTATTCATCATAGATTCTTGGCTTTAAGTGGGTTGAGGAATCTTATGACGCATCATAGATTCTCTTCCAAATTTGACTTGCATGTGTCATAGAATCTCAAAATTGGCATATTTTGTCATATGCATCATAGGAATCTCTTGCCACATCGCACATCTATGGGTGACAAATCCAATGCCCTCACTTTTAGTGTTGATTATAAAATGAACACTCTTCTCTCATTTTTGGGTCTCTTGGATCTAGAATGCTTAAGTCTTGAGTCCTTCAATATTTGAGTTTTTGAGTCTCTAATTTGCATTTTGCATTCTCTCTCTCACATAAAATCATGCTTCAAGTATTCTCATGGCATTATCACTATCATAGGCTTTTGCTTCAATTTTGTGTGCACTATAGGTAGATTTGGAGCTACAATCATTTGGAGAAGAAAGAAGGACATGGGAGCTACAAATAAAAAAGGGATTTTTTGATTATGTTTGCTTTCTTTTGTTTAGTTTGGCTTTCATGGTAGACTAGTGGGTGCTAACGTATGATTATTGAGTTTGTGATTTGCTCATAGTATGTTATGCTTTTAGCCCCTTTTTTTGGTCCTACAATATCAATATGGTATGGTTTTTGTAAATATTGGTTGAGTAGAATATAGATATCTTAATCACATAGACAATGGTTTGATTGTCTATTGATGCACGGTCATGGACATGTTCAGCATAGTGTCCTGATGACATGGTTCATTGCACATAGTCTAAGTTGAAGATGTACAAAAGTTGTACCTGATTTACAAAGAGAAGTTTAGAGATAAAGCATTTAGAAAGCATCTATTTGTATTTGTTCTCTATCTTATATCTAAGATGTAATGAGAACATGTGTAGTCAGGTAGTGGCAGAGGACAGTCTGTTGGTGATGTCAGCAAGTGTGCAAGCTCTAGTATTGCACGTGTACAGTTTTGTATAGACTGTGAGCTGAAAGTGCTATTGTAATTGTAATTAATTAACTATCTTATTATAATTAATATGGAAGGCCTCAAGGATGACTCAAGGAATTATTTTGAAGATACGGTATAAAGAAAAGATGTTTTTTTTTATTGTAAAGAGGAGTAATCATTGTATGAAGTGCAAAGTGCCAAAAGGAGTAGAGTAGTTGGTAAATGTGTGTAAGTGATCCAAGGGATAATTAGATGTGAGATTTTTTATTTGGTTATAAGATCAGAAGGAGTAGAGGTCTAATTGATAAGATTTAGATAGAGGAAGGAAGTACATTTCAATTATGTTATTTTGTAAGGAATAATATAGAGATCATTTGGAAAGTGGGTTCATTGGTCTTAACCTTGAAGTTGTTTGGGTAGTGGATCAAGTTTTCTTCCACAACTCCTAATAGGGTTGGAATCTCCTAAAAGGGATTAAAAGTCTTCTAATAGGGACTCATATGTACCAAATGTATTCAAAGACTCCCAACAGGGTCCATCCTCTAACAAGGAATATTTATATTAGTACATTATCTTGTGGATACCATCCCCACCAGGGTTTTCCCTAGTTAACATATCTAGTGTTATTGTGTATGAGTATCTTATTTTGGTTTCTAATTATATTACTCATATGGTTACAATTTAATAAGGTTGATAATTATGATATTGGTTGGATAACTAATTTGTAACCCCCCCCACCTCTCAATTATATTGGTGGACTATATATTCTAGTAATTAGTATTAGAGCATTAGGACCTTGAAAGAAAAGCTTAATATATTTGAGAGATCATGGAAAGAAGGAAGAGTCTAAAATATGATAGAGGAAATTTCATCCTACAGAAGATAGAACTTCTTGGTGTCATATATGTGTAAAGATCTGGACATTGAGTTTCCTAATCTAGAATCCTTTTGTTGCATACAAAAAAACAAAAGCAAAGATAGATCCATATGAAAAGAATACAATAAGATCAAGGAAGGGATTAATATTCTTATGAAAAGGGAACTAGAAGGTATGAAAATTTTCATTTGTTAGAAATGTAAAGAGCTTGGTCATTTTTCATCCAATTATCCTAAGAGAATAAGAAAAACTAGGAAGAATTCACTTTCAGATGAAGATGAAGAGTTTAAAGCTAGCATGTAAAGGTTCTTAAATGATTTTGATGTTAAAGATAATGAACCTATATTGGTTAGGGAAGAGTAAGTAGTAGAAGAAATGGCTTTGGAAACTATTGTTGAGCCAAAGGCTAACCATAAAAATATGAAGGTTTTTTTTTAGAGTAACAATGATTTTCAGAATGATGTGTTAACTATTGAGTGAAGAGGAGAGCAAAGAGATGAACCTAGAGATGAGCTAAGAGTTGAGATGTAAACTCCTACCCCTACTAGGAATCTAACAAAGAATCACCCTCCAGAGCATATAATTAGAAGCAAAGACAAAGGTGTGATGACAAGAAATAGAATTAATGAAGAGATGTATTTGATTTCTCAAGTTGAACATAAGAGCACAGATGAAGCATGTAAAGATGATCATTGGATTCAAGCAATGAAGGAAGAATTAGATTAGATTGTAAAGAATGATACATGGGATTTGGCTTAGACCTAAAGACAAGAATGTGATAGGAACCAAACGGGTATTTAGAAACAAGATGAATGAGTAGGAGAAGTTGTGAGGGACAAGGCTAGACTTGTATGCAAGGGATATTCATAGAAAGAAGGAATAGACTATGAGGATAAATACCCACCCTTAGCTAGAATGGAAGTAGTAAGAATGTTTTTGGATTATGCAGCAAATAAGAAGTTCATGGTTTATCAGATGGATGTTAATCAACCTTCTTGAATGGAGAACTTGAAGAAGAGGTATACATATTGAGTTACTTGAAGGTTTTCCTTTATTAGAAGACAAAGACATGGTATGTAGATTAAAGAAAGCTATACTGAAGAAAGCACCTAGAACATGGTATGCAAGGTTGCACAATGGAAAAGCTTGGATTTGCTAAAGGAATGGCAGATAGTGACTTGTATTTGAAATAAATTGAGAATGGTATGCTAATAATAGTAATATTTGTTGATGACATCATATTTGGAGATAATGATGAAGCAAGTGATAAGTTTTCTGAAGAAATGAAGAATGAGTTTGAAATGAGCATGATAGGAGAAATGAAGTTTTTCCTAGGATTGCAGATTATGCAGAATAGTGATGGAATTTTCATTTCACAGGCTAAGTACCTGAAAGAATTCTTGAAAATATTTAGATTAGAAAGTTGTACACCTATTGGTACACCTGTGATAACTAGTCACAAGTTATCCAAAAAAGATAAGACACCTATGGTAGAGAAAAAGAAGTACAGATCCATGATTGGAGGTTTGCAATATCTAACTCACACTAGACCATATATAACAAATATAGTTGGGATTGTAGCTATATTTCAAGTTGATCCTAAGGAGAATCATTATGTATAAGTAAAGAGGATATTTAGATATTTGAAAGGAATGTTTGACTATGGAATTCAGTATGATAGATCAAGTGATTTCATTCTATGTGCATATACTGATGTAGATTGGACAAGCAGTATGGATGATGGAAAAAACACTAGTGGTGGAGCATTTTTTCTTGGAGGAAGATTGGTTTCTTGGCTAACCAAGAAGAAATATTGTATTTTGCAAAGTACAGCTGAGGTAGAGTATGTTGCAATGGAAAATAATCATAATCAAGTAATGTGGATGAAGAAAATGTCAAAGGATATCAGAATTGAGTTTGCAAAACCTATTATCATTTACTGTGATAACACAAAAATAGTGAGTATATCTAAAATAATTGTATTGTATTCTAAGACTAAACATATATCTATTAAGTATCATGTGTTCAGAGAGAAAGCAACAGAAAATGAGATCATATTGGAGTATGTGAGTACTAAAGTTCATATTGCAGATATCTTTACGAAGCCTTTTCCTAAAGATACATTTGAGTACTTGAGAGGTATGCTTGGGGCTATCCCCCTACCTACTTCTAAGTAGATGATATAGTAAGTTCATTAGTCCAGCGTTACAAAGAACTATTGTCAGAGTGGACTAAATGTTGATGCTTCACATATGGGGGAGTATATGTCATGAGTTGAGTCATTGAGGACTCTTGGTATTTGGTTTTAAATAGTGCCTTTGGACACTCAAGTTGGTTGGAGAATTGGAATAATTTATTAACAATTGGTATTTTGTAATATTAAGGCCTTTAACATTGATGTCAATGGGAGAGAATGTGTATGAATAACCATATCCTAAGAAATGGGGGAGAGATATCTCTTTCAAGAGATTTAGAAAGATTCAAGTAAGGAAATAGGAATATCTCCATGAGATAAACACCTAATGTGTAGATAATTGTTTAGTGTGTGAACAACTAATGCTAATCCTAGAATCCAAAGAATTTCATATTTGGCTAATGAAGAGGATTTGAGAAGATGAGAGCAGCAGTAGTAGTAGCAGAGTAT
The DNA here is from genome assembly GCA_028749045.1 of Cupressus sempervirens. NCBI lineage: Eukaryota > Viridiplantae > Streptophyta > Pinopsida > Cupressales > Cupressaceae > Cupressus > Cupressus sempervirens. The sequence goes on from CM053785.1 coordinate 191,619,595, forward strand.
TGTTTTAGTATTCTTGGAACTTAGATGTTTTTCATTTACATTGCCACCAATGCCAAAGGGGGAGAATTTTAGCATGAATGTTGGTGATACTACTTTGGGGAATATCCTAAGCATTGGAGAGTATTGACATGCTACATTCATGACACTATTTGTCATTGATGTCAACATAGTATGGTTTCTATAAAGGTTAGCTAAGTAGCAGATAGAGATCTTAGTCATATAGATACTAGTTTGATTATCTGGTGATGCACAGTCATGGAAATGCTCAATATAGTGTCCTAATGATGTGGTTTAGTGAAAAGAGTATAATTTGAAGATGTACAAAAGTTTTACCTAATTTACAAAGAGTAGTTTAGAGATAGAGCATTTGGAAAGCACTTCCTAATGTTTGTTTGTTATCTTAAATATGAGATGTAAAGAGAAGATGCATAGTCAAGTAGTGACAGAGGACATTATTTTGGTGATGTTAGCAAGTGTGCAAGCTATAGTATCAGACATGTAAAGTTTTATATAGACAATGAGCTAACAATGTTATTGTAATTGTAATTAATTAATTATCTTATTATAATTAATTGGGAAAGCCTCAAGGATGACTCAAAGAATTATTTTGAAGATATGGTATAAAGGAAAGATGTTTTCTTTGATTGGAAAGAGTAATCATTGTATGAAGTGCAAAGTATGAAAATGAGAAGAGTGTTTGGTAAATGCGTTAAGTGATCCAAGGGATTATTGGATGCAAGATTTGTGATCTGGTTACAAGATCAAAAGGAGTAGAGGTTTGGTTGACATGACAGAGAGAGAGGAAAGAAGTACATTTAAATTCTCTTATTTTGCAAGGAATAATATAGAGATCATTTGGACAACTTGTTCATAGGTCTTATCCTTGAAGTTCTTTGGGCAGTGGGTCCAGCTGTCTTCCACAACTCCTAATAGGGTTGGAATCTCCTTATAGGGATTCAAAGTCTTGTAATAGGGACTCATATGTATTGATGTGTTCATAGAATCCTAATAGGGTCCATCCTCTAATAAGGAATAGTTATATTAGTACATCATCTTATGGGTACCATCCCCACCATGGTTTTCCCTTTGATCAAGGGTTTCCCTAGTTAACATATCTAGTGTTATTATGTATGAGTATCTTGTTGTGGTTTTTGATTATATTTTTCATATGGTTAAATTTTAATAAGTTTTATAATTGTGATATTAGTTGGATAACTGATTCAACCCCCTTCTCAGTAATATTGGTGGACTATATATTCTAACAAAAGTCTCCAACAACAAGATGACTCAAGAACTGCATCAAGAATTCCTTCCAAGGTTGCTCCCTTATTCGAATCCACATGAAATTTTCAAACACACACAAGGTACCATGGTGAGCTCACCTCCCATCCTAGGCCTCAAAAGGCCACCCATTGGGCTAAAAGAAACTATAAATGACTAGGTGACATTCAGAATCCAAACACCATGACATAACTCAACATACAATTCCTACCAAGGTATTCACAATAGGTTTCATCTTGAACCTATGAAAAGGGTGAAGGTGGATCTTTTATGTAGGAGAAGCCAATGCCAAAATATATAGAAACATGCCTCTTCCAAGGTCAAAACCTCACATGGATTCCCATCTTTCATACTTCTTTTCTCTCCAAACAAAATTAATAGGTAGTGGCATGCAAGGGCCCATACACCTTGCATTTCATCCCCCTTCTCATCATGAGAAGGGACACTTAACTAATATGAAACTCAACTAACTCCTTCCCCTTACATGGCCACTTTTATCCTTTCTGAGAGTGAGTAAAGCCAACACTCCCTTTAAATTTTTTCCAAAAAATAAAGAAAAGAACATGAAAAGAAAATACATAAAAAAACCCACAATACTCATCCCTCACATGATAACAACACAAACACAACTCTAACATGCAAGAGATTTACATACACTTTTAAGAAATGAAAAAAATGAACATATCCATGGAAATGGAGAAACCTACCTTCACAAAGGTTATAGAAATAATGAGTTTTGAGATGAGCTTAATCCTTTCTTCATTCCAATTCTAAAGCTTGACTTCACTAAAATTAGAGAGTGGGTGAACACTCTCCAACTCTTCAAATGAACTCTAAATAGCTCCTAAACTCACACACCAAAAAATAGTAGTAACTCCAACTTGACTCTAAGCCTCCTTTGGTCTCCCCACTTGCCCCTACTATAAAGGTAAACTCTTAGCAAGAGTGTAAACTTGGGTAACTTCATGGAGATGATCCATTTTCGTAACAAAGAAAAATTAGGATATTTTAGGGGTCATAAATGTTGCTAGGAAGTTCTAGAAGGGTAGAAAAGTTCCTAACCCATACTCCTACCACTTGGGCACTTGGCTTATATTAAATTTGGCTTCTAGGATCAATTCATGACCTATAAAAGTCATTGAAAATAATTGATCAATTGTATATTGTCTTTGATGTTACACAAAATGTCATATCATTGACAATCAGTCTATGTTAAGCTCACTCAAAAAATGAAGATTTCCTATGTCTGTCAAGCATTCTAAAGTTTGCCTAATTCAGAAGACAATGTCTATCAAGTTCACTCAGTTGTCAAAGGAACATTTTCATAAGTTGAGTGTTAATTGAGCTCACTCAGTTAATAAAGAAAATGTTGGATGAAACCAGTGTTAACCGAGCTCACTTGGTTACCAAAGGAATTTTGTAGATATGTAGTGTTAACCAAGTTCACATGGTTAACATAGGAAAATATTTTTTGAGTTAGTGTCTATTGAGCATGGTTGGCTAATGAAGGATTTTCTTGTTTTGGCATATTGAGTTCAATTGATTTAGTTTGTTGTTTCTAGCCAACTGGGAAGATGAATATTAAATGTTCTAATTTATATTTAAGATGACTTGACATTGTGTAAGATATAAATATAAGTTCAAGTTGAGGATTGAAATAATAAGAGGAACACAATAGAATATTTGATGATTCTTAGAGGAAGTAAATTAGAAGGACAAGTAGAGTATCCTTGTTGAGATGCAAAGATACATTTGATCAGGAAGGATCAAGTATTCAAGCTAGAATTAAGATCTATAATCAGCAATTTAGTTGCATTAGAAATCAGGTCATCTCATTATTACTCTCTAACCATTATAGCAGTGATCTAAATCTCTTAACCAAGTTAGCTTAATAGTTATTTGTAAATCCTCTATCAATGTGGCATTTCTATATTGAAGTTTCTAAATACCTCTAACAAGGCCACTCCTAACAGGGTAATTAAATCCTCTAACAAGGTCACACCTAATAGTGTATTTTATAACCTTTAACAGGGTTGTCTCCTAACAAGGCTCACTTTAGAAGAGTGAAAATCAGTAACTAGTTTCAATGGGTGGTTTTTCCCAAATTGGGTTCCCACATTAAATATTGGTATGCTACTTCTTTTATGTGTATGAAACTAAGTTAAATAAGGATAATTACATAAAACATCTTATGATTTGCATTTGCAGAGTTACTGGCGTTATTTCAATTATTGTCAAGTTATAGTATTTGCTAGTGTAAATCAAGTGCATGTGTGTTTGTCGAGTTACAAAAGAATATAGTTTAATTAGAGTTTTGATTTGTATTTACATCTAAGGGATCTAAGATTTATTTTTGTAGTAACTAATTCATGCAAAAAAGGTTTCAAGGACCTAAGCTAAAGATCAAGATGTCTTACAGAAGGGAGATCTCAAAGCTAAACAAAGATAAATTCAAGGCATGGTAAGAACTCATGAGGCTACACTTGGCAAACATTGGAGATATAAGACTAAAGAATCTAGATGCCAAATACAAGGCTCCTGCTAGAACTATGATTGTTGAATAAGTTTTAGAGAAGAAGGGTCATAATATCATGATGATTGATATTGCTTCATCTCTCAACTATGTCAAATTTGATAAGTTCAAATATTGTGGAACTACTTATGAAATGTGATCAAGATAAAAGCCATCTATGGAGGAGATGAAAATGTAAGAAGAGCCAAAGCTAAAAGTATTAGATGATAGTTTGATTAGATGAAAATGAGAGAGGATGAAAATATAGCAAAATATGTTTATAGCATCAAAGCAAGTGTTAGTGCTATCAAAGCATTTGGAGGAACAATTAATGAAGTAATAGTGGTATGCAAGGTACTTAGAACCCTTCTTCTTATCTATGAAATTAGAGTCTCTATTATTCAAGAGATGAGATGTGATCCAAATAATACTATATCTTTAGATGTTGTAGTTGGAAGATTGACAACATTTGAACTAGATAACTATGATAGTTATATTCCTAGTTCTAGAAATCTTGAGTTTGTATTTGAAGCCAAGCTATCACTCAAGAAGAAAGCTCAAAGATCTAAAAGAAAACAATCTAAAAGCATAGAGAAAGATAGTTTTGATAGTGATATTGAAGCCATTGAAGCATTGCTTGCAAGAAGGTAACCCAAAGGCAAAGGAAAGTATAAAGGTAAGATTCCTCTAATGGTTTCTCTTATGAAGAAGTTGGGCACATTGCTGCAAGGTGCCCAAACAAAGAAGTCAAAGATGAAAGAAGCACAGTAAGTTCAAAGGAAAGAAGGATTTTAAGAACTTCAAGGACTACAAGGACAAAGGTAAGAAATATTTCTTTATGGCTAAAGATTCAGATAGTAGTGACGATGATGAAAGGGTTGATATTACTATAAAAGATGAATCTAATAATGGAGATAAAATGACACTAGTCTCTCATGTTAGAAAAAATGATACATGGATTATTGATAGTGGCTTCTCACATTATATGATTGGTGATATAAAAAAATTTGAACACATGGAACATTATGATGGTGGTAGTGTGAGATTTGGAAAAAATGAACCTTGTTTCTTAAAGGGAAAAGGTTGTATCTGACTAACCAATGAACTTAGATGTGATAATGCTTATCGGGTTGAAGGACTAAAGCATAATCTACTAAGTGTGGCATAGTTGAATAACATTGGATTCAAGGTCAAATTCATGAATGGGAAGGCCAAAATGCTGGATAGAAAAGAAAATCTTATTGAGTCTAGCAAACAAACAAAAGGTAACCTATTCTACCTAGATCTTAGTGAAAGTTCATGTTTTATTGCTCAAGTAGAAGAAAGTTGGTTATGGCATAAAAGGTTGTTTCATTTGAACTTTGATAATATTTCCAAGATAAGAAAAAGTAGAAGAGTAAGAGGTATTCCTAGTTTGAGAAAACCTGATATGGGTCTATGCAAAAATTGTCAAATTGGTAAGATGGTAAAGACAAGTTTCAAAAGAAAAGACTATCATTCAGAAGAAGTCTTGGAGCTAGTACATGTAGACTTATATGGACCTACTGGAATAGAGAGCTATGATGGAGATAACTATTTTATTCTATTTTTTCATGATTATTCTAGAATGATGACTGTAATGTATCTAAAAGAAAAATTTGAATCTTTTCAAAAGTTTAAGTGGTATCTGACAAGAGTAGAGAAATAAACTGGAAAGAAGCTAAAATGTTTAAGATCAGACAGAGGTGGTGAATTCATTTCCAATGAATTCTCCATTGAAAAAGGAATTAAGATACAAGTATCATCCCCTAATACACCTTAGCAGAATGGTATAGCTAAAAGAAGGAACAAATCCATCATGGATTGTGCAAGAACCTTAATGATAGATAAGAGTGTTGCAATCAAATACAAGAAGTAAGAAATCAATACTATAGTGCATACCTTGAATAGAGTACAATTGGAGAAAGACTCAAATCAAACTCCTTATGAAATATGGTATGGCTACAAACCCAATGTAAGTTACTTGAAAGTATTTGGTAGCAAATGTTATATCTTGAAGGAATATACGAAAGGTAAATTTGATGTCAAAGGTGATGAAGGCATATTCCTAGGATATTCTTGAAAAAGTAAAGCATATAAGTGTTTGACTCTAACTATTTGTAAGATCATAGAAAGTGTACATGTGAGAATTGATGAATTTACAAAAAAGAGTGAAGAAGAAAGTAGCAAAGAATCTAAAGATTATAGAAGTTACTATGAACCTAATACATTACCAAATCTATTTGGAAGTTAGGAGGCCTCACCTCCTAAGTCCCCAAACTATCCAAAATCTACCGAGTTGCATCCAATGCAACCTGAGTCATAGTCTGAAGGACCCAAGTCACAATCAGATGCTACCGAGCTAGTACTTGAACAAATCAAGTCAAATGGACCCACGTCATAGATAGTGGGACCTGAGCTTAATATAGAAGATCATGAAGAATTTAATGGAACATGTTCTAAATCCAAAGTACCTATGTTAGCAGCATATGTCAGAAGGCACCATGCACCTGATCAAATCATTGGAGATAAGTCAGATGGAACAATAACAAGAAACAAATTAAAAGGTACATGTTTGATTGTTGAATTTGAACCTATAGATGTTAAAGATGATTTGGATAATGAAATTTGGATTGAAGCTATGAATGAAGAAATAAAACAAATAGAGAAGAATAGAACTTGGAATCTTGTTCCTAGACTCAAGGATAAAAATGTAATTGGCACAAAGTGGGTATTCAAAATAAGTCAAATGAAGATGGAAAATTTTCAAGAGACAAAGCAAGGTTAGTTTGTAAAGGTTATTCTCAAGAAGAAGGTATTGATTATGGTGAAACTTTTTCTCCTATTGTAAGATTAGAAGGTTTTAGAAGTTTACTAGCATATGCAAAATATAGAGGATTTAAAGTTTATCAAATGGATATAAAATCTGCATTCTGGAATGGAATTCTTGATGAGGAAGCCTACATACAATAACTTGACTATTTTTTTTATCTTAGCAAAAGAGATATGGTTGAAAAATTACACAAAGCATTGTATGGTCTCAAGAAATCTCTCAAAGCTTTCTCTGAAAGACTTCATAACTACTTGATAAAGATTGGTTTTCAAAGAACAAATGATAACAACAATTTGTATATCAAAGAAGGACCAGACAACAAGATTGTGTTGGGAGAGATATTTGTAGATGACACTTTATTTATAGGAAATGATGACTTATGCAAGGCATTTTCAGAAGAGATGAGTAAAGAATTTGAGATGTCCATGTTTGGAGAGATAAAATTCTTTGTTGGATTACAGATTCAGCAAAAGAAGGATAGCATCTATATTACTCAATCCAAATATATCAAGGAGATACTAAAAAAGTTTGGAATGGAAGATTCAAAACTTGTTGGAACACCTATATCTACTGGACATAAGCTTTCCAAAAATGATTATTCCAAAGATATAGATCAAACCACATATAGATCAATGATTGAAAAATTGTAGTATGTAGTGCACACAAGGCCTGGTGTTGCATTAGTAGTTGGTATGGTGGCAAGATTCTCAAAAGATTCCAAAGAAAATCACATTATGGAAGTCAAGAGAATCATGAGATATCTGAAAGGTGTTGAAGACTATGGATTATGGTACAAAAAAATAGGCAATTTGGATTTCAAAGCATTCACAACTATTGATTGAGAAAGAAGTGTTGATGACAGAAAGAACACAAGTGGTGGAGCATTCTTTCTTTGGTAAAATAATAGTATCTTGGACAAGAAAGAAACAAAATTGTATTTCTTAGTCTATAGTAGAAGAAAAATATGTGGCAATAGCAGTTAATTTCTCTAAAGTTTTTTGATTCAAGCAATTGTTGGCAATTATGAAGATAGAGATCAAGGATGTAGTGGTTATCTTCTGTGATAACACCAATGCAATTAATATATCCAAGAATCCTGTGATGCATATCAAAACCAAGTACATTTCTATAAAATATCATTTTTTGAAAAAATTGGTACAAGATAAAGAGGTAAGGTTGGAATATGTGAATACTAAAGAGAAAATTACAAATATATTCACTAAGTCATTACCTAAGGATGCATTTTTTGTATCTAAGAGGTAAGTTAGGGGTTTTTCCCTATCTAAAGATCACTAAATGAAATTTAGTGATGCATCAACCAGAGCATGTTGAAGATTAGATAATTGATGCAATATTGAAAAGGGCACATTACAAATGAATTAGTACATGAGGTATGTTGATATTCATTGAATATTGTCTTTGGCATAATATTTTAAAGAGGGAGAAGTTTTCTATCATATCTCACATAAATTTTATTACTTTGGAGATATCAAAACAAGATGTTGAAGATAGAGTTTTTTCTGATAGAGGGAGAAACTAAAGGTAGAGGGAATTCACACTGATATAGGAATTTCTCATGGATGAGAATCATAATGAAACTAAGGATATGTTCTTTACTTTATTCTACTCTAAAAATCTCATTGTATTATGAAATGTTGCATTGTCATCAATGCCAAAGAGGGAGATTGTTGAAAATAATTGATCAATTGTGTATTGTCTTTAATGTTACACAAAATGTCATATCATTGCCAATTAGTGTATGCTAAGCTCACTTGGAAAATGAATATAGTTTCCTATGTCTATCGAGCATTCTATAATTTTCCTAGTTTATAAGACAGTGTCTACCGAGTTCACTCGGTCATCAAAGGAAAGTTTGTAGAAGTTGAGTGTTAACCAAGCTCACTTAGTTAATGAAAAAAATGTTGGATGGAACTAGTGTTAACCGAGCTCACTTGGTTACCAAAGGAACTTTGTAGATATGTAGTGTTAACCAATTTCACTTAGTTAACACAAGAAAATAATTTTTGAGTTAGTGTCTACCAAGCATGGTTGGCTAATGAAGGATTTTTTTTTTTTTGGCATATTGAGTTCAATTGATTTAGTTTTTTGGTTCTAGCTGACTGGGAAGATGAATATTGAGTATTCTAATTTGTATTTAAGTGGAGTTGACATTATGTAAGATATAAATATAAGGTCAATTTGAGGATTGAAATAAGAAGAGGAACACAATAGAAGATTTGATGATGCTTAGAGGAAAAAAATTATAAGGATAAGTAGAGTATCCTTGTTAAGCTGCAAAGATACATTCGATTAGGAAGGATCACATATTCAAGCTAGAATTGAGATCTGTAATCAACAATTTAGTTGCATAAAAAATCAAGTCATCTCATTGTTTCTCTCTAACCATTGTAGCAATGATCTAAATTTCTTAACCGGGTTGGCTTAATAGTTATTTGTAAATCCTCTAACAAGGTGGCATTTCTAGATTGAAGTGTCTAAAGACCTCTAACAAGGCCACTCCTAACAGGGTGATTAAATCCTCTAACAAAATCACACCAAATAGTGTGTTTTATAACCTTTAATAGGGTTGGCTCCTAAAAGGGCTCACTTCAAAAGACTAAAAATTAGTAACTAGTTGCAATTGGTGGTTTTTACCAAATTGGGTTTCCATGCTAAATCTTGGTGTCACTTGTGTTCATGATATTTCTTTTATGAAATAAGGCTAATCATAGAAAACATCTTATGATTTTCATTTGTGATTTATTGTTGTTATTTCAATTATTACCAAGTTACAACATTTGCTAATGTAAACTGAGTGTGTGTGTGTTTGCCAAGTTATAACAAAATATAGTTTAATCAAGGTTTTGATTTGTATTGACATCTAAGGGATCTAGGATTTTTTTTTTTAGTAAATAATTCACCCCTCCCCTTAGTTACTCCTCTTATATTTCCAACACAAGTGGCTTGAAATATTTGATCTCCAAAATCCTAAGGATTTATCCTTTCCAGTAAACCCTAATCAAGGAGAATTAATTTAGGTTACAAACTAAATTAGTTTTAGGTTAATGAGTTGCATTTCCAACCTTAACTGACATGTCAGTACACATGACACCACAAGATTATAACAAGTGTCAAGTGACACCATAAGATTTACTTTTACATAACATTTGACACATCATAAAATACAGAATGATACAGATACATTCAGATTATGATACAAATCAAACACTTGACAACAAGGTTTGAATCACTTTATTGGATTCAACCTTGGTCTTACATTTTGCACATAGGGTCGGTTACTATTTCTCCGATTAATTTCGTGGTCAAATTTCCTACACACTCAATGTGAATATCAATAGTATGATAAAATTACATTTATATATATAAACCAAATTTACATAATCGAGTGAACATTTTATACTCTCATCGTTATAAGTTTTCCATTTCTATATCTGATAACACATAATTGTTTGCATATTTGAAATACCATATCATATTCATCAATTCAAATTTAAAATACTAAAATAATCATCATAGTGCATGCATATACCTAAAACATCATAAAAAATTAAGATTAAATGCCTCATAGCATTGTTAGTTGTTAGTACACATATTTACCCAAGTTTTAAAACTTGTAAATTGTGTTTTCGAACCACTTTGAACCTTAGTTCAAAGTAGTTTGAAGTGTTTTAGTGGTACAAATGATCCATTCTACAGGTTCAATGAAGTGTTTTAGTGGTACAAATGATCCATTCTGTAGGTTCAATGCAAGAAAAGTTTAGAAATCAAGTAGTCCAGAGATCAAAGTTTCAAAATTCAAGTCTTGGGTTACAAATTTAAGGTTCTATAATGGGGGCAAACTGACAGTCTTCTCTCCAAATTATCAAGAAAGTTTTAACTGCAGATTGCCTGTTTGATAACATCTCTCATGAACACAATATAAAATTCTATAGATCATAAGGGGGATGATTTTCATATGGGCTCATCATTCCTCATTACCTTTTCAAGAGGTGGAAGTCATGCATTTGCAAATATTGTTGGAAGAAGCTGTTGTAATTTCTATGACAACAAATTTGCAGGAAGCCAAAATAATAGTCTTAGTTCAGGGGGGTATAAATCTCACTCTAACCGTTGGATCATTCTCATTTTCAGATATGTTTTAAGAAAACTAGTTTTCCAAATCCTCTTCAAAGCGTTTTGTCAGATTTTTTATGTATCAAAAGTTACAGGTTTGTGAGTGCAACACTATTGGATCAGCAATGACAGTGACAATATCCAGAGCATAGTAAAATAGTCATATTATGGGGTTTGTATCTCACAATATAATTGTTGGATTGATATAAATCTTGGATATGTGTTGTAAATTATAGTTCTAAAAATCTTATCCAAAGGGTTTTTTAAGATTCATTTTGGATCAAAGGTTATGGGTTCTTGTTTGCACCTATATCAGATCAGTAATGACAGTAACAAATATAGAGGATAGGAAAATAAGTCTTGTTTCGAGGGCTATATCTTCTAATCCAACCATTGGATTAAGATAAATTTTGGATATGTTTTAAAAAACATAATCCTCTAAAATCTCTCCAAGCGGTTTTTCTTTATTATGTATGGATCAAACGTTCCAAGTGTTTTAGTGCACTACTATCAGATCAGCACTCTGTCGCCAGCAAATGCCACCTGTCAGTATGCATATATTATAGGGGCCTCATATTATCAAAAATATAAGACAGTGTTTATAATTATATAAAAACATTGAGAAAGGAGATATTGAAAATATTAAAAGGAAATGGTAAGTCATAAGGTTTTTCAAGATTCAGTTAGGGAAATTGAAGAGTTTTCACGGGAAAATGAGAAGATAATAAATATGCCAATAGCAAAGGTTGAGGGGGTTCCATTCTTTCTTGCTTCTAGACTGCAAACTGTGTGCTACAGAAAGGGAGAAAATTTTCTACATTTATTCCATCTCTTGTGAGAGAAAGAGGGCAGAGCTTATTTCCTAAACTTTGTGTTAGAGATAGGAGAATTTTTGATTTGTTGATGTAATGTTAAAGAACAGAGTTTCAGCTTTCCTTTAGATAGTGATTTTTGGATTGTAAATGTGTAAGAAGATCTTTGTGTCTTTTTCATTTAGAGAAGGGAGGTTGGATGATAATTGTATCAGAACTTTGATTATGATGCATTTTCCTTCCACTAATCACAATCTTTGTGTTGTTTTCATTTTTCTCTGAAACACATTTTATGGTCACTATTTTTAGATTATGCTATCATTTCAAGATATCTCATAAAGCTCTGATTCCTCATTTTCTCAAAAGGATGGAAAATACTTCTTTGATTTCATTTACTTTGTAATGTAGCATTTGGGCATGTGAACTTTGTGTCATCTAATGTTCTTTGCTATTCTTTCTTTTCAATAATCCTAGTTTCCACATCTACTTTGTACATACAAGTAGATGTTTGTAATCCTTTTGTGCTTTTAGGTTAAAAGCATCCATATTTTAATTCATTGTAAATCATATACGGGGAGCTGTACCCGATAAAATTTAGAGAAAAGTTATCAATCCAATGATAACTTGTCCAACTGTTAGTGCTGATTAGTCTTCCCATTTGGGCATTCAAGGTTATATTTGTATATATTTTCTTGGAGGACAATCTGTTCACTAACATTAGTACAAATCAATGTTTAAACATTCAAATAGTGTAGTAAGTCTTGAATTATAGGGTATTAAAACATGAACATGTCAATTGATCTCAATTTCTATTAGGACACCAAAACCATAAAACCCTAATTCACATCTATCACCATAAACATCTAAGTCCATAACTTTCTATGACCCAATTATGCAAATGTATCCTAGAGAATGCAAACAATGCTTATGATTTAAACCATAATTTTGAGTAATCAAATAACTCATCCCAATACAAAAGTATAACATCTTGTACATGATACCCTAACAACCTTAACACATCATAATGTACTTATAATATTTAAAATTAAGCTACTTAGGACGCTTCTAGCGAGCTAATCATCTTTTTCTTTAGATTGTCAATGGTTCATATGAGGGTAAGTATTATATTATATTATTGCAACAAACATCAAATCATTATACCTAAGATAGTCAGAATTATCATAATATCCTCTACATGGTTTCAAGCAATAACCATGAAAATATCTCATAACGTCACCTTGTCATGCTCATATATCCATTCAAATATCCTATAAAGGATTTAGCAGTTAAATAAGTAAATAAGAGGAGGGGTCTTATGAAAAAAATTCTCTGACCTCTGCATAATATTTCTCTTCTATCAATGTTAGGGTCATTCAACTTTTTTCCACAATTTGAACCAATTGTTCAATGATTGGGGCATGTTCATTCATATTATCAACATAAATAAATTTAAGGAATAGCTCCTTGATCTCATGTAATTCCTACTATTGTTGATGTTATCCCCTCATTTCCTCTTGTTTGATCCTCCTTGCAAATAGCTCAGTCAATGTCTTTAACTGATCAAGAGTCAAATTGTTTGTGTCCTAATTGGGGATCTCAATCACTACATCTAAGGTAACAGGCTTACCTTGAATTCTCACTAGAGATTTGATTTTCCTTTTTCTTGATTCTCTTCCCTTTTGAGTCTTGGGTGTTGGATCTTAGCATAGACAACTATAGGCCTTCAATTTCTACACTTATGCTTGTTCTAGGTGTCTCAACTTTTGTTTTCTCCATAATTGTTGTTTGACTCTCAGTAGTAGTCACATGTTGCTCAGGTGCATTCTCCTTTTTCTTTTCATCATTTTTACTAATTTCACCTATAGAACCCAATTGTCCATCCTCCTTTTCTCCCTCAATATGAGGTCCTAAGGAAATTGGTCTTTCACCTATAGTGGACTAGTCCACTTGATCATTATTTCTCTTTTTAGTCTTCTCATCTTTAGTGTTCACATTTTTATTACCCTCATTGGCAATATTCTTTTGTTCTCGTACTTGAAAAAAATTATCTTCATTGATTAGCACATCCTGTTGCTTGGCTTGATCAACACTTATACCTCCTTGTCCTTGATCTTGACTCACTATGACAGCTGGAATAGGAGGGATAATGGTTGTATTTTGTACCTATTGTGTGGAATCATGTGCATCAATTTTTGGATAGTCTTTTACTTGCATAATCAAAGGATTGAGGTCCAATAGCTTTTATTGAGCTCACATTTGTACTAACTTGGTCTATCCAAGGCCTTCACTTTGCTTCCTTAGCTTAGGTGTGACTATCCCTTTACTTAACACATTTTTGCTAGGGAACTTCTCTAGTTCATCATCAATTACCACTTTCTATGTTTTTCCTTCACTCAGTTGCACCAAGTTGTTGAATGTATTAACAATTTTATCTTGAAAACTATAAACATCTTTCATGTTGTCTAATTCTACATGTTCATGTTCATCTTTGTCTTCCTTATTCTTTTTTTCATCATCAGGAATCAATCCATATATTTTCTTCCAAATCATTTTTCTTTCCTCAACAATAGGTTCAACCTTGTTTTTCAAAATTAGAAAAGCCCCCCTCTTAGGTACAAATCTATTATTGAACTCTTTCATGGATTTTGTAATTTTCTTCTTATTCAACTCAGGCATGACTTAGGAAAGTGTACCCTCTCTTATTTGCCTCTCATTGTCACTAAATATATCCATTTTCCATCTACTCTTCCATAGATCTAATTGGGTATTTTTTGTGGTTCCACAACATACACCTCATTTTTTACTTAAGATATGGGGACCTCCTTTTATTTAGCTTATGGTAAGCTCATTCCTCAGAATAGGGTATCTTCCAAGGTTATCATGGCATCATCATCAACCATAACACAAAATATTACCATGGTATTACATGTCCATTTTGAAAAAAGACACCTTTGGATTTTAGATAGAAGAAGCAGAAGGAGTTCAAGTCTATGACAATGTTGGACTATAAAGAGGACATAAATCACCAAAAAGATCAAGAATAAGTACACTAAAGTGTTCCTAGACCCTGTTAAAGAAAAAACCCAAAAACCATTTTCAAAACTAGGAACTTTGAATTTTGGGTGAATTGAACACCTTACACACTTCCCTAAAGGTGTGCAGGTGCAAAGATGCATAAGTGAGTAGGTGCACAAGTGTACAATTTGATGATTAGGTGAAGGAATTGTCTTCATACGATATGAAGGTTATCAAGGTGCATAGGTGTGCATTGTAATTTTAAAATATGCATAAGTTGAAGGACTCTAGAAGGTGCACAGTTGTGAAGGTGCACATGTGGGAAGGTGCAGAGGTGCACAATTCTAAAGTCTTGAAGATTCCCAAAGTCCCAAAGATGCTAAGGTGTGCAAGCATGCAATTTTACAAACTCTTGAAGAGAAAAGTGCATAGGTGTGCAAGGTGTGCAAATGGGCATAAATCATAAAAAGATCAAAATAAGTATACAAGAGTGATCTAAAGCCCCACTTGAGAAAAACCCAAAAAATATTTTCAAAACTAAGAACTTTAATTTTTTGGTGAATTGAGCACCTTGCACACTTCACTGAAGGTGTGCATGTGCACAATTTGAATATTTGGTGGATGAGTTATCTATAAAGGTGTGTAGGTGCACATATCTAAAACATCTAGAGGCCCCTCGAGGTCCTAAACATTACCATGGTTTCCTTGTCTTGTACAACAGCTAAGACAACACTCAAACCCATGACTTTTGAGCTCTAGGGAATGCCCAAGAAGTCACCCTTCATGATTTCCATAGGGAAGTGAGGGAAAAGTATGGAGATTTAGAATTATTATCTCCTCAATAAATCACCTCTACCATCCAAAAGTTCAAAAGAAAAGATCCAGACATCATTTTCGTATGAAGGGGAAAAACCCCCAAATGTTGGAAATCAAGTTTTCACACTTAGAAGAATTTTTATATTTTTGGGTCCTATCACCAAGGTGCACAAGTGTTCTTTCTTAGAGGTGCACTTTTTGAAGTTGCACTTTTCTCATATGTGTGCCAACAGTTTTGAAGAAGCAATGCATTGACAGTTAATTGACAGTTGCTATTTTAGAGCATATCATGCATTGGAAACATATTTTGATGGTAGATCAACTCCCAGAGACACTTAGAGAAGACCAAACTGTCATTTTTAGAGCTCTCAATGACTCCCAAATCATCTCATAGATTCCATCTTCTTATCTCCTTCTTTTTTAATTTTTTTAAGTCATTTAAATGTTCATGCACCAATTAATTAATATAAACAAGGGTGGAGACCTACTTAGCACCATTTAGAGAGTCAATTTGCATGTTAATAGCTTTATTTTATTAGTTTTTCTTTATTTTGTATGTTAATAGTTATTATTTTTGGAGTGTGTTATTTTTGTGAATGTATGTTCATGAATAATAATGGAGCCAATGGTTTTATTGTGTTTTTATGATTGTACAATCTTCTACATCTGGTGTTTTCCTTGTGTTAACAAATTTCGTTATCATGACAAATTGGAGAAAGGATCATCTTTGTTCTTGCATAGACACTTTTCATGCCCTCATGATTTGAATGAAACATATATTGGTTATTATTGAAGTTCTCATTGACAATTGCATCGGTGGATTTGAGGAAATGTTTCTCTTAATTTCATTGGTTCCCTACCAAGATCCTTTTGATAATTTAATTCATAGATGTGTTGTTACTTTGGCTTATGTTCATTAGGAATTTCCATTTTAGAAATTTTCTTAAAATCTCTATTTACTCTATCTTTTTTATTTGCTTTTCAAAAACTTGGTTAAAATAACAATTCATATAGTTGTATTGATAAGTTGCATTAATCATAAAATACAAAATACAAAAATATATCTCTTTGTGGTTACATTTTAGCAATAGGTCTACAAATTGGAAGGAACCAGCAAAGGCCTCCTCATGAATATACACATTTATCCTCAATTGAGTTACCTAATAGGTTGAAAATAGCCATCTAGAACTTTGGAGTTAGTCATTTATTAGCTTTTCAACAAAGAGATTTGAAAGGATCTTTGTCAGTTAGCATCACCCAAAATGGTGGCCCAACATAAGTGGTGCTAAAAGGAGGGCCAAAACCATTCTACCCAAAAACCCAAGTTTTTGTTTGAAAATTTTGTGATTTTTGGAAGTTAATTTTTTTTCCAAATCTATCACTATCAGAAGGTGCACAGGTGCACTTTTTGGAGGTGCACTTTTTAGAGTAAGCACAAACTAGAAGATCTTGACCAACCATCTCCCTTTCAGCAAGCATTGAGGTCTTCACTTGACAAGTAAGAGTTCTTGGGACTTAGTCATTTTTGCAAGCCTCAAAATGATAAAGTGATACCTAGGCTCCACCCACTCACATTGCAAAAAATCATCATCATCATCCACTCTACATTCTACTTCATCCATTCACATCATTATCCACCATGGCTTTCTTCAATGCCCAAAGTTCACCTTTGAACGTAACCAGTACATTACACGACTTGCCCAAAAATCCTAAAAAAATTTCCCATGGTTCATCTATGGAGAATCATAAATAGTAGAATATCATATTAATATTTTCAAGGAAATATGAAATCAAAACTAGATTCACATATGAACATGGTTTGTCACCTTTTCCCTTACACTTTGGGGGAAACATCATTCAACTGGTACCTCGATCTGCCACCAGCATCAATAAGGGATTGGAACTCTTTTCAAATAAAGTTTTTGGCACAATTCAAGGTCTACATTGATCCAACCATCCCACATCATCAATTTATCTCAATTAAGCAGAATCCCCAAGAGACTATTTCATAGTTTAATCATCACTTCTATAGGATGTATCAAAGAATTGAGTTTCCTTACACTATACCACAAGAGGCTATCATCTAGATCTATTTGGGAATAATGGATTCATTAACTTCTATTTTTCTAAGAGGTCTTCAAAGAGGTTGTTATATTTACGAAGCAAGTAGATAGCCATGGTGGATGGAACTTTGTGTGTTGCTTAACTTTGAATAATGCAATGGCCATACCCCCATTTCTAGTAGGAGCATCTACTATTTTCAATCAAATTCCCCTGTTGAATCCAATACCTTCACTGTAGCATGTTACTACTACTCCAATGCCAACAATTACATATTCAGGGTATGAGCCCTAAAAGACCATATTCCTTGAGCAAAAGGCTTCACATGCTAAACTTGAGAACAATATGGCTAGTGATATTAAGACCATGAATAACAAAATGTCTCTATTATCTAATGAACTCGTCAAAATAAAGTTGAATTCCTCAAGAAACCAAGGTGATAATCCAAGACAAATTGTTACCCAAAATAATTATTCTCAAAACCAGAGTAGAAATAATGGCCCTTATGATAACATCAATAATAAGAATAATGGTATTATAGGTACGAGTCTAAGTGAAAATGCATATGGGTACAATAATGTTCCAAATAAGCCTCCCCAAATCATGGAAGAACAACCTTTGAAGTTTAGTGCAATGTTATTTGAATCATATGATAAATCTGTAGGAGGAAAAAATGATGAAGATAATCAAGACGAGTTTGTATTCCCATTCAATAAAGATAAAGAGAATGGACCCTCTAGGATATATATTTATTGAAGCGATAATATGAACACACAAAGTTTGAAAAGTAGAGAAGACTCTCTAATGGATGATGTCTCTTTATGGTTGCATCCTACTCCTCTAGATATATAGGTCTATAACACTCCAATGCGTTATGAGGCTCCAAGAACAATTGCTCTAACAATTCAAAAGGAATTACAAGAAAAGGATGAGGTTTTGAAAGGTTTTATGGATAACATAACAAGAAATTTGAAGTATCTTAGAGAAGATCACAATCCAAACATCTATTTTCTTCCTAACTATTGTCATCTTTATCAAATAATTCATTCAGAGTTGGAATGTGTTAGTTTCCAACATGCAGTATCTAATGTGTTAGCACATATAGATTAGTCTGTTAAAATTGTTGGAAAAATCAAAATTATTGTAAGTTTTGATGTTGTAATGAGTGCGGAGAAGGCAAAAAATTTTGAGGTTCTAAATATCTATAGAGTTGCAAAAATTCTCGAAGTTACAAAAAATGATGGAAATGCAAAAGATCCAAAGGTTGTTGAAATTTTTGAATCACGAAGTCATCAAGAAGAAAATACATATTGATCCACCATTGGATTATGGTGAGGTACCTCCCTTAGAATGAGATATGTCATTAGACGAGATCGATATATTTCTTAATTTGGTCTCAAGCTTGACTAAGAAAATGTCTATTTATGGCTATTATATGCATATATCAAACTATGCAATAAAAAATTCATGTAGAGTTCATCCCTTTGGCTTCCATTCAAATTAAGTTGCCTGATTTCTTGTTAGCTTGGGAGATCGCAATGGAGGATAAGTATGTTTTTCAACATGCTTCTTTGGGATACGAGATAGAAAACACCTTGATTAATGATATTAATGAATCCTATAATTCAAAAGGAAGGTTGATGATTGATTTTTCTAGTCTAAAAAAGCATAAAGGTGACAATTCATGGCTTAAGGCTAATGATGGTGATAATAATGACCATGAAAATAATGTTATGTCTTTTGGGTCTTGTTCTAATAGCTATATTACATCACCAATGCTAGTTTTTCCATGTGAGTGTGGAGCTTTGTACCATGAGGTAAGACCACTAGAAGGAGAAATTATAATGTGTGAGTGTACCCCTATGGTGGGGTGCTCACTAGAGCAAGTGATATCTTCCCATTATCACTCTTATTTTGATGATTTCCAATTTGAATATGATGTTGAAGGTAAGAGAACTTGTTTGTCAATTAATCATGGCCATGGAGAGTTACCACAACTTCTGATTTTCTATTATTTGCATCTAGAATTTGAACCAAGATTGTCTAAATTTTATTTTTCTAAATACAAAGATAAGTCATCATTTTTTAGAACTATATGGATTAGGTTATTACTATTGCACCAAATGACAAATATACTGACAACCACCCCACATTCTTATTATTCAAGTTTTTCTGAATACAAGCTTTTGTTTTTGTCTTTTTAGTTAGGTGTTAGCTTTCTTTGTGTTAATTATATTTTGTTTGGTTTTTTTTTTGCATCTTTTTTATTCATTTCCTTTTTTTTAATCTTTGATTCAAGGAGTCATTGTATTTTGTCAAGATTGTTCCCAACATGTAGTCCACCCCAACTAGTCTCTATTTCTGGTAGAGGTGTTTCTTTGTCAAAGCATTTGGATAACTTTGTTTCTTGTAAGGACTAGGTACAGATGTTGAATGTAAGTAAATAGGACTTTTGGCCTTAAAATTAGAGACTAGATTGATCACTCTCAACATTATACAAATTTAAAGAATTGGTCATCTAGGTTGCTTTCAACCCAAGTGGATAGTGGCTATGGCATAGTCCAAAAAATTTTGGTTTGAATAGAGGATTTCCCCAAGGGCTTATCAAAATCACTTGTTGACATGTGAGTTTCTAAAAGTTCATTAAAAGAGGAACGCATGAGTCATTAGATTGGAAAAGGCCCATAAGAAAGGAACACCAACATCTTAACCATGAAATCTAATCATTGTCAAGAGAAAATTAAAAAATTAAAAAATGGTGTCATCAAATAGGATTCCAAAACTTGGTATGAACCAAAATAAGGTGATCAATAGGACCTAGCACAATATTATTGCTGGCTCACTTCAAGAAAACAAAAGTTACAAGGAAGAATCAAGTGGAAATGCACAAGATTTGTGAAGTTGAAAAATAGATCACCAGAAATAAAAAATACAATTAATTGATGACTCATTAAGAGGCCTATGAATGGTTTCTCACATCTGGTCATATAGTGATTGGAAATTTGTTGATGGGAATTTCTCAAACTATCATCAGTCAGTGAAAGATTGTTTCTATTTTGTTGCACATTTGGGTTGATTAGCACTTAGGAGAATCAAGAGAATTAAGACACTAAACACACACTGAGCATAAAAATTAAAAATTTTGGGTTTCTTTTTTGAATTTCTCAAAAGCCATTAGTGACATTTGGAGTCAAGTTGAAAACTTGATACGGGTTTGAAAATTGCTTGTTGATAAAGAAATGTCTTTGTCATTTCTTCCTTTGTTAGGGCTATTTGTTATGGTTTCACAACACACACCCAATTTTTTACTTTGCAAATGGGGACCCCCTTTTATTTGCCTCATAGAAGCTCATTCCTCATAATAGGGTATCTTCCAAGGTCATCATGGAATCATAAACAATCATAGCACAAAAAATTACCATGGTATTGCATGTGCATTTTCAAAATAGATGTCTTTGGATTTTAGATAGAAGAAGCAAAAGGAGTTCAATTCTATGACAATGTTGGACTATAAAGAGGGCATAAATCATAAAAAAGATAAAAAATGATTACACTAGAGTGCTACTAGACCCCATCAAAAAAAAATCCACAAACCATTTTCAAAATTGGGAACTTTGAATTTTGCATGAATTTAGAAACTTGTGCACTTCCCTGAAGGTGCACAGGTGTGGAAGTTCACAGGTGCGCAGGTGTGCACTTTGATGACTAGGTGAAGGAATTATCTCTAGAAGGTGCATAGGTGTGCATTGTAATTTTGAAATATGAATAAGTTGAAAGACTCTATAAGGTGTGCAAGTGTGGAGGTATTCATGTTTGAAGGTACAAAGGTGTGCAATTCTAAAGTCTTGAAGATGCCCAAAGTCCCAAAGATACTAAGGTGCACAAGTGCGCAATTTTATAAATTTTTGAAGAGAAAAGAGCATAGATGCACAAATGGGCCTAAATCATAAATAAAAAATAAAAAATAATTATACAAGAGTGATCTAGGGCCCCATTTTAGAAAAACTCAAAAACCATTTTCAAAATTAAGAACTTTGATTTTTTGGTGAATTGAGCACCTTGCGCACTTCCCTAAAGGTGTGCAAAGTACAGATGTGTAAAGGTGTGTAGGTGCATAATTTGAATATTTGGTGGATGAATTATCTCTAAAGGTATGTAGGTGCATATATCTAAAAACATCTAGAGTCCCCCCGAGTTCCCAAACATTACCATGAATTCCTTGTCTTCTATAATAGCTAAGATCACACTCAAACCCATAACTTTCAAGTTCTACAGAATTCCCAAGAAGTCACACTTCATGATTTCCATAGGGAAGTGAGCAAAAATTATGAAGCTTTAGACTTATTATCTCCTAAATAAATCACCTCTACCATCCAAAAGCTCAAAAGAAAACATCTAGACATCATTTTTGTATGAAGGGGAAAAAAACCCAAATGTTGGAAATCAAATTTTGACACTTAGAAGAATATATAAATTGTTGCTATACAATCTTTGTTGACCTCAAATTGGTTTTTACAAATGAGTTTCAACACACTTAAGTTATACTTAGTTCATGGAAAACTAGTAGTACATGTCGAGCACAACATGTATATATTAAACCATGCCAAGTCATAGTGAGGGTCAAGCCACTCATGTGTCAAGTCACTCAAGTTCCAAGTAGATAGTATGTGACAAGTGATATGGGAGTTGAGTAAATAGTAGATGCCAAGAAATACAAGTGTCGATTCATAGTATAAAGATTAGTGTATGTTGAGCATCAGAGACTTCAGATGCCGAGTAAGATAGTTTTAACATATTTGTTTGTAAAGACATGAACAACTATGTAAACTATTTTTGAGCTAACTTAAGATTGAATTTTGATGTTTTGGAGATAAAGACAAATCTCTAGTTGGATTCCCTATGCAATTACATGTAGCGAATCAAAAAATGGGAAGGATTAAGTGGGAAAATTGATGAATTTCAGCCATAGATTCACACCTAACCCTAAGTCACTAAGTCTTCATCAGGAGGACAAACCCTAAACTCTTTAGAGAGTAAATGTGTAAGGAATTGAAGGAGTGAAGAGAGAAGTTTGCATACACAAATAAAAAATTCATGGTGGCTTAGAAGTTATGAAGTGAAACAACATTGTAGAATTAGTTAGAGCAAAACAAAGGAAAGGAAAAGGATACAACAAAGAGACATTTGATCAAGAAAGATCAAGAAGACATTAGTTTAGAGGTGATATGTAATCAAGAAAGCAAGTGCTAATCATATGATCATAGCTAAGATATTCTAACATGTGATTTCAATCAAAATCTCTTAACAGAGTAGTCTTATTTGTATTAAATCCTTTAATAGGGTGCTTACTTAGTTGTAAGTTGAAGTCCTTTAGCAAGGCACACTTCTAACAGGGTGTTGAAATCTTCTAACAAGGTGAGACCTAACAGTCTTTGTAAGCCTTTAATAGGGAAAACTTTTCACAGGGTAGATCATGTTTCATTATTAAAACATTGTAACCTTCATTGGATACACTTTATTACTGTATTAGTGAAGATTTGTGGGTTTCATCCCCACCCCAATTTTACCTTCTCATTGGAGGGTTTCTAGGTAATCATATCTAGTTTTATATGTCTATGATTGCTTATGTGTTTACATGATCTAGATGTATGTGATTTACATGTTATTTTAGTTTACTCATTGAATGTATGAGATGGATGTGTGGTAAAAGTCTTTATGGGTCCAAGTTTAAACAACTAATTCACACCACCCCCCCCCCAGAAGTTTACCTTTTGTATTGTAATTCTAATAATTGGTATCAGAGCCTTGTTCTTTGAAAGAGAAGCTTAGTAGCTTTGAGGAAAGATCTTGAAATGGAAGTCTACAAGTTGGGAAAGACTATTGAGAATTAGGGAATTGAAATACAACTCATTCTACATCAACTAGATGAAGCAAGAGAAGAACTAAAGAAATCTTTGAAGAGAAGGAAGGAAATTGCTATTGTGAAGACTGACACACAATACAAAGAGATAGAAACTACTAAGCTATTTTCAAATGGAAACTCCAATGAATTTGATGCAATAGTTGTAGATCTAATGGAAAAGAATCGAGCCCAAACTAAGGAAATCAGAAATCTCGAGTTAGAGCAAGAATAACAAGCTATAAGGCTATGTGAAGTGGTTGAACAAAAGAAGAAATCCATAGAAGATAAAGCCATGATTGAAGAGGACAAAAGTATTTTGGCCAACTGACTCAAAGAGAAATCAATAGAGCTAACCAAGATTTCCAACATGCAATTGGATACTCTAAGTCAAATGATAATGCCAACTATGAATTGAATGTCAAGGACATTGAGATAACTACATTGAAACTTTAGAATGAACAATTATAGAGTGACATAAAGAGAGAAAATGAATTTGCTAAAAGTTTAAACAAGCCAAATGAAGCCATCAAATACTTTAAGCAACTATTAAGATCCCCTAGATCCAATAATGATACATTTGGACTAGGATACATAAGTACTAAAGAAGGAGAATCATCCAAAAGTGCAGAAGAAAGTAACAACAAAGGTAAGAACTCCAAACCTATTTTTCATAATTGTGGTAAGAAAGGACATACTACTAATATGTGTAGGAGCAAGACTATAAATTAGAATGTCAAGCTTAAGAACACGGTTCACTACCATAGGCACATGAATGCAGAACTAGGACCATGCATACACAAAGATTTGAAGGATATTGCTACAACTATTAGAAGTATGGACATAGAGCTTTTGAGTGTAGATCCAAACCTATGTTGTCATCAAATAGGCAACCAAAGGTAAGGAACAATAGCAAATATTATAGCTAGGATTATAATACAAGATATAGCTATCATTATTGTCAAGAATATGGACATGTTCCTGAGAATTGTATTAGGACACACTTCAAAGGTAACTACCAAAGGTAGTTAAGTCAAACCACATATTTTAGCTATTTGAAGACTGGTCACATTAGTAGGTATCGTCCAACTAGGTCAAAAGCACCAGGTTGTGAATTTGATAAAGGCAAAGGAAAGGTAGATGTTGAACACATCAAAGATGAAATGAACAAGAAATGGAAGAGAAAGGATGATTTTAGTACATCAAATGGAGAAGGGATCACTTCACCCAATGGGTTTGGTGATCACACCTCATCAAACTAGGCAATCAAGAGGTATGTGGGACTAATACTTAAAGGCTATATCATACATCAGTTCCAAATTGAATTAGAACTAAAAATATTACATTAGCATGAAAAAGATGCAAGACATTATAAATCCAAGATAAATTTTTAAGTTTTTCATGTTGTTATCGAGCATGAAATATTTTCTGTGTGTCGAGTGAAATGCTAGAAGATGTCAAGCTTATAGACTGGCTAGTTGATGCTGAGCTCATAGTGGTTGTTGAGTGATTAAAATGTCAATGGATGTTGAATGAGCCTAAAATTGATTGATGCCAAGCTTACAACTGTGTAAGTACTTAGCATTTATAGCAAGATTTTCAAAGTGTATTTGATCAATTTTAGCTCATTTGTCATCATTTCAAATTCAAGAAAGAGCAAGCAGAGTAGAAGGTAGTCTAGAAATCCATTCCAAATAGTTGTAGAAGATTTTAGTAGTGATTCTACACTAGTTTGTCAGATTTTATAAGGTATTTATCAAGAGCTGAGCTATGCAGTTTAAATTTCGTAAAACCTTGTTTCACATTATGGTGTCTGGTTTGAAGAATATAGAGGAAAAGTAAGTTTTAAATGTTTAGTTAGTGAGTAATGAGGTCAAGAAACCCATTTTCAAAGATATTCCTAATATTGCATACAAGCAAGGCCCTTCTGGTGCATTGTTGATGATTCCACCGAATGTGATAATGGTGCAAGATGTGAGAAAAATGCTATAACTATAAAATTGGTAGCATTGGTGATATGGAGATTAGGGAAGCATACAAAAAACTCTATGATAATGGTTTTTTGAAGGAAGAGTTCAAAATCATTGAGAGAAAGGGTTTGACATGAGCCCTAGATTTTCTAAATGTATTCAAGACAGAGTGGAGCAGGATAGTGCTTAGTTGAATTCATGATGGTTCATTATGGCTAGATAATGGACCTATCAAAATTACTAAGAGAATAATCCATAGGGTTACTGGTTACCCAACCCTAGATCAGCCTAAGACACTAAGAAGTGATTTGAAGGAAGTGATTGAGAAGAATACTGGAGTTGTTTGGAACAAGAGAGGCATGACAATTGATATAATTATTGGTCCATTGATTGACTTTGTTGTAAGGGTTATACCACACAAGTTATATCAATCTAGTAGATTAAATAGTGTGCCCTATATAGTTGTGGATGTGGGATACAAAATTGTAAAGAAAGATCACACATATGATCTAGCAAAGCTACAATTGCAACATTTGATGGAGAACATTGGGGCAATTAGAAAGACAAAGAGTACACAATGTAAATTTGGTTCTATATTGATTTTTATATTATTTTATATGCAAAACACATTCCCCTCATTTGGCATTGTGGTATGGAAAACCAACAGATCAATACCAGTATAGATTAGTGAGTACATTGAGTAATTAGGAGAGAATTTTGAATCTTTGATGACAAGTTATTTTGAAGACTTCAAGAAGTCAATGAAGGAAAGATTGAGAATACTAGTATCTTTAGTTGAGAAACATTATGATGATATATGTTTTCTTGTGGATGTTTATTATACATTTGTACAAGCTGTTACACCAAGGGTGAGATGGTTGAGACCCTTAGGTTATGAAATAAATGTGGATGAGGCCTCTGTAGCTATATCAACTTTACTAGCAGAAGAGGTAGATAAAACTACAAAGTTATTTGGAAATTATGAGATGGTAAAGTCCAAAATTACCATGGAATTGAAGATTTCCTCATCCATGAAGAAAAAGGAGAAGATAGTGAAGAAACTAAAAGCCAAGTTTGGAGAGGGTGTCAAAGAGGAGGAGGAAGAAGAAGAAGAAGAGGATGAAGAGGTAGAAAAAACCCAAGAACAAGCACCACTTGCATTGACTCGAGGTATGGGAGAAGACCAAGAAGAGAAGGTCCTGAGGGAGAAGAAGTTGAGGAAGCACCTACTCATGTTGAGCCAAAGAAGAGGAAGGCTAAGGCTCACCTAGTGACTAAAGCTAAGAAGGTAGCTAAGCTGAGCCAACCCAAGCCTATTGTAGTACACGTGCAACAACCCAAAAGGCCAAGGAAAAGAAAAAGCAAGTAAAACAAGTAGGTCAAGAGAAAAAGAGACCAAGAAGGAAGTATGTGACACAAGTCAATTCAAATGAAGAGAAAACAAAATTAAATGACAACAGCCAATTTAAGGAGGTGAATCATAATCCTTTGTTAGATCTTGAAAATTTATGTGGAAATGTTAAGAATAGTGTAGACTTATCAAGATTTAGTCATGTTGATTTTGATAATTTGGGTAAAGTAGAGAAAAAAAAGTGGAGGGGGCCATATATGTGATGATGAAAAAATTCAAGACAACTCCATTAGAAATTGCCAACTCAATGCCAAAGAGTCTATATGATAGAGTTGAGCAGAAATGGCACTATTATCTAGACTTGGAGAAACAAATTAGAGAAACATCTATAGCCCAAGTGATGCCTAAAATTAATAAGGCACAAATTGCTAAGGTTGTGAAGAAATATGCAGAAAGGTTCACACATAAATATAGAGCCTTTGGCATCTTGCAAAATAATATTGAGGATGTTGTTCAGAAGTCCATACAGATGTGGAAGCTCATATATGGGTTGGCTATAGTTAAGGAAGGAGAACAAGAACCCATTGAAGTGAAATATGATGAAGAAGATGATGACAAAGATGAAATTGTTGGAGGAGGAATAGACATGCAAGTAGATGAAAAGGAAACATCTGAGCCAGAGTAGACAAAATAATAGAGTGTGCAAGACACACAATTGTCAAGTGTCAGTCCTCCACATGTCACAAGTGAGATTACTGGAATAGTAACTATCAAGGATGATTCTAATCTATCAACTTAGAACATCAATCTCCTTACTGAAGATGATTTGAAGAAGATATTAGATCAGTCTACATTGTAGGCCACACTTTTTGATAATCCTATTTTGGTCAGTGTGGATGAGTTACAAAAGTCAGTGACTAATGTTGCAAGGGAAATGGTGAATTTAGTGCCTCTCCCATTTTACTTTTGTAAGTCATCCTGATGGATATAACCTTGTTGATCTTTGGTTATGTTGGATCATGATTAGGACTGGTGAGTGGTCTACACCCTTGAAGTGATTTTATGTGTTATTGTATTAGTTGCTTTGACTACTCTTTGACTAATTTGTGAGATTATGATGTGATTTATGGTTCACTAAGGTTTGTGCTAGTGCTTACCAGGATTGATGTGGTATCATGATGTTGTTATGTGATAATGCTAAGATGTGTGCAGAGATTGTACTATGCACTATTAACATGCTACATTAGACTAGGCTCCTGTAGCAGTGGTTAGTCATGTTTATGACTATGTTCACTTATGTCTTTTAAGTGCACTTTTAATGGTGTAAAATACCATTATTTAATGCTTAAGTAATTAGAAATGGATTGTCCATGTTGGATTCATTGGTTATGTGCTGTGGATATTTACCTTGTTATATTTTCACCCGAGAGATATTTGTTACTCATGTTATGTTTTACATTTGAGATGACCTAAGAATTAGATGTTATACCTTGATTTCAGTATCATAGATGTTAGACTACTATGTTGTTCAATTGACCATATTGCATGATAATGCCATTTTGAGATGACAGTGTATTTTATGATGTTATATAATTATCTAGTTTTGGACATATCTCTGATTATGTTATATTATGTTATGGATTTAAGGCTATGGTTATTTACTTTAGTCCTGTGTTGTTACGCTCTATGCAAAAATGGGTGATGGAAATGGATTATTTTAGTATAATTAAACAAATGGTTAAATTAGGTGATTTAATGCATTTATTGTGTCATGTATGTTATTATATACAATTGCACTAGATTGTGTATTTTTGTGTGCAGGATTTATATCCCTAGCAGTGGCACATGGGGTTAGTGATTCAACCATTCATTTTTTACCAATGTCATCCCTGTATGGTTAACGTATCCTTATTTTAATTGTTTAATTAATCCTTTTAGTGATAATTAAATCCAAAATCATTTGCATTATGTGATTAGACCAATAAGTTTGTCTGTGCATTTAGAGGTTTGCATTGTTGTGAAATTTGTTAAGGAAATTTCTATGTTTTTGGATTTTTGGGCTTTAATTGATTTATTTTAATTTCTAGCATCTTTTCCATAGATTAATTCATGTTAATAGGAATAGTCTATTTTCATTTTGGTCAAACTGGGGTTTAACTAGGTTGGTTGGTTAATTTCTCTAATCAATTAGTCACTCAAAAAGTGAATAAGTATCCAAAAAGGAATTTGATTCCTCACTTCTCATTTTTCAAGGAGAAAGTTGGAGAGTAAAACCCAAAATCCTCTTCATGAGGATTTACTATTTTTTTTGTTATGGGAGCTATGGGCATGGAATCAGCGTGATATTGGTCTCATTGGATCCAGCTCAGGGAGTGCTTGGATTGTCACAATTTTTGGCTACTTCTACAGGGTTTTTATTTTATGGCTCAAATTCTCGTTTTGACCTTTTGCCTGTGGGGACGACTCTCCCATTTTATTTTTTCTACTCTGTTTCAACTTTTGTTTTGGTAGTCATTTTTTAGGAGGCTGAGAACTAGTGTTCTGTTGTATTTTTGTATGCTAGTTCTACCCAGTTGGGTGCGTATGAATATTTCCCTATTTTCTAGGATGAGGGTTTGGGGTTTTGCACTGTTATGCTATTCATTTTTTCATATGGTGTCCAAACCCAAATTTTATTGGACTTTAGGTATTTTTTCCCTAAAGGCCAAATGGGTTTTAATTTTGAAGTTTTTCCATTTTTTGGAGATTTTACCTCATTTTGTGTACTGCCCTATTTTCTAAAGTTTTCTTAGCATGAGTTTGATCATGGACATCGATCATTTGTTCAAATGTCAGTTGGACCTTTGTTGTATCTTTTATTATTTGCATTGGGATGCATGCCATGTTTGTACTCCCAATGTTGTGTTTGATTGAGTGATTTTATACCTGGTCTTATTGTTTCTTTTAGACCTTTGTTTTTATTTCGTGGACATTAGGATTCATGTAGAATCCATACTCCTAGATTGAGGTTGGTTGGGTGCGCTCATGATGTTTGGTCTTGTTGCATCATTGAGACTCATATAAAATCCATACTCCAAGATTGAGGCTAGTTGACTGATTTTAGGATGTATGGTTTTATTGTTTCTTTGGATTTGTGCAAAATCTACCCTCTCGAGTTGTTTTTGGTTGAGTGTTATTTTGCATTCTATTCTCATCCAATCCTTGTGTTATGATCTTTGTGATAGTGGTGCACCACACACAAGTACATGTGTGTACATTTTTTGAGTGACTTGTGAGTCCTAGCTTTCTATGGTATTTATGGAAGCTATGATCATTGGGGTTAGGTTAGGAATATGCATTCCCACAGGAACTTTTCATAGGATGAGCATGGGTAGGGTAGGGTAGCATATAAACAGGGCTTCTATCCCCACAGCTTGATGTCTATTTCCCAAGGGTTGGTGTACAAAATTTTTATAATCAAGTGATAACTAAATAAAATGTGTAAGTGTTAATAAAAATTAAAGATAATACAAAGGATTCGGGATGTGCTTTTTCATTGGGAAGTAGAGAGCTGTCAGTACTAGCTTGGGCTTGTCAATTCTAAGTGACTCTCCATGATTTCAACCCCTACTTAGTAGCCTATTGAGTGTTTGACAAAGACTTGCACTACTTGCATTGTCTTAGGTTCTTAGTTATAGTCATCATTACTATTTGGCATGAGTGATAGCCTTGGATGTTGCTTGTGTGTGTT
The DNA here is from genome assembly GCA_028749045.1 of Cupressus sempervirens. Taxonomy (NCBI): domain Eukaryota; kingdom Viridiplantae; phylum Streptophyta; class Pinopsida; order Cupressales; family Cupressaceae; genus Cupressus; species Cupressus sempervirens. Next base: position 191,650,027 of record CM053785.1, read on the forward strand.
TGTGGTTGGATCATTATCTCCATCAGCATGGTTGGAGTAGGCTCATAGGTTCCACATGGTTAGGAGGCATAGCTACCCATACCACTACTAGGGACTGGTGTATAGAGATAGTCTTTTGTCCCAATGCAACCATTGCTAGATGTTTTCACTTAGTACTTTGAGTTCCAGAGTATGCTTTCTTATGATTTATGCTTTATTGGAATGCTTGGATATCATGATTAGATGATGTGAATTGCTCCATTGGTGTATCTATTTCTTATTGGTTTAGCATGTTAGATTTCCTATTTGTATGATGTTTAGAATATGATAGATGATGTGGTTGATTTATTGGATTATCTAATGCTTTACTTTTAGCATGTTAGATTTTCTTATTCTTATGGTGTAACACGTTTTAGTAGTGATGTCCTCATAAGATAGCACTGATAATTTGGTTGGTAGTTTGGGATGTTACATGTGGGGGATGGCTAGGATCCATGATGGTCTTATGATGCTCTTGGCAGTTGGGAGGAACTATGTACTTAGTTTGGTTATTTAGTTATTGTGATGTTATTTTTGTATACTACAATGTTACTTTTTGTATGTACTTTTACTGCTATGGTTTAGATGGATAGATGTTCCTCTTTCTTGTTTCATGGCATCTTACTTTTTATGCACTTGAGTGTTTGTTCCTCAATTTATGTGGATCTAATACTCCCTAATGTGGAGGCAATTTATTTTCTATCTCTTAACCTTTATATCTTCTGGCTTATTGATTTGTATCCTTGTGTGAAATTGTACTTTCTCACGTGAGAATGCAAATGTTCAAGTGGTGTGCTGGGTTTCCTCACACAACTTAATGAATCTTCGTGTAAAACCCCACAACAATTTGGTTGTTTTGTCTATTGGGCCAAGCATGTCTTTGCATGAGATGGTGTTTCCTTGCATGGCTCAGTGTAATTTCTTGCACAAAGAGGTGTTTCCTTGCACCAGACTGTTAGTTATTATTCTCTCATGTGAAAAATAGGGGGAATCTCTATAGTTCTTCAGGGAATGTAACTTGGACTTCTAAATACCCTTTAGGAATTCTAGTGGTTCTTGATTTGATAGTTCAAAGATTTTGTGTTTTATGTCATTTTAGTTTTTTGTTCTTGAGTTTATGTGTGTCAATTTGGTAGTGGCATTTGGAGATTCATTGGTTGCCAAGATTTTGGTTAAGTCTTCCATTGAGATCTTTGTGATCCCTGTATGATGTTGTCATGTGCATTCATACTTGTAAAAAATATATTATATGTATATCTTGGCTAGAATTGAATCCTTGTTCCAAGGATCTCCAAGCGGGGCATTATAGTGAATCCACAAGAACTACCTTCTATCATCCCTTCAGTCACTAATGTACAACCTTTGGGCCAAATGCTAGAAGATACATCTAACAAGGTTGATACAATTTTCAAGATTGATACTATAGAGGAGATCATAGTGGAAACACAAGTTACTACTATAGAATAGCAAGAAATAGGTTAGATATACTTATCTTCACCTACAACACAAGGACAAGGTGCAAGTCAAGTCATTGTGGCAGAATAGAGAAAACCTAAAGAGAGTGAGATGACACCACAACTAAAGGAGTAGACAACCATCCAAGCCTTGGTAACCTTACCAATATTTGGTACTCCATCAAGTCATACTCTCCAGAAGCCAAGCACAGATGCTACTCCATTGCAAATCTTAGTACTGAGCCCGAGTTTATCAAAGGCTAAAGAAGTAATTCAATATGGAGATGTGAGCCTTGATGAAGAAATCATTTTTCCCAAGTATGATTATGATACCATGACTATATAACAAATGGTCATATTGTAGTAAGCCCTATCAAGGAAAAAGCATCAAGAAATGCTTAGAAGGGAGCACAAGTAAAAGTAGGAGCTACAAGATATTAAAGACATCTTTTTAGATGCATTCAGTCTACCAACTCCTGATAAGACTAAGCCACTAATGGAAAAATTGACAAACATAGTGGAGAAGGTCAGTAATGAAGACCTAGATACTAATGCAAAATTACTTAAATGATCAAAAAAAAGTGAATGAGAAAATATCAAGTGATATAGCACTAACACAAGTTGCATTGGCAACTAAGGTTGAGGATGTGAAGAAGGTACTTGAGAACATATTCTCATTGTACACTAAATTTTGCAATCTCTCACTCTTCACCCAAGAGACCAGAAGTCACATTTTGAGTTTGGAGAGCCAAATTACTACATCAAGTGCAAAACTACCAATGAATCCAACTCAGAGTGAGAAGCATTTCAGAACATTGCTTTAAACATAGAGTCAATTAGTTATATTGACATAAGATGAGGCCAACATAAGGGTCAAACTGACTAGCATCCAAGCAACTCTCATCCCCCATATTGAAATTTTGCACAAGGAGCTAGGCTATGTTGAAACCTTAATGAAGAAAGACTTAAATCTTTCTACCTTAGATGGTCTAGTCCACCTTGTTGTTGAGCTAACAATCCAAATCCAGTCATTGGATGTAGCATGTGAGAACTAGGATGCAACTCTTAAAATGATATTGGATGTCCATAAATCTTTTCTAGACAAACACACAACAAGTTTATAGCCCATTGACATAAGTGTCAAAAAAGGGGGAGACATATTTTTGGGGGAGATATTACTATGGGGAGATACAAGGAGAGTAAGAAATAAGAGGAACAGAGAAAAGCCAAAATTAGCTAAGGAGAGCAAGCATCAAAATACAAGAAGTATTAGATGAAAAATTATTAGCAAAGTAGAATGAAGTCAAAGTGTATTAGTAGAGACACATTTACGCAGTAGGGGCACAAAATTTTGGATGCATAAAAAATATATCAACTCAGGGGGAGTTATCAAATTTTGAGGTATCTTAGTGCTTACAAAATTTTGAAATTTTGAAGCTTTGTATATAAGTTGAGTTAAGATATGTTATGCTCATGAGATGAAGGATTTTAATGCATATTCAAGTGTTTTTGACATTCATGTCAAAGGGGGAGATTGTTGATCTCAGATCGGTTTTGACAAATGAGTTTCAACACACTTGAGTTATTTACTTAGTTCATGTCGAGCAAAACATGTACATATTAGACCATGCCAACTCATAGTGAGTGTTGAGTCACTCATGTACCAAGTCACTCAAGTGCCAAGCAGATAGTATGTGTTGAGTGATGCAGGCATTGAGTAAATAGTGGATGTCAAGCAATATAGGTGCTAAGTCATAGTATAAAGATTAGTGTATGCCAAGCATTAAAGACTTTAGATGCACAATAGGACAGTTTTGACATTTTTTTTGTAAAGGCACAAACAACTATGTAAACTATTTTTGAGTTGACTTAAGATTGAATTTTGATATTTTGGAGATAAGGAAGAATCTCTAGTTGGATTCCCTATGCAATTACATGCATCCAATCAAAAAATGGGAAGGATTAAGTGAAAAAATGGATGAATCTCAGCCATAGATTCATACATAACCCTAAGTCACTAAGTCTTCATAAGGAGGACAAACCCTAAACTCTTTAGAGAGAGTGAGAGTGTAAGGAATTGAACAAGTGAAGAGAGAAGTTTGCATGCACAAAAAAATCATTCATGATGGCTTAGAAGTTATTAAGTGAAACAACATTACAAAATTAGTTAGAGAAAAATAGAGGAAAGGAAAAGGATACATCAAAGAGACATATGATCAAGAAGGATCAAGAAGACATCAATTTAGAGGTGATTTTTTATCAAGATAGCAAGTACTAACTGTATGATCAAAGATGAGACATTCTAACAGGTGATTTCATTCAAAATCTCTTAACAGACAAGTCCAAATAGGCTATATGAAATCCTTTAACAAGTTGCTTACTTAGTTGTAAGTTAAAGTTCTTTAGCAAGGCACACTTCTAACAAGGTGTTGAAATCATCTAATAAGGTGAGACCTAATAGTGTTTGTAAGCCTTTAACGGAGTAGACCTTTCATAGAGTAGATCATGTTTCATGGTCAAAATATTGTAACCTTCATTGGATACACTTTATTACTGCAGTAGTGAAGATTTGTGGGTGTCATCCCCACCCTAGTTTTACCTTATCATTGGAGGGTTTCTGGATAATCATATTTGGTTTCATATGTGTATGATTGCTTATGTGTTTACATAATTTAGATGCATATCCTTTAAATGTTATTCTAGTTTACTCATTGAATGTATGAGATGGATGTGTGGTGAAAGTTTTTATGGGTCCAAGTTTAAACTATTGATTCACCCCTTCCCCCTCCACCCCCCCCCCCCCCCTAAAGTTTACCTTTCCTATTGTAATTCCAACAATCTCTTCCAAAAACTATTGATATACATGATGGATTGTGGAAAATTGATGTCATTAATTTAACTTAGAAGAATTTTTAAATTTTTGGGTCCTATCACCAAGGTGTGTAAGTGCACTTTTTTAGAGGTGCAATTTTTGAAGAGGTCCGCTGATGGTTTTAAAAAAGAAGTAGTGCGCTTATAGTTAACTACTAGTTGTTATTTTAGAGTATTCCATGCATCAAAAACATATTTTTATGGAAGTTCAACTCCCAGAGACACCTAGAGAAGGTTGAGCTTTCATTTTAGAGATCTAAGTGACTTCCATATCATCTTGTGACTTATATCTTCTTATCTCCTTCTTCTTTTATTGTTTTAAGCTATTTAAAGGCTCATGCACCCTTTAATTGATATAAACAAGGGTGGAGACATACTTAGAACCATTTAGAGAGTTAGTTTGTATGTAAATAGCTTTATTTTATTATTTTTTTAGCATGAGTTTACATTTGAAGAGATCTCACTCCTAACATAAAGGGAGGAGATGTAATGTTCCCTTTTCAGATTATATGGGACACTATTTGAAATGTACAATTCTTCTTGTGATTCTTAATTTCAATAATGCAATCATGTAATAAAAATAGATGATTGGTAATTCCATATGTGATAGAAATGGAATATGAATGCAATAACAATGAATTATCATAGTACAAATGACTGGTAATTCCAAATGGAATGTTGCAACTCAATATACTTAAGAATACAATTTACAATAACATGGTTGTTTCTGATTTAACAATATAATATGTGCACGATATCCTATATGGTTGTATCACATATTTAAATGTGATGTATGTTGCAAGTTATAGGATCATAAAGGATCTTAGGCAAACTTGTCTCTAATATTCTAGAATTATATATGCGATTGTCACCTATATTTGAGCTATCTCTAATATATAAATGATGATATTTGCTCTTCAATAACATGTAATCTTTGATATACAATTACAATGCCTGCACTAATTCAATGCTCTCTAGTCAAGTGATTCCACAAATGGAAAATAAATTAACTATTATCAATTCTTCTTATCTATATCAGTACTAGTTCTATATGTTTATTTCACACTATATTTGATGACTTTCGCACAAAGTTTGGAGTTGGACTTGATGTGGGTTTATCACTGGCTACCCAAGGCCTTTTTGCTTGATCTGGTTATCATCTCTTGCTTCACACAGGTATTGATAACATCAATAGTTATTTTCTCAAGAGCTCATCTCTCACTATTCCAATGTCACAGATTAGGTAAAATGTGTGAGTGTCTTCCTCTATCCGGTATGATGAACTATGTCTTCCCTTCTTGTTGTTCTAGTATGATATTGAAATCTCTTCATGAATCCTATTCTTCAAATAATAATTATTTTTTCTCTGAATTTTCCCTTTGACTGGTCTATATATATTTCCTGTACTGATAATCTCAATTCTAAATATTCAAAATAATATAGTATTTGCTGATGAAGATCGCTGAATATAACAAGTGCAGATCACAATGTATAAAGGAGAATACCAATTGCTCTTCCTATCCTCTTAGCATGGATCACATGGCACATATATATTGAGGGAAGGGTCATGACTATGTAAGGACATGCCATTTGATAACCATTATTTATTATTAATCAATGCCAATACAATCATACACAATGCAATAACAATTTTACTTATTGATCGACAATAATCTTGAGTTTTTTTTAAGCCACGTTCACTATATAAAGCACTAATGTGATATATGTGACTTCTCAAAACAAGGCCCCACCAGGCATGATTAATATATGATATACAATCAGTTATAAGATCAATTTTTTAATTATTATGTTTTAATTATATTTTAGTATTAGTAATTTACTTTATAATTTTACATTATGATTTATCATTATTATTTTAGAGAAGGAATATTGTGGCATTTAAATATTGTTATTTTTATTAGTGATGTGCATTTAATAATAATATATTTTAATTGTAATATATTTATTTTATTATATTAATAAGATATATTATCTTAATAATTTATTATTATACTAGTTATATATTATTATGCTAACTTTATTGGTTCAATTATTATTTAATGATATATTATTATTTTAGATATTATATTTATTATTTAATTGTTGTGTCATTTAATTAATTTTGACCTCTGAAATTGGGGATATCACAATCCATCCCGCCCAAAATTGCTTGTCCTCAAGCAATTCCATATTCTCCCATTAAGGTTTGATCGACCATCCTACAACAACAATTTAGAATTGGGATTAGCTAGTTTTAAATATAATTTTAAGTATTACAAGATTAGACTGTAAAGTACTAAGATCAATTTTAAGAGAGGAACTTATCTTTATATACTATGTGCTTCACGATCCTTTCTTTTTCCTTTCTTAGACTTTATCTCACCCTTAGGCCTCAATGGTTATCTCGTAGGATTATCCATCTTTATAATACTTAGGTGAGACCTATCTCATCCCAAGATCTATAATATTTTCTCTGTAGTGGGGTGTCTTAGTAGTTCTCCCATAATCATAATGTAGTAGGGTGCCTACTAGCCATTCTCCCTTCACTATCACTATGATAGGGTGACCTCAGTGGTTCTCCCTCAACTATTCCTAGAATAGGGTTCTCTAGTAGTTCTCCCTTGATTACAGAGCAATAGGGTTTCCTAACCATGGTTCTCCCTACATACCGCTGCAATAGGGTGCCCTAGCTATTCTCCCTTAATTAATTCTACAATAGGGTGCCCTAGCGATTCTCCCTTAATTACAGAGCAATAGGGTGTCCTTACCACGGTTCTCCCTACATACTACTGCAATAAGGTGCCATAGCTATTCTCCCTTAATTTCCCTCTTAAGAATATGCTAACAATAGCGTGTCGTTAGTAGTTCACCCTTAATTGCCACTCTTTTCTTTTATTAAATATTAAAGTTCTATTAATAATCATAAAAATATGTACATATATGTATTTTTTGATATTTATATTTCCTAAGTCAAACTTCTTCAAAGTTTCAATGATCCTTTATTCTCCTATCCTCTCTTGATCACCATCACACTCTTGTTCTAAAGTTTCTTCATTATTCATTTTATGCGTTGCTTCTATTTTATGGAGTTGACTTTTCTTGTCACACTTATGTCCATGTTCTCAAGGGCCTTCACATCTAAAACATATGCTTTTCTTCAATGTATCATCTTTTTTCTTTTGGGCTTCCTTATTCAAGCATTAGTGTCCTCTGCTCCATTTCGCTTTGTAAAAATAACATTCTTTCTCTTTTTGGTCTTTGCATGAGTCTTCATTTCTATGCTTTGTTTTTTTCGAGAAATCCTTAGATCTTTGTTTTGATGAATTTGATTCTACCATTTTTTCTTTTCTAATGGCTTCTTCCAAATTTTGTGGTTCATGTAGTTTAACAGAGTGCCTGGTGGATTCTTTCAATCCTTTTATAAATATATGAGTGAGTCTCTTTTGGGAAAGGTATGGAACCATAACTGAAAACTCTTGAAATTTGTGAGCATAGTCTTCCACTATTCTAGTTTGTTTGAGTTGGGTTAGTTCTTGGAAATACCATTCAATTTCCTTATCATCAAATCTATTCATGAGCTTTTGGGAGAATTCTTCATAGGATTTTATATCTTTATGTCCCAAGGAGATACACCCATGGGTCCACCAATCATGTGTTGCTCCCTCTAGATGCACTATAACAAATTGCAATGCATCTTCTTTCATCATGGAATTTAGAATTAAAAATGAGTTTAATTTTTTTAACCATTAACACGGTGTAATCTTTTCTAAACCATCAAAATGTGGAAGCTTAATTTTGTTAATCTTATGTTTGAGTTCTTTACTTACCATTCTTCTAGACGTCTCCCTTCGTTTATCTTCACAAAATTCTATGAATGATATCACTTCTCTAACGTTAGGCTCTAGAGAAGCATATGTCCTCGCAATATCTTCCATACTAGTCAAGGGTTGTTTGACCCCTTCCTCCTCTCTTAGATTTTCCCTTCTAAGTAGGAATGTAGGTTGGGGTAGGTTGGAATTTTAAGTTACATTTTTATTTTCAGAATGGAATGAATTAGTTTCTCTTCCTATGTTAGGTTGACTTCTCAAATTATTGATCAAATTTCCCATGTTTTGTAATGCTTGTAGAAGGACTTGATTTGACTTCTCCATTTGATTCAATATAGTTTGGTTAGTTTGGTGGGTTTGCTCCATATATGTTCTCACTTCATTAGCCAAGCCATTCATTGTAGTTTTATTGGTCCTCCTCTCATAAGTTTCCATAACCCTTCACTCACTGGATGGCAGGATTATGCTCTAATACCACTATAATGTCCTCTTTTCAGATTACATGGGACACTATTTGAAATGTACAATTCTTCTCATGATAGTTAATTTCAATAATGCAATCATGCAATAATAATAGATGATTGGTAATTCCAAATGCAATAGCAATGAAATATGAATGCAATAATAATGAATTATCATAGTACGAATGACTGGTAATTCCAAATGTAATGTTGCAACTCAATATACTTAAGAATGTAGTTTACAATACCTTGGTTGTTTCTGACTTAACAATATAATATGTGCATGATATCCTATATGGTTGTATCACATATTTAAATGTGATGTATGATGCAAGTTACAGGATCATAAAGGATCTCAGGTAGAGTTGTCTCTGATATTCTAGAACTATATATGCAGTCATCACATGTATTTGAGCTATCTCTAATATATAAATGATGATATCTTCTCTCCAATAAGATGTCATCTCTGATATACAATTATAGTGCTTGCACTAGTTCAATGCTCTCTAGTCAAGTGATTCCACAAACGAAAAATAAATTAACTATTATCAATTCTTCTTATTTGTCTCAGTACTGGTTCTATCTTCATATTTCATGTCATATTTGATGACTTCTGCACATAGTTTGGAGTTGGACTTGATCTGGGTTTATCGCTAGCTACCCAAGGCCTTCTTGCTTAATCTAGTTATTGTCTCTTGCTACACACAGGTACTGATAATGTCAACAATTATTTTCTTAGGAGCTAATCTTCGACTGTTCCAATGTCACAGATTAGGTAAAATGTGTGAGTGTCTTCCTATATCCAGTATGATGAACTATGTCTTCCCTTCTTGTTGTTCAAGTATGATATTGAAATCTCTTCATGAATCTTGTTCTTCAAATAATAATGAGTTTTTCTTTGAATTTTCCCTTTGACTGGTCTATATATATTTCTTGCATTGATAATCTCAATTCTGAATATTCAGAATAATATAGTATTTGCTAATGAAGATCATTGAATATAACAAGTGCAGATCGCAAATTATAAAGGAGAATACCAATTGCTCTTCCTATCCTCTTAGCATTTATCACATGGCACATATATATTGAGGGAAGGGTCATGACTATGTAAGGACATGCCATTTGATAACCATTATTTATTATTAACCAATGCCAATACAATCATACACAATGCAATAACAATTTTACTTATTGATCGACAATAATCTTGAGTTTTTTTTAAGCCACGTTCACTATATAAAGCACTAATGTGATATATGTGACTTCTCAAAACAAGGCCCCACCAGGCATGATTAATATATGATATGCAATCAGGTATAAGATCAGATTTTTAATTATTATGTTTTAATTATATTTTAGTATTAGTAATTTACTTTATAATTTTACATTATGATTTATCATTATTATTTTAGAGAAGGAATATTGTGGCATTTAAATATTATTATTTTTATTAGTGATGTGCATTTACTAATAATATATTTTAATTGTAATATATTTATCTTATTATATTAATAAGATATATTATCTTAATAATATATTATTATAGTAGTTGTATATTATTATGCTAACTTTATTGGTTCAATTATTATTTAATGATATATTATTATTTTAGATATTATATTTATTATTTAAATATTGTGTCATTTAATTAATTTTGACCTCTGAGATTGGGGATATCATAGGAGAGGATTTATTTAAAATACATGGATGTAATATGTACTCTAGGCTATTATTTGATGCAATAATATATGCTATTGGTGCTCTCATTCTAAGTGTAGTTATACTTGTTAGAGTGTGTTATTTTTGTGAATGTATGTTCATGAATAATAATGGAGAAAATGGCTTTATTGTATTGTTATGATTGTGCAATCTTTTAGTTCTGGTGTTTGCCTTATGTTAACAAATTTTGTTGTCATGAAAAATTGGTGAAAGGGTCATCTTTATTATTGCACAGTGTTTTGTCTTATATGAGCACACTTTCTATGACCTCATGATTTGATGAAATGTCAAACATCTTTTGGTTATTATTGAAGTTCTCATTGACAATTGCATTAGTGGAGTTGAGAAATTGCTTCTCCTAATTTCATTGTTTCCGTACCAAGATTATTTTGATGATTTAATTCTCAAATGTGTTATTACTTTGTCTTATGTCTGTTAGGAATTTCCCTTTCAGTAGTTTTCTTAAAATCTACCATTACTCTATCTTTGTTATTTTCTTTTCAAAGACTTGGCTAAAATAGGTATTCATGTAGTTGCATTGATAAGTTGCATTCATCATAAAATAGAAAATACAAAAATATATCTCTTTGTGGCTACATTTCAGCAATAGGTGTGCAGATTGATGTGAACTAGCAAAGGCCTCCTTGTGAACATACACATTTATCTCCAATTGACTTACCCAATAGGTTAAAAAATAGCCATCCAGAACCTTGGAGTTGGTCATTGATAAAATTTTCAAGAGAGAGATTCAAAAGGATCTCTATTATTTAGTATCATGCAAAATGATAGCTCAACAGTATCATGTTCCCTAACTCTAATGGTGTATACTTAAAATTAGCCAGCATGTCTAACATTTCTCATTCTACCTTGTTCATATGTTCATTGCTCAATTGATTAAACTTAATAAAATGAAATATTGACAATCATGCACTGAATCTAATATGTTCACATCCCTCATTAAATTTTTTAGGCTCTTTTTTGTACACCCACTCTAAACTATCTTGTATCCTAAGATTATGTTTGGTCCTCATCATCATCTTCTTTGGAAACTATGTTCCTTCACAGTTTCTTCACTATCTAGCTTGGCAACTATTAACCTTTTCTCTTTGTCACACTCCTGCCTTGAATGGGTCTTGTGATCTTTACTACTCCCTTCCTCTAGGGATCAAAAGCTATAGTAGAAGCTACCTTAGTTCTTTATCTTGTCACTCTCTTTGTTTCAAGGGTAGGCTTAGAATCATTTTTCTTTCCTTTGCTAGTTTGTGGCTTGGCCACAACTATCTCTTTTCCTTTCCCTTGGCCTCTTCTTCTTCTCCTCTTTCTTATTTTTCATTTTTTTCTTCTTCATCTCCTTCTTCTTCTTTATCATCACTGGATATATATTCTCCTTTTCCTTCAATGATCTACAGGGGTGCCTCCTTCTTGGCACCTTTAGCCAAAACTCTTTCTAGGTTCTTGATCATCCCTTTTCTCTTCCTATCCATTTTAGGAACCTTTATTTCCATCATGATCTTTATCTTGGTAGTTTCATAAGTACCAAATGGATTGACTTCCTTATCTATAGGTTCATCCTACAATGTTGTGATTGTTGCAACTGCCTCATTAATGTTGATCTCATAACCTAATGGCTTCAACCATGCAATTCTAGGTATGACTGCTTGGATGTAGATTTGATCTATATCCATTAGAAAATAAATGTTTTCATAGTACTTATCAACCAAATACTTTGGGATCCTAGATCTATTTTTCATTTTCTTCCTGAATTCTTCAAAGTATCCATCCAAAAATTATTCAAGATTATCTCTTGATTGACTTATAAACTCATTAATTCTATTGGGTGACCAACTTCTTCTTACTCCAAGTTACATCTCCTTTGGTAGGAAAATTATTTTTTGCATAGAAATATATTCAAACCAACAAATAATCAAAATTACACATAGTATTCTTTGTCCTCCTGTTACTCTTCAGGTTTTCTTCTAGCTATTGTAATTGAAGCTTAGCTAGGTCATATGAATAACTTTTCTTTGTAGTTTTCCAAGTGACATCAACTACAACACATGAAATGTTGTCTAGCATGCTAAACTAATAGGTCTTTTGAGCTATTACCCTCACACAAAAGTTTGTCTCAGCATCCTAAATAGTAGAGATTTTCATTTCGTATTTGTTTTACATTGTTAGTGTATTAGCCTCAATTACATCTTTACTTTGGTATCTGATGGTTTTTACTTTTTTAGTTGTAGGGTAACTAGTCACTTGGTGTATAATATTCTTTGTGATATCAATTGGTCCACCCTTAAGCCATAACTTCATTTCATGTAGATGACTCAGGTCAATCTTAATCCACTCAACCTTAAAAACCTTTGGGAATTCTAGGGCATGGGTGAGTCTAGCCTTAGCAATATGTTTTTGTTCCCACTTAAGCTTTCCATTATTTTATAACCTATCACATGCATTCCTCAACTCAAAATTACCTATCTCACCAATCTTGCATGTATAGCATGACCTAACATCATGGATCATTATAACCCTGGGTGGGATGGGTGATAGGGCACTAGATGCATCACTCCTCAACGTAATCTCATAAGGAACTTCACCCTATGATGGTGGAATAGGTATAGGACTTTCTCCCTTATCCTTGTTCTCTTATGTTCCATCCTTGCCAACAATTACTATGGCTAGTAAACTTGAACTATGTAGGCTCAACAATGATGTAGTTGTTGGTTGTGCCTCTACCTCTCTCATTTGAATGAAAAAATTTGGCATTGTAGATGGTTTCTTTGGTGTAACATCTTCTTGTTCAAGGTTTACACTTTGATCTATATGTAGATCATGTGATTCCTTTTCCTTTACCTCTATAGTTTGTGGGGGTATATTTGATTTGTTTTGTGGTTTCTCCACTGTGGATGCAACTTCTTCCTTTTGAATCTCATCCACTTGCACAAATATTGGATTACTACATTAAATTTTTGCCTTGGTAAAGTCTTGTAGTATTTTATTTAAATCATATTTATAGAAAGGCTTAACATTCTATGATATAGTAACAGGAACATCCTTGATGCTCACTAAGTCTTGTTGACTCTCTTGGTCATCATGCAAGGGACTAGCACTCGGCACTTGTACATCTGGTACACCCTATTTCTCTTCCCAAATGGTGACTTCCTCTTTCATTCCTTTAGTTCCCTCCATAGTACCTTCCTTAACTAGATTCTCATTTTCAGTATCTGCAACTACTTGCTCACCTTTCTCAATTATTTCTTTAGTGGATAGCCCATAAATAGATTTCCAAATTGATCTACTCTTGGTTACCACATCTTTTATTTGGTTCTTTAAAATATGGAATGCTTGGTATTTGGGAGAAAATTTCCCTTTGTGCTTCTCCATTGCCTTAGCACTCATTTTCTTATCCAATTCAGGCATCACTTGGGCTAAAGTGGTTTCCCTAATTTTTCTTTCAGTATTTAAACTAAATTTACACTTTTTCTCAACTCTATCATATAAATTCTTTGGTAATGAGTTTGAAATCTCTAGAGTAGTCTTAAAAGTTACCATCATGTCATATATTGCCTCCTCTATATTATTTTTCTCTACACTTCCTAGATCATCAAAATCAACATGTGTGAAACCTAACAAATCTGCATTGCTCTTAATATTTTCACACAAGTTATCAATGTTAGAAGAGGGATTGTGGCTTACCATTTTGAATTGATAGAAGTCATCAGACTCTATCTTCTCCTCATCTAAATCTTATTGTGGCTTATACTTCTTCCTCAATCTCTTGAAAGTCTTTTGAGTAGGCTAGCTTGGCTCTGTTCTGACATTTTCTCTTTTTCCTTTAGGCTTAGGAACTTCTTTAGCCTATGTAGAGGCTTCCCTAGTGCTTGACCTAGTTAAAGGTATAGTTGGATTTTGTAGAGATTGCTTCACAGTCTTCTTTGGTTTCTCCACTACCTATTTATTTTCTTTCCTCTTCTTCTTGACAACCTTAAGTACTTCCTCATCTTCTTCTCCCTTGGCACCTTTTGTATCAAGATCATCACCCAACCTTGTGTAAGTTCCAAAGGTCCTTGACCTTGTGCTTCTTCTTCTTCATCTTCTTCTTCTTCTACTTCCTCACCATCTTCACCAAACTTCTCTTTAAGCTTCTTTACTATCTTGTTCTTCTTTCTTATTAATGAAGTAGTTTGTAAATTTATTGTTATTCTTGATTTAGCCTCATCATAGTTTCCAAAGGATATAGCATCCTTTTAAATTTCCTTAGCTAGTAGAGTTGTGATGGTTTTAGAGTCTTCATCCACATTTATTTCATATGGCAAGGGTTTTAACCATCTAACCCTAGGTATTACTACTTGCACATATGTGTAATCTACATCAACTAGGAAACACACATCATTGTAATGATGTTCCACTGATGATATAGGTATCCTCAATCTTTGCTTCATGGATTTCTTGAAATATTCAAAATAACTAGTCATTTCTAACTCAAAATTATCTCCAAGTTCCTCAATCAGCTCTTATATTTATTGTGTTACTAACCTATTTTTCTTCCAAGAAAATTTACCAAAATGGGAAATGTATTTTGCACATAGAAAAATATGCAAAAAACTCAAAGATCCAACCTTACAATATGCACTTTTGGCCTTCTTGATGGCTTCCATATTTTTTGACAATTGTTGAAGTTGCAACTTGGCTAGGTCATATGAATGGTCACTCTTTACAATCTTATAATTGATATTAAATGCCATGTAGGAAATACTATTTAGTCATCTTGACTAAAAGAATTTATGAGGTATCACTCTGATTGTAAAGGCTATTAAGGGCTTTGAAATTGTATCAATTGACATCCCTCACTTGTTCCATATGCCATGTGTGTTCTTCTCAATAACCTCCTTTGCATCACTCTGCATGCTCTTCAGTCTATCTAGGGTAGGGTACCCTATTACTCTATGCACAATCCTTTTTGTAATCATGATTGGTCCATTCTCTAACCAAATTTGATTTTCGTGTATACAGCTCAACATAATTATGATCCATTCAATTTTAAAACCTTAAGGAAAGTATAGGGCATGTGTCAACCCTTTTCACTCAACAATCTTATTTTCCTCCAAAACTCCATTATCACATATTTTCTAAAAGGTTTTGCTAATATCCATGTCTCCAACTTCTCCAGTCTTTCTAGTGTAGCAACACCTCACATTCAGAACCATTAAGACCTTTAGTGGTATCATGGATAATGTTCCAGACATATCTCCCTTGTACACAATCTCAAAAATAGCTCAAAATGGGGGTTGTCTGACATTATTACTAACTAACTAAACATTGAAAACTTCCTTCCCCTCTTTCCTAACTATTGCAGAAGAGCTAGCTTCCATTATGAATTATTAGGGTTAGTGAAAAAAAAAATAACGTAACTCAACACAAGCTAAATACCTCTCAAATAGGATGAATGATGTTGAGTAGTAGTTAAATCTGGTTCGCCAACACTCAAAAATCCTTTTGCAATTTGTCTTTGTGCTCTTTATGCTCTTCAAAATTTGGAAGGTGCAAATGAGTTGAAAATTGACTATATAACCCTTCAAATTTGGCACTAATTGCTTAGTACTTACATAGCTATAAACTTGGCTATCATAGGATTTTCAACATGCTTGGCTAACATAGCGAGCTTGGCTCACACTACCATATCTACATTACTCAGCAACAACTACAATTCCTTCCATGTTTGGTAGCAATATTGAAAACAAAAAAATGATAGAGTTTCTCTTGGTTCTAATCATTTCATTGAATCTTAATCCATGCTTATATGATCTTTTTGGATCTTAGATATTTGGAACTGATGCATAATATAACTTTTCAAATGTCAGCTCCACACATACTTTTGATTGCCTAGTTGGGGGTGATGTGATCCCCTGATACATTGGATTAAGTGACCTCATATGCACTTGATGTATTGTAATTTTCCTTCTTTTTCCATGTCTTATTCATTTGTATCTTCACATTTTCAACATCAACCTTTTCTTTGCCTTTGTTTCCTTCATTGCTCAATGTAGGTGACCAAGTTGGATAGTTTCTACTGACATGACTAGTCTTAAGAAAACTAAAGCATACAATCTCATTCAACCATATATTGTAGTTACCTATGAAATATGTTTGTATGCAATTTTCAAGAATGTGACCATATTCTTGGCAATAATGACAATCGTACCTTATGTTGTAATCTCAATCATAAGAGTTTCCATTATGGTGTACCTTTTTCTCCTTGTTTGATGTCCACTTGGATTTGGATCTACATTCATATGCCTTGTATCATACTTCTGATCGTTGTAACAATAACCTTCAAATCTATGAGTGTTAGTGGTCTTGGTCCTGCATTCATGTGCCTACTGTCCTTGCTTCTTATACTTGTCATAGTGTGCCTTGAATTCCTTCTTAGGGTTCTGATTTCCAATGTTGCTTCTGCAAACATTTGTTTTATGACCCAATCTTCCATAGTGATGACAAGCAGGCTTGATGTTCTTCCCCTTATTGTTCCTTTTCTCACCAATCTTAGATGATTATCCTTGTTCAGTAGTAAAATATCTGAAACCAGTAGTGCCATTCTTTGGCCTTGGTGCTTCCATCAATTTTTCAAATTACTTGATGGCTTTACTAGGCTTGTTAATATTTTCCTTCTTCACCTTCAATACATTCTATAGTAGGGTATTTTGTGTTTCCAAAGTTGTAATCTCAATGTCTTTCCTATTTAGTTCTTGATTTGTAATCATCGGTTGATTCATTGTATCCAATTACATGTTTTCAAGCTTTTGCACATGTGATTTCTTCTTTTCAAGTTTGTTAACCATTAGTCTTCTATCTTCTTCAATCATGGCTTTTTCATCTTCAACTTTACTTTCTTCTTTAGGGAAATTCTTGTTCTATTTTTAGGTACCTGACTCTTCACTTAGGGATTTGTTCCTTTCCATCAGATTTTCAATTGTTTCATCAAACTCTTTTGAGTTTCCATATTTAAATAATCTAATAGTGTCTACTTCTTGATATTAAGTGTCATCTTGTTGAATAGTTATCTCTTTCCTTCTCTTTAATGAATTATGCAATTCATCTCTTGCCTCCTTGAGTTGATGCAAGGAAAGTTGTATTTCAATCTTCTGGTTCTCAATAGTCTTTCCCAACTTGTAGACTTCCATCTTCAAGATCTTACATCCAAAGCTATAAAACTTTCCTTTCTAGAGAACACAACTCTGATACCAATTGTTGGAAATAACAATAGGAAAGTAAGTTATGAGAGCGGGTGAATCAACTCTTAAAAAATTTACCTCTAAAACATATCACCAATATTCATCTCATAACTTAACATATAAAATGAAATAACTTATCATGCATTACATCTATAACTTAGAGTAAATAACACTTAACACAATAAATTGGTTACCCATAAGCCTTCCAATGAGAAGGTAAATCTAGGGTGGGGATGACACCCATAAATCTTCACTACTACAGTTGTAACATATGGTCAATTATGGCTATAAAGTGTTTGATCATAAGCTATGATCTACCCTATGAGGGACCTACCATGTTAAAGGCTTACAAAGATTGTTAGGTCTCACCTTGCTAAAGGATTTCAACTCACAATTAAGTAAGCACTCGGTTAAGATTTTAGCTATAGACCTTGAATGAATCCTATGTAGTTATGGTCACTTGTGGATCCAAAAGTTATCAGCTAATAGCATTAACAACATATTCATGTCTAGCATTCATTAGTAACATTTGTGATTCCATCTAAACATCCTCTTTAAAAAATCAAAAAATAACAAAAAGTCATGAAAAAATGAATGCCTTGATGAAAACCTAGTAAACAGACATCGTGGCATGAAAATTTGAGTTAAGAGATAAAATCCATCCAAAAGTGAAAACCTAACAAATAGGTGCTTTGGGTAAGTACCATGGCGAAAACCTAGCAAATAGGCATCATGCATAATTAGTTGTTGCTCCTTCATCTATTGGGATTTCATCTAGTTCTTCTTCCCCTTATCATTTCTTGATCACATCCTTCATATTGCAAGACATTCCTAATCCTTGATCATGTCCCATGAACTAGTTAATATCCATTGTTATCTCACCCAAGTGTCACTAGTTTATACATACTCTATCTTTGGCCTTTGTACATAATCAATGTCTTGTTTGGGGGCATATTACCTACACAGTGTGTGAGTTTAAAATTGAATTGGGGAAATGTCCCTAAGCACACATTATCCACTAGACTTATCGCATATCAAAGTGGAGCTAACACTTCTGACTCCTTTACGATCCTTAAAAAACCTCAAAATTTCAGATATGATCCTAAAAAAAATCCTAAAACACTTAAATACATCCTTAAAAAATCCCAAAAACTAAAATACGGTCCTAAAAAAATCCTTTAAATTTAGATATGATCCTAACAAAATCCTAAAAAATCATATATGATCCTGAAAAAGACCTGAGAATCATAAAATATCCTAAATAAATCACTAAAAATCATAAAACATCCTGAAATAAACTCTAAATATCATAAAACATCCTGAATAAATCACTAAAAATCACATAATATCCTAAAATAAACCCTAAAAAAAATCATAAAATGTCCTAAAATAAATCCTAAAAAATCATAAAATGTCCTGAAGAAATGAGAAACCAAAAACATCAAATATCATCAAAATCCTAAAAGTCACGAAACCCACCAAACATTTGCAATAAACCTTGTAAATAGTCATTGTTGATAATCACCTCTTTTTCTTAAACACTTGCACTTTCACAGGCTGAAACTCAAAGCACTGCATTTCAATAACAATCACATGTTTTACCAAGTATCGAAGCAATGTGAACCAACAATCAATCCAACTTGTCACTATCAACTGAACCAACAATCAAATTTATCACATCAAAAATCTGACACAAACCAAAAGACATTAGAAAGCAAGTAATAATGGACAAGAATAGTTGTTGGCTCATGTTATTTAGTAAGTGATCTATTTTTGCTTTATTTTTCTTTGACCATTTTCCTATGCCACTCGATTATGTAAATTGATCAATGAGAGTGATCAGGATGATTCATGGTCATCTTTTATTTTTTTCTATTAAATGTACCTTTGGGATTTTGGGGCATGTATATATGCCTCAGAAAGGACAAGATCATTTTTTCTGCATCCTGCTTGTTTACGCAAATGGTTTTCCTTGGCACTCAGGCCCTTTATGCCATGATGCATTGCATCCCATTTGTCATATTAAAAAAAACTCCTTTGACATATAATGTACTTTAAAAATGGAAAATTCCTCACCTCATACTAGCAGGCCCTCATCTCATCGCTTTCATCTTCTAACATCCATCTCATTCACCACCACCATAGTCATGTACTATGATACACCAAAAGCATCATCATCCTACATTCCTGCATATGTCAAAATGTCCAAAAAACCCAAAGAATTATATCTATAAACATGGAATTCACACCATTTTACATTTCATTTGCATTCATTTCATGAGAAAAACATGTGGCAAAAATAAAGGTATCATTTCCTAGGCATAAAATGTGATAAACCAATGTATGATGTCATCATTCAAAGTCCACATAGACAAGCATAAAAATGCATCCATATACAACATATAAACATGTGCATAATCCATCTCATATATTCATCATAACATAGATACATCTCATAAACATCTCAAAAAGTATCAGTGTACATGATCATGGTTTACATCAATACTACTTGCCCATATGCGTAAACCATGAAAGAGCATAACAAAAATAAAGGAAGCCCCTCAACACATGAGTGTATCCATGTCAACCTATACTATCCTTGGCCTCATGACCTTTTTCCATCCTCAAGGATGGCCCCTCACCCTCATCCTCCTATTCATCATGATCTACCTGTGGTCTTGCACATGGTACTAGAATTGTCAGATTTGTCAACAACCTTAGTTGAAGCTAAGAAAACCATCTATCATATGTTTATGTAGTACTTGCATCTATCACACCTCCTGCTACTCTCCATAACCTAGGCTATATCTCCTCCAACTGTGCATAGGCCACCTATGTCCTAATCAACACTCCTCACTCTCTGATCTCTGTCTTAGATCGAGAAACTAATGAAAGACCTATAGGCACATCCTACCTCTCACCAAACTATCATCATACTCTCTCTAGTAGGTACATCTCAATCACTAAATGTCTAATCATTGTGCCCCCTATCAGATAGTACTCTTGCTTGTTGTACAAAAGTTGGACCCCATCATCATCCCACCTCGGATAATCTCTATAAGATCTCCATATAAACTATGTCATCATGTCTAGCTAATGCCTAAAGAACCAAGTGTACCCTAGTGGCCCCCTTGCTAGTATCCCTCTATAGTTGTATGCATGGGACATGTCTGCAACCAATTCCCTCTCCATAAGTGGCCTGAATATGGCAACATGATTGTAAGCCCAAATCTACAAAAATGTACCTCCCTTGCCAAATGTCAACACACCCCTATATGCAGCCTAGTGCAAATAATAGTATCGCATATTGAGCATGCAAGGCCTTCATGAAAACATGGTCCTATCCATAACCATCCTCTCCAAAACTATGTCCCATCCAATAGGGAATTCATGCCCTCAACTATCTAGTATTAGTAACTCACCCACAACCTTGCAGATCACTACAATAAGTCATTCATGTCACACCACCAATATCTCCCATCTAATATCATAATCTTGAATCCCTAGCTTTGCATCTTTATAACCAAACATCTAGTGTAGTGTTTCTCACCCCATAGTAGGGTCATATACTGCCAACTCCCCATGGATCAAAATCTAGAGGATGAACCATAGATTCTCTAAGATCATAGTGGCCTCTCTTGTGGGTGGATTAAATGAATTGATCTTTGAATTTCATTGCTTCATCAACATTATCAACAACCCCCTGTTACCTCTCACCTCGAGCATGAACACAATGTGGTACAACCCAATCCCTTCTAAGATCTCCCACTTGCTGGCAGTCATCTGATGATGTAAAACCAATCTCTGAGGTTTGTCTCCCCTTGTCTGCAACAAGGGTAGGTCCTCCTGTATAACCATATGTTATATGTCAAGCTCTTGTGGCTTTCTACCAATTTCAACCCATGTTTGACCTCATTTTTACCATGTTTGACTATATTGACTTATGTTTTGAACTCTTTTTGTGGTTTTGGAC
This sequence comes from Cupressus sempervirens, assembly GCA_028749045.1. Lineage (NCBI taxonomy): Eukaryota > Viridiplantae > Streptophyta > Pinopsida > Cupressales > Cupressaceae > Cupressus > Cupressus sempervirens. The sequence goes on from CM053785.1 coordinate 191,671,579, forward strand.
ATGCATACCAAATTTTGGGTCCTTCCAAGTTCATCTACCTTATTTGCAGTCCTCTACCTACCTATCTATCAACTTTCTCCCAAATCTTCTCTAGCTTTGACTAATTTTGACTTTTTCTAACCATTTTTTACTAGGTTGGCCTATGTTTTGAACTCTTCCTAGGTTTTTGAACATGTATACCAAATTTGAAGCCATTGCAATTTCATTTGCACTTTTTATGACCCTCTACATCCCTCTTTATCAATGTCTTATCGGGTTTGACCTAAATCTAACCTAGGTTTGACCAAATTTGACCATGTTTTCCTTGAGTTGACTTGCCTAGGGTCTTGGGCATGTGTGCAAAGTTTTGGGTCATTTCAAGCTCATTTACACTATTTTTGGAGCCCTGAAGCGTCACAATTGGGGCTCTCAACTACGCTCAGTGTGCACTTGGTCATGCCAAGTGCACTCGTTGCATACTTAAGCATGCCAAGTGTGCTCAGTGTGCACTTAGGTGCATTTTGAGTGCAACTGGGGTAGCTAGATGCCCTAATCTACCCCTAGGACCCTGATTGGGCCCTATTTCACCCTTGACTAATCCTAACATGAATGAAAAACATAAAAGACATAGAGGAGGCCTTGATGTAATCACTGATGGTCCTATGTTTTCCTATCATCTATAGGTATGCACTAATTCACCATGATGTTGCTCCCTAGGTGTCAATCCATCTTCCTTGCTCTAGAGCCCTTTTCTTCCAAATGAGAGGGTGAAAATGACTTCCAAACCCTCTCCAAGCCCTTTTATAGCCCTATTTCTACCTAGATGGATGTGCAAGAGGCATTTTCTGTATTGGTTAGAATGCTTTTTGTACTCCAAACCCCATAACTTTTTCATTTTGAGCTCTAATTTCTAATCTGTTAGTTATTATGGATTTTTCTTCTCATTGTCAACAAATTGACCTATGATTTGCATTGTTTGGTCAATTTCTTGAGGGGGAACCCATATATACCACCCCTATCGGGGCATTGTTTTGTGACTTTTTCATCAGTGTTCTTTGACACAACGCTCTAAATCACATTGTATTAAAGAGGGGGAAAATGTAGATGCTCAAAAATGGTTTGTGTCTATTGTTTGATCACATTTTCATACTAAAAGTTCCATTTTCTCATTTCACTAATTCTAATCTTTTTTCCAAATTTATTATCATTCGAGCATGTTTTGACAATATCCTTCACCATTTGTATCCTCTTCCACATCAATTGTAGACCATTTTTAGACTTGGTTCCTATTTTATCCAAAATTCATATAATTGATACCAAATCATTTCAATATGATCAAAATCATATCTAATCAACCCAAAAACATTTCAACATCATCAAAATCCTTTCTAATCAACTTGGAATCATCCCAAAATTGTCCCAAATCAACCCTAATCAACTTGAAACATGACAAATGTCTCAAATCTATCATTTTCTATCCAACCCTAGGCATTTTTGTGTCTATCAGTATCTTGGAAAACTATCAAATTTGATATTAGCAATGTCATGTCCGTCAGCACTAGGTCAAACTATCATTTTTATCATTTGATTATTGACATTTTTTAGTACCTTAGTTTCAAGTTGTGGCATTATCCAATCAATTTTAATAACATTGGCAATGTTCATCGATGTTATTATGATCAATCTTATCAGTCAATTTCAATATTGCGGTATTTACAATGTCTTTTAAATATTACATATTCTTAATCCATGTCATGTGTCCTTAGCATGTTGTTAACCCTAATTGCTCAATCAATTTGTTCATGGCTTTGATCAACCCACCATTGTCCTAGTCGATCTACATAATCACCACATTGCATTTTGCATTTATCTAATCAAATTAGCTAATCATTTATTGATTTATCCAATAAGATTAGATAACCCATAATCTAATCGTATGTCATTTCATTCATTTTCATCTTGCATTACTAATTATTCCTCCTATTGACCAAAATTCTCAATTAATTTATATTTATTAATTAATTGATTCATCTTCACAAACTATGAGAATTCTCAATTTCCTAAGTCCTATTTTCTACCTCTAATTTCTAAATTACTAATTTATATTTGTGTGGATATATGAATATTTAATTCAAATATTTCACCTAGTCTTAACACATGGACATGTTGTGTCATAGATATTCTCCCTACACTTGGCTAAAATATGTCATATTGGATATATTGTATTCCTTATGCATGTCTATAATAAGCCTCCATCGTCATAGATTCTTGGCTATGAGTGGCTTTGAGGTGTTATATGCACATCATAGATTCTACTCCACATTTAACCATGTTGATTTTCATGTGTCATAGAATCCTACATTTTGCATCTTGTGTCATATTTGTCATAGATAATCTACAGAACATTATGCCAACTTTCACATTTCAATCGACAAGTGTCCATCCTCTCATTCAATTCTCTCCTCTTACAATTTGGCTATAAATTGAGCCATCTTGCTCTCATTTTCTATCCTTAAAAAGAAAATCTTTTATAACCCATTAGTCTTGAACCACACTTCTTGTACTCTCTATAGCATCATCTCATCATAGGATTTTTCTTTCAATTGTGTGCACTATAGGAAATTGGAGCTACATCAAATGGAGAAGAAAGAAGGACATTAGAACTACAATTAAAGATGGAGTTTTACTTATGTTGGCTTTAATTATTTTAATTGGATTTCATTTTAGATTAGAAGGGTTTAGTGTATTTTGATTGAGTTTTGTGGTTTCTCATAGTATTCTAGGTTCTAACCCATTTTCTTGTCCTACAATTGGTGAACCCAACATGAAGATCATGCTTACTAACTTAGGTTTCTTTATCTTGTGTTTATAGGTGCAAGGAAGGAGCTCATTGGAATGAATATAATGTTTGTCTACTCTTTCTTATCACACCTAATCTAATTAGGAGGCCTAGTAACATGTTTTAATCTTTTATTCATGCATTTATGTAGTTGTTTATGCCAAGGGTGTACTCTACTCTGTCAAGAAACACTTGGAGGCCTTAGGAAGTTCTTTTAGGGGCTTAGGAATCACCATAACCCCTGTATGTTGTTCCCACCTAACAAACTATGCCCCAAAAAACCCAAGTGCACACTTTCAGGGTCCAAGTGCATCAGGGGAACACTTTTTACTATCATAGAGCACTTGGCAGTATAGGTTTTGATTTTGCATGTTCTCTATATCATTTTGAGTTCATTTGACCCCAATCTACACCTAGTCTCCCAACTGTGCTATGGAACTACCAACTACACTCTAAATGGTCCCAACTACACTAAGAGCCTAGCTGGCACTATCTAAGCACACTTGGGGACCTCTTGAGTGTTTTTGGCCTTCTAGGGTGCAAGTTGGTTCACAGAAAGCACATATTTTAGTCATAATCTACATCTAGGGTTTTAATTTCATTCTAGGACCTAGAGTAGATGTTTTTGTTTTACTGATGATCTTTTTGTAGCATGTAGTGATCGTTTGGAGAAGAATTATTCATTGAAAACTACTAATTGTTTGATGCAGGATGTTGAACAGTTGAAGAAGACCTATGTGCTTTTTCAAGCTTTGTGTGTGGCTTTCTTAGATTAGATAACACTTCATTTGGTGCTCTAAAATGAATTTTCTTTTGTTTAGCATCTCTACATTTTTTAGAACCCTAGGAATTGCATGGATGTATCCTCTCCCTTCACCATTCATGGATCTTGGGTGCAAGAGAAATCCATACAATTTCTTTAGAGAGGCCTACCTTGGAACCAAGACTCACCACTTGGTGAGTCTTAGGAATTGACCTCAAAATAGTAATAGGCCAAAGATAGGTCTACACTATAGCTATTATAATAGACTCAATATATTTAATGTTGTGTTAGTAGTATTACTGTGTGATAGCTCTCCTCGAATACCCTTGTGGTGTGTCAAACCCTAGTTCTCAGGGCTAGGAGACCTTCTACAAAAGTTTATCATTCACTTTTTAAACGAAGTGCCCAAAATAAACACCTTATCTTAGTGGCTAAAATACTTTCTATCCAACGGCTCAAGGGATCACCCATGCCTATGAAGACATCCCACATTCTCACGGTCCTTAGTAGAGGAAAAAGTCCCTTGGGAAGTGATGACCCTTGGAAAGTGGATCTTGGTAGTCTAGAGAAGTGAGTGCAGTATAAGGGGGAGCTTGTGGAGCTAATATCCTAGGCTTTCAACTCTGGATAAGCATGGTTGAAATTTGATTCAAGTAGGAACTCAGTGGATACAGTCTTAAATCCTAGGTTGTGATGTGTCTTAAGTTTAACAATAGCTATTCTTGTTAATTATGTCTTGTTTGTGTAAATAACATTAATCAAGATAAAGCTAAATTTACAAACTCACACAAAACATATGTGAACACTGGATACTATCAAACATTGTTAAAACATTACAGCTCTTGTTGACACATTGCAAACTTTTATCCAAACACTTGAGACTTTGAAAACATGGAGATGTGTAACCTTAGGAGTCCTTGAGATGATTTAGATTCCATTTTTGCATAGCATACCCTTGCATTTGTCATATTTTGAGCCTCATTCTTGCATCCTTTAGTCCTCATATTTCATCTTTTAGTCCTCATAAAGAATTCCCTAGCATTCACATTACATCCCTTAGACTTCATTTTGCATCTCCTAATATTTACATTTCAGCCCTCAATCTTCATTTTGCATCCCCCAACTTGCATTATTGCATACTTGAATCCTCATTTTTCATGTCTTGGTCCTAATTTCCCATGTCCTAACCCCCCATTTTCATCCTCATTCTGATCATATCATTATCTCCTATCAACTAGGTCTCTAGAACAACAGTCTAGAAGTCACCAAGCCCAAAATCACTCTAGTTTCATACCACTTTACCAACTATTCTTTGAAACTACCAACTATGCTCTAACTAGCCCCAAATACACCATAGGTGCAATTAGATCTATCTGAGTGCACTTGGTTTCTAGAACAACTAGTGTTGACTTCTAGATAGCATTTTGGGACCCTTGAGTTTCCATTAGATGCCTAGATAGGTCCCCTTCTAATCATGTCTTGAACTTCACTCTGCATGTCCTAACCTTCATTATACACATATTAGGCTTAGTTCCTCAAGTCATAACCCTCATTTTTTATCTCTAGTCTGATCATTATATCATCCCCCACCAACTAGCTCTTTGGTATAGCAATGTGATAGCCACCAAGTCCAAGATCAACAAACTTTCAACCTAACTTCCCAATTGCTCTATGAAACTACCAACTATGCTCAAAATATCCCCAACTACACCATAGGAATAGTTGGTACTGTTAGAGCACACTTTTTGCTCTCATAGTACACTTGGTTTCCAAAATACCCCATTTGGACTACATTTTGGGACACTAGAACTACCTCTAGAAGCTTGTATAGGTCCTCACTCTGAACATAACTCAGAACATCATTATACACCCTAAACATCATTTTTCATCCTAGGATCCTTGCATCTTGCATATCAAATCCACATAACCCTCATTTTGATCCCTCCTAAACTTCATTTTGAACCCAAAACCCCTTTTGAAATTAGTCAAAAATTGTAACAAAGTATGAGTCCTAAAATATCTCTAATGTTGATGGATGATGGATCTTTTCCATAGTCTTTTTGTCAAATTTCTTGGGCCAAACTATGTCTATGTCTTGATGGATTTTACCTTGCTATTTTTATCAAAATGATCTTTTTGATTTTTGTCTCTTTTTTGTTAAGATCCAAAGTCCATCTTCACAAGTTTAAATTCTTAGATTAATACTTCCAAAGATTTCTCCTAAGTTCAAAACCTTTCATACACCCTTATCAAATAATTATCATACCTTGAGTCTCCCTAAACATCATCTTGATTAACCCTAGTTTCATAATCACTTCATCTTGCAATGTCCAAAACCGTAGCATCTCTTCCAATATCAAACCCTTCAACTTGTCCAACAATCAACTTGTCCAAATCACTTGTCAAACCCAACAGTTTACTTGATCTCACATCCCTATTTTGCATACCCTAAATGTCATTATCAACCCTAGCACACCTCCCTTTGCATAATCCATGTGGCATGCATAAACCTTTAACATCATTTTCAAGTCTAAGAGTCCAACCCTAATCTACATTTTTCATACCTTAGAGTTATTTTCATATCCCTTAGTCAAAATCCAAAATGTGACTTGAATTTGTATTAGTGCATTATTTCCATAGGTCATTTACATCTTGCACATCATAACCCTAGGTAATTTTTCACTTCCTTAGTTTGCATAAAACACCTAAGCCCCTAAAAATTAAAAAAACACTCATATCTTGCTTACCTACTTCCAAATTATTGAGTTTTGGCCTATCTTACCAACTACATACCTTTTGGTTACCAGCTGCATGCCTTCTAGCTACCAAGTGCATACCTAGGGTGCACTTGGTATTGTCAAAGTAGAGTTGGCAGTTTAGGTTTGCACTTGGGAGGTAGAGAGTCCATTTTGAGATTTCCCTATCGCATCTGCATCCTTAGGTATCATGCCAGCATTGACAAGGACATAATCAACTACCAGAAGACTTGTACCAACCCTTATTTTTTGAAGTACAGATCAAACTAAAGTATCATAACCCTTACTTGTAAACCCACTAAGCATATATCTTCCAAACCCTAACAATTAAGAAATGATACAACCAACCCTAAATGACATGTCTATCATAAATTTTCCTCTAAATACTTCCCCTACACATGGAATGGTTCAATGGAGACCCAATTTTGAACCCATATTCATACACATACCACTCAGATGTGGAATTTTACCTACAACACCCGAGGATGAACAAAATCACTCCTTTGAATTCAGAAAATCCAACACAAGTACCTTCAAACATACAAGGTACTTTGCACCTAAGTGACAATTTCAATACATATTATGGTATTGTTACTAAAATTTTGCACATGTGTAAAATTTCAAGTATACATGCAGTGAAAATACAAAAGTGCTTTTCATTTCATTAAAACAATAGAAATGTCTTTGTATTTATTTACTTTCAAATATACATTGATGTTTTCGAACAATGAAATGAAATGATATACTGAACAGGAAAAAGTCTCACACAAGCTGTGAGTATAGCTCACTATATTAAATTTCTTTCATAAGGAAATATATAAACAATATACATATGAATGAAAGAAAAGAGGAGTAGAGATAACCAGTCATTGTCTGTTGCCTTGACTGGTTATAAACCCTCTTTTCTGGCGCACTCATCCAACTCTGAGCTCCATGATATCCAGCATCTGCAAAAACATGGAAGCAACTGATGTTAGATCTTGAAGGATCTAAGCAATGACTAACTATCTCTACAACTACATATTCTATCTATTGATGCATTTCCAAGAATATAACTGAAAAGAAAGAAATAAAAGTCATTGTGAGTGTCACGAGCCCGTGCTTGAACCTCACAGGACAAGATGCTCCAAGATTACATCCAGCTAAATAATGATTGCCATCACAATTTTGATTAAAAAATTTGGATCTGTAACACATGAAATAAAATCTAAAAGAAGAATGCACATTTAAAGTTTAAGACTATGCTATAATGCAAACAAAGTTGTGTGTTCATCATATTATTAAAGTGTTGTACTGTATACACAAAAGGAAGAAGTAATAGCTGAAATATCATATGCAAATAAATCTAATGAAACAAAAGCTGGACGAAGATGATAATTCTAACTATGTAAAGCTAGCAATGCAGGCAGATGTGTCAAGCACTCAGGAAGTCTATGCTGGATCACTAAGAAAGGGATGCCTCACACAAAGATTTTGGATGAAAGATCTTTGATTTGGTTCTCTGGGAAGGAGGAAAAACAATTGAGGTGGAATGTTGTTTCTAAGATCATTGCAGGCCAGCATACTTCAAATTTCCATTGACAACCTCAGCTTGAAAAGGAGTATCAATCATTTTCTTTAATATATGGGAATGGGGACAATCACTTGATTTGATTTGCAAGGACAAGAAGCAGGCAGAAATTTGGTTTGTTGGCCTAAAGGCATTAATCTTTGGGACTCAGTCTCACAAACTCTATGCCAATTCATGGAGTGATGGAGGACTTCAATCTAATGCTAGAAACCTTGCTGGACACACACGAAGGAAGCAACCATTTTCTTTTGTGGATGAAATAGAAAAGTTCTCATAGTCGGGATCAAATGTAAAGAATCTCAAGCAGCAGTGTGAAAGAAAAGATGCTAAATTTGAGCAATATGAGTGTGAAATTGAAGAAGCACAAGCACTTGCCAGGGAGGAAACTATAAGGTGTAAAGCTATAAAAGAGGTTATCAAAGTCTTAACTGGACAGCTAAAGGATATGGTTGATAAACTCCCAATGAAAACACAAAAAAGCAATATGAGCACATTGTTTTCACCCCATCTGAATGTGTTGCATGAACTACTATCTCTAACATATCCTGGTCTCGTAGAGGTTTCAGAAAAAGAAGATATCAAATTCAATGACCATAAGTTTTATTTAAGTCCTACTACTTGAGTTCTTAGAGACATACGAGTAAATGGTTCATGCAGTCCACCTGTCACACCTGACACACCATCAAGTGTTGTGGAAAGGGGTTTTGGTTATCAAAACTCAGCTAGGTCAATAGAAGGTGCTCAGTGTACAGGAAGCAAGATCAAAGAAAACATTAATAAGGTGTGTCAAGAAGAGAATGAACACCCACCTTACATGGAATGGGTAGAACAAGATAAGCCCAGTGTGTATTTCACATTCATGACTTTGGAAGATGGTCAAAAAGATCTTAAGCGTGTGAGTTTCAGCCAAAAGCATTTCAGTGAAAGAGAGGCAGAGGAATGGTGGACTGAGAACAAATTACAAATACATGAGAAGTACAATGTGGAGGGGATAATAGTAACCTATAAAGTATTCCCATGTTAAGTCCCAAGAAAAGTATCTAAAAGCAAAAACAAAACAAAATTCCCTGTCATTGTGATGAGTTAAGAAAAAAAAATCCATTCACAGCAATCACAATGGTGTTGTGCGGCAAGCAAAATATGTACAGATTTGATATCAAGGAAGAGAGAAACGTTTTGTTATACCTCTCTGTGAATGCAACAAATACTCCAGGTCATTATCTTCAAACGACAGTTAGGCATTAAGAGAAGACATAGCAGCAACAAATGCCAACAAACTCCAACGACAAATCACCAAGGCGGCATGTGTAGAACCCTAGTCGTAGCTCTTCTCCTATTCCAAAGTGAAAATGCAAAGAATGGATATGTCTTTATGGTATAATAGTTTTGAAACCCTAGCTGCAGCCCCAAGTCACAATTCATAACATTTTGAATTCGATGGAAGTGGAGTGTATTGGTTTTTATTAACCCATATCACTATTCATAAACTCATGTAATATTATTTGTTACTTTACTTAATATTAAGTAATATAAGAATATATCACTTGAAGCTAAAATGATATATTATTATTTTACTTAATATTAATGAGTTTATTTTTTTATTTTTTATTTTTTGAATTTGCAAACATTGTAAATAATAATAATTAATGGATGTCATTATAAATCAATTAATTATTATTAATTTGTGCAAATTTAAATTCAAATGATGAAGTCCATTTTCAGATTTGGGGAAATAAGGAGTTGAAAAGTCAAAATGTGACTAGGTCTATGAGGGTGAGGTGTCTTTTTGACAGTTAAAGGGTATTTATTGACTGTTGGAGCATTTTTAGGGTAGTTTTGAGTGAGTCATTGGATTCATTATGAGGTAGTGGAGTTTTCTCAGGGGTAGGATTTAATTTTGTGAGTTATTGAGTCCTTGTTTTTATGCTATCTTTCTGCATTCGACCCAAGGGGGTATGAAATTGTACTTAATGAGTTTTCTAACTCAATTGGAGGAGTTCTGATTTTATGACTGAGTTTTGAGACATCTTTGGAGTCCTAAGCTTTGTTACAGAGTCTGTAATTCGACATTTTGAAGAAATAATGCTAGTGACAGCAGTGTGATTATGCCTTATGAAGTAAACTGTTAAGTTCTTTTTCCTTCCTACAAATTCTATGTGTGTTTTGAATGATTTGATAAGCTAACCTGTGAATGTTTACATTATTCCTTGTTTTCTATCTCATTCCAGCACCTTTTTGTGGAAAAGTAAGTCTACTTGCAAGTTATGATATGTTTTTATAGGTGAAATTAGTCAAAGCGAGATAGTAATTTATCCTCTTTTTGTAGTTTCAGTTTTGAAACCTTATCATAAATCACTTGTGCAAGCCTTTAAAGGAAAATGTGCTTCATCTATATTTCATAGAACTATAATCCTCTTTGTTACATGTGTGTTACGTCTTCATGGTAACTTTTGGTGTATCACCTCTTTTCTTACTTTAAGGTTTAGGTTTTAGGTTTATTTTTTGCACTTTCCTACCTTTTCCCTCTAAGTTTTCATTAAGTTTCAAAGTGTTTCACTAAAAGATATAATAGGAGCCGACCTAGAATCTAGAGGTTTCATTTCATTATCTAGTCTCACGTAATGAAATGACTCCCATGTTAAGTAAGGATTACTGAATATTGTCAGTTCAGTAGGGTGCAAATCCTGAAACTTAACAGTTTTGGCACACTCGGTGGGACCTGAGCACATTTTACAACTTTGCTGGTACAACTAAAGGTCATTTTCAACCAGCCAGTAGAAGGTGATGAATTTATGAGAAAAATTCAAACATGAAGTTCCACTTCTTTTGAATACCTGTAGTTGGAAACTCCAAAAAGGCATGGAAGGAGCTTATCCATGACAAAGCCAGCATCAAGGAAGTGGCTTTTAGTCCCTAGTCTTCCTTTATACAGTAGAACACGTCAAAGAAAAGTTAGACATTCAGCAAGCCCATCAGTAAGAGATGATTCTTTTGACATTTCTACTGATTCAACTAAAAATTCAACAAGTACTGGTTTTATAACAGCAAGTACAGTCAATACAAGTTTCCAACAACAACCTGTACAGCAACAACTAGTACAACAGCCTGTACAGCAACTTCTACCAATGGCGAGGGCATATGCTTTTGTGCCTTTTAATCAAGGGAGTTCCTTGAATTTTGCACAACATCATGATATACCACTGGCTGCATTGAAGAGTCTGCCTGATTTCACAGTAGAAAATTAGACTACAGCGTATGAGCACATAAGAGATGTTGCAACTTTATGCAACGTACACCATGTTACAGAGGAGGATGTGGCTACTAAGCTACTGGCAACATCATTAAAAGGAAAAGCACTTCAATGGTTCAGAAGCCTAGCTATTGGTTCTATAGGCTCATGGGATGCTTTGGGTGATGCTTTAACAAGACATTTTGAGGATAAGTCAAACTTTTTGTCACTTGTAGAGCAGCTCACAACTATAAAGCGTGCACTACAAGAACAAATGATGGATTTTAATAACCGGTTTTAGAGAACCTAGACTAGGATACCCAATGCGGTAAGACCTTCAGCAAAGCATGCTTTTCTTTATTATTTAAGAAGCTTAAATAGTGATATTTCAGTAATGATTCAATCCATGGGAGGTGTTTCGCTGCCTCAAGCTTATGAGATCGCTATTAGGGCTGAAAATAGTCTTATCCAGGTTGGTAAAATAGCCCATAGGCCTCCAATGCCCATTTTCCCAGACATTTAGTCAAATATATCATTGGTAATTCTGCCATTTAACCCATTACCTATTGTTCTCAGCCAAGAAAATACTATGGAAGGCCCTTCAAATACTGCAGGTCCTTCATTAGAGTCGCAGGATATTAAAAATAGCCAAATCAAAATTGAAAGTATGATGCAAACTTTTAGTAATGAGCTGGTGAATTTAAAGAAACAACAATTTTAGCCTAGGCCATCTTACCAATAGCAGACTCCAGCTGTTAATCTGCCTTATCAACAGCAAAATCAAGGCCAGCCTCAAGGAAATAGGCTACCATTTTAGGGCAATGCAATGGGCTATAGGTAGAATATTAATCAAATGCCTTTCTATCCATATAATCCAGTTCCCCTTAATTCAGCTAATCCAGTTAGAGACATAGTGCCCATGCAGAATAATCTTGCAGCGGAATTTGAGTGGTGTTATCCCTGTAATGAACCACACAATCAAGCTACGTGCACAAATGGAGTTATAAATCAAGCATTAATGGTGCAAAATATAGTAGTAGGACAGAAAAATGTCACAAATGATGCACTTGAACAGTAGCATGATGTACCGACTCCTGAGACTACTTTCCTCAACTGGTAGAGAGATGAGTTTTGCGTAGTCAATAATGACTCATCAATATAAGCAAATACCCAAGCCAAGAAAAGAGCTCTTGAAGTAGACCAAATAGAAAACAAGAGTAAAGCAACTGATACAGTTGAGCCATCATCAAGTGCTACAAACATGGTCGAAGACACTCACGTCCCTGTCACTAAGGAAACCATTCACAAACCAGCAGAACATGTTGCTGCTAAGACACATCAGAAATCACACTTTGCTGCTCCATTCAATATAGTGGAGAATATGAAGAAGATGAATATGTCTATGTCAATGTGGGAGACTTTGGCTATTCTTGGTCAAATGGATATTCTACAAAAGGCCCTATTAGATGAAGCAAATCCCACAAAGGTGATGAATGAACCAGCAAAGGCAGTGTTAACCAAAGCTGATGAAAAGAAGGATGACAGTGAGAAAACTGCCAAGGAATCAAATAAGGTAATAAAACCACCTTCATTTTATCTTTCCTTAATCATTGGTGATAAGTTAGTCCATAATTGTATGGTAGATAGTGGAGCTACAAGCTCCATCATGCCAAAAAAGATAGCTGACCAGTTAGGACTAAAATACCAGCCTATTAAAAAGGGTGTTGTTCAACTTGATGGGACATTTGTAGGTACTATAGGCATGATTAAAGATGCAAGTGTCACCCTTCATGCTTGTCCTAATTTTTCCATTCGGCAAGATATATATGTCATAGATTTACCTCTGTACTTTGCTATCTGCTTGTCTAGGGACTTTACAGAAAAGATCGGTGGTTATTTGTCATCTGATTGGTCTCATATGCTTTTTAGGACTAGATATGGCACTAAAGTAACCATTAAATCTGATTTTCTTGCAAAAAATCATATAGAACCTTATACACCCAGTGCTGTTAATGCAAACCTGCTTGCATTTAATGAAGAGGAGTGCCATACAGCAGTTGAAAATTGAACCCAGTTAGATAATGTCCCAGATATTCTTCTTGATGAATGGGCCTCTAGTCAAACCTTTGAAAATTAGTTTTATCATGTGACAAGTGTTGATTTAGGAACCTACATTATCCATGAACAAAATGAGGTCATTCCAACTTTGGTCAAACTAGTAGGTCAGTCAGCAAAGTCCAAAGATCAGTTATGGAGCATGTTTTTCGATGGTTCGAGAGGTAGACAAGGTGCTAGTGGGGGTGTTATGTTGATTTCACCTGATGATGAGAAATATTATGCCACTTTCAGATTTAGTTTTTCTTGTACCAACAATACAGCAGAATATGAAGGTTTAATCCAAGGGTTAGAATGGGCAAGAAAGCGTGGAATTAAGTGTTTAAAAGTGTATGGTGATAGTGAATTAGTAGTTAATCAAATCAGATGTCTAAATGTTGTAAAGAATGATATTTTGAAATCTTATAGACATCGTGTTTGGGATTTTCTTAAACATTTTGATGCATTTAACATACTGGTTGTCCCTGGAAACAAAAATCAGCATGCTGACAGGCTAGCAGCTGTAGGAGCTTAGTATGATATTGTTAACAACGTGTCTGCACATACTGATCAGCAACATATCAAAATCATTACTAGACCTTCAGTTCCTGATAATGATATTAATTGGCAAGTTTTTTACAGTGAAAAACAAATTTTACAATTTTTGCTGGAAGAAGATGTTTTTGCTAATTCTAATCAGCAGAGGTATAAGGATCAGTATGGTGACCAAGTGATCTAGTTAAAAAACAACAAGTTTCCAAAGGGTTTAGTAATGCTAGAGAGCATTTTTAATTCAGATGATCAGCTCCAATCTAAAAAGGCTAACTTGTTGATTACAGAAAATCAGTATGCAAACCTAGAAATTGGATTGGGTAAATGTTTGAAATTTGGTAAAGTTAACTTAGCTAAAGAAAAAGAAGATTTTCTTCATTTGTTTCAAGAATTCAATGATGTGTTTTCTTGGCAATATAGTGACTTAAAAGGATTTAACCCTAAATTGGCACAGTACCAATAGAGCTGGAATCATCAGCAAAACCAGTGTGGCAAAAGCAAAGGCCAATTAATCCTTAGCTAGAACCGTTGATGCAAAAGGAGGTTTTCGGGCTAATTGAAAGTAAGATATTTTTTCCTATTAAGCACACGAGTTGGGTGGCTAACCTAGTTCTAGTAAGGAAGAAGAATGGGGAGTTATGGTTGTGTGTGGATTTCAGAGACTTCAATAGAGTCTCATTGAAAGATAGGCACCCACTTTTGTCCATGGAACAATTTTTACATAGTGTGTCAGGGGCTGAGAGGTTTTCTTTATTGGATGGTTATTCGGGTTACAACCAAATCTTGGTCAAGGAAGAGGACCAATATAAAATAGCATTTATGAAAAAATGGGGAACAATGGCGTACAAAAGGATTCCATTTGGATTGTCCAACATCGAAGCCACATTTCAAAAAGCCATGGAGATGGCTTTCAGCAATTTGATGTACAAATTTGTTTTGGTGTATTTGGATGATGTCACAGTTTACTCACAGAAAATAGCAAATCACATAGATCATTTAAGGTAGATTTTTGAGCATTGTAGAGAGTTCGGCATCTCCTTAAACCCTAAAAAGAGTATATTTTCTGTACATGAGGGAAAGTTACTTGGATATGCTATATCAAAGGCAGGCATCACGATGGACCCTAAACGAGTTGTAGCGATTTTGGAGCTGCATTTACCACAGCACAAGAAAGGCCTTCAAAGTTTCATTGGCCGTATTAATTTTGTGCAAAGGTTTCTGCCTGATATTGCAGCACTTCTCAAGCCTTTAACAATTGTGCTTAAAAATAATGTAGTTTTCACATGGACAAAGGAAGCCAGAGATAATTTTTAGGCCATAAAAAATGCATTAGCATCAGCACCTGTCCTAATCAATCCTAATTTCAGTAAGGATTTCATTCTTTATGCCTGTGGTGGTTATGATGTAATTTCAGCTATGTTAGTACAAAAAAATGTAGAGGGATTGGAACAGCCAATCACATTCTTCAGCAAAGGACTGGAGGAGTATGAACAGCATTACAGCTTTGTCAAAAAACACCTCCTTGCTATTGTGAAGAGTCTTAAAAAATTTAGACATTTTTTGACACATAACAAAGTTATTTTGCGTGTCACACACCCAAGTGTTAAGGAATTCCTCTTAAGTAGAGATCTAAATGAGAAGAGAGCTGGCTGGATCACACACGTCATGGAGTATGACGTAGAGATTCAGATCACTAAGCTGGTTAGAGGACAAGGTTTATGTGAACAAA
Source organism: Cupressus sempervirens (assembly GCA_028749045.1). Classification (NCBI taxonomy): domain Eukaryota; kingdom Viridiplantae; phylum Streptophyta; class Pinopsida; order Cupressales; family Cupressaceae; genus Cupressus; species Cupressus sempervirens. Next base: position 191,687,090 of record CM053785.1, read on the forward strand.
TTGCAAATAAGGACATTACATAACTTGAGGAGCAAGAAAATATAGTTTTGTTGATCGGAGCAGCTAGAAATGATGATAAACCAGCAAGCTAGTTACAGGATATGATGCATTTTTTCAAAACCAGTCAATGCCCAGCCACCTTAGAGAGAGAAAAGTGAAGATATTATCACTTGCAATCAGTCCCTTTTGTGCTGATTAATGACATTTTGTATAGGAAAGACTTCAATGGAGTCCTTCTCAAGTATGTAGATTTAGATCAGATTGCTCAAATATTGCACGAATTTCATGATGGTCATTCAGGAGGACATTTTTCTCCAAGGACTACAGCTTATAAGATTCTAAGAGCAGGCTACTATTGGCATGATTTGTTCAAAAATTGTCATACGCGTGTTAGAAAATGAGCCAAATGCGCTATGTTTGTAGGAAAAGAGAGGCTGCTAGCTTTGCCTTTGCAGCCAATTAAAACATAACAGCCTTTTTAGAAGTGGGGAGTTGATTTTATAGGGCCCATTAGCCCTCCATCTAGTGCAGGTCATAAGTGGATTATTACAGCCACTGATTATTTCACGCGCTGGACTGAAGCAGCATCATTAAAGGATGCAAATGAGACAATAGTGCTGAATTTTTATGATGATATTGTGAACAAGTTTGGAGTACCTGATTCCATTATTTTTTATAACGTGCTTGCTTTCATTGGAATAAAAGTCACTGATTGGGCCTTTAATCATGGGATTTATCTGAGCACCAGCTCAAATTATTACCCACATGGTAATGGATTGGCTGAATCTTCAAATAAGAATCTTATAAGGATTATCAAACGCAACTTGCAAGACAACAAGAGAAATTGGCATTCAAAGCTGAAAGTCACCTTATGGGTTGACAAGATTACTCCAAAGAAAGTTATTAAAAACTCACCTTATAGGCTTATGTATGGAAAAGAAGCCAGATTATCCATTGAGATATAATTACCCGCACTTGACCTTGCTATACAGCTAGTTTTGTTTGAGGGAGGTGACCCTATTTTAGTACGGTGCACCTAGCTAATGGATTTGGAGGAAACAAGGAAAAAAGCCATGAAAACCATGGAGTATCAGCAAATGCAGATCAAGAAGAGCTTTGAAAAAAGAGCTTGAGCTCGAGAGTTCCATGTTGGTGACATAGTACTGAAGTGGGATGTTTTGAAGAGCAAGCCAGGCCAGCACAATAAATTTGATCACATGTGGGCTGGACCGTTTTAGATTGCTGAGTGTAAATAGCATAATGCCTACTAGCTAGCTACCATGGAAGGAGACATACTACTGATCCCTATGAACGGGATCCACCTCAAACCATGCTTTGAGCTATGAGTTTTAGTCCTACCTTGTATATAATAGATTAGTTTTCCCTGTTTTCAATAAGTGCGTTTGCATTTTAGTTTAGTTTTATTTTCTATTCTATTTTGGTTTGGTAGTTTAGTTTAGTTCAGTTGCTGGTTTACATTGTTTTGCAGTCATATCTACTCATTTCATTCATGCATGCATAGATATGTGTGCTTAAATGCATGCACATATCCCACATACGCACACATACACACATACATATCACTGACACTAAAATATGTCTGGTTGTCTGCCATATATATCTGCATATGCATACATACGTTGCATATATGCATTCATTCAAGTCCATACATCTACACATACGCCAAATGGTCGACTATGATGGTGTAACTTCTAAAGCTGATACTTGAATTTTGACCCTGCATACCCATCAATTTAATAGGAATTTCCAATCTTATTAAATTGACCAACATACATTCAAAACTGAACCAGAAACTTTAGAAGTTGTTTTGTGTCAGGTTTAGGTGCTAGATTTGAATAATCAGACTCTATGCCCAAGGAACAAGGACAATTCAAATACTAGTCAAATGTCAAGCAAGCAGACATACAACAAAAGTCGCCAAAAATGTTACTAAAATTTTGTACATGTGTAAAATTTCAAGTATACATCCTATGAAAATACAAAAGTGCTTTTCATTTCATTCAAACAATAGAAATATCTTTATATTTCTTTACTTTCAAATATACATTGATGTTTTCGAACAATGAAATGAAATGATATACTGAACAGGAAAAAGTCTCACACAAGTCGTGAGTATAGCTCATTGTATTAAATTTCTTTCATAAGGAAATATATAAACAAGATACATATGAATGAAAGAAAAGAGGAGTAGAGATAACTAGTCATTGCCTATTGCTTTGACTGGTTATAAACCCTCTTTTCTAGTGCACTCATCCAGCTTCGAGATCCATGATATCTAGCATCTACAAAAACATGGAAGCAACTGATGTTAAATCTCAAAGGATCTAAGCAATGACTAACTATCTCTACAATGACATATTCTATCTATTGATGCATTTTGAAGAATATAATTGAAAAGAAAGAAATAAAAGTCATTGTGAGTGTCACGAGCCCGTGCTCGAACCTCACAGGACAAGATGCTACAGGATTACATCCAGCTAAATAATGATTGCCATCACAATGTTGATTACAAAATTTGGATCTGTAACGCATGAAATAAAAGCTAAAAGAAGAATGCACATTCAAATTTTAAGACTGTACTATAATGAAAACAAAATTGTGCATTCATCATATTATTAAAGTGTTGTATTGTATACACAAAAGGAAGAAGTAACAGCTGAAAGATCATATGCAAATAAATCTCATGAAGCAAAAGCTGGATGGAGATGATAATTTTGACTATGTAAAGCTAGCAATGCAGGCAGATGTGTTAAGTACTTAGGAAGTGTATGTTGGATCACTAAGAAAGGGATGCCTCACACAAAGATTTTGGATGAAAGATCTTTGATTTGGTTCTCTGGGAAGGAGGAAAAACAATTGAGGTGGAATGCTATTTCTAAGATCATTGCAGGCCAGTGTACTTCAAATTTCCATCGACAACCTCAGCTTGAAAAGGAGTATTAATCATTTTCTTTAATATATGGGAATGGGGGCAGTCGCTTGATTTTATTTGCAAGGACAAGAAGTAGGCAAAAATTTGGTTTATTGGCCTAAAGGCATTAATCTCTCAGACTTAGTCTCACAAACTCTATGCTGATTCATGGAGTGATGGAGGACTTCAATCTAATGCTAGTAGCCCTGCTGGATACACATGAAGGAAGCAACCATTTTCTTTTGTGGATGAAATGGAAAAGTTCTCACAGTCGGGATCAAATGTAAAGAATCTCAAGTAGCAGTGTAAAAGCAAAGATGCTAAATTTGAGCAATATGATTGTGAAATTGAAGAAGCACAAGCACTTGCCAAGGAGGAAGCTATAAGGTATAAAGCTATAAAAGAGGTTATTAGAGTCTTAACTAGATAGCTGAAGGATATGGTTGATAAACTCCCAATGAAAACACAAACAAACAATATGAGCACATTGTTTTCACCCCATCTGAATCCATTGCATGAACTACTATCTCTAACGTATCCTGGTCTCGCAAAGGTTTCAAAAAAAGAAGATATCAAATTCAATGACCATAAGTTTTATTTAAGTCCTACTACTCGAGTTCTTAGAGACATATGAGTAAATGGTTCACGCAGTCCACCTGTCACACATGACACACCATCAAGTGTTGTGGGAAGGGGTTTTGGTTATCAAAACTCAGCTAGGTCAATAGAAGGTGCTCAATGTATAGGAAGCAAGATCAAATAAAACATTAATAAGGTGTGTCAAGAAGAGAATGAGCACCCACCTTACATGGAATGGGTAGAACAAGATAAGCCTGGTGTGTATTTCACATTCGTGACTTTGGTAGATGTCAAAAAGATCTTAAGCATGTGAGTTTCAGCCGAAAGCATTTCAATGAAAGAGAGGCAGAGGAATGGTGGACTGAGAACAGATTACAAATACATGAGAAGTACAATGTGGAGGGGATAACAATAACCTATAAAGCATTCCCATGTTAAGTCCCAAGCAAAGTATCTAAAAGCAAAAATAAAACAAAATTCCTTGTCACTATGATGAGTTAAGAAATGAAAATCCATTCACGGCAATCACAATGGTGTTGTGCGGCAAACAAAATATGTACAGATCTGATATCAAGGAAGAGAGAAATGTTTTGTTATACCTCTCTGTGAATGCAACAAATACTCCAAGTCATTATCTTCAAATGGCAGTGAGGCATTAAGAGAAGACACAGCATCAACAAATGCCAACAAACTCTAATGACAAATCACCAAGGCGACATGTGTAGAACCCTAGCCGTAGCTCTTCTCCTATTCCAAAGTGCAAATGCAAAGAATGGATATGTCTTTATGGTATAATAGTTTTGAAACCCTAGCCGCAACCCCAAGTCACAATTCATAACATTTGGGATCCGATGGAAGTGGAGTGTATCGATTTTTATTAACCCATATCACTATTCATAAACTCATGTAATATTATTTGTTACTTTACTTAATATTAAGTAATATAAGAATATATCACTTGAAGCTAAAATGATATATTATTATTTTACTTAATATTAATGAGTTTTTTTTTTTTTTTTTGAATTTGCAAACATTGTAAATAATAATAATTAATTGATGTCATTATAAATCAATTAATTATTATTAATTTGTGCAAATTTAAATTCAAATGATGAAGTCCATTTTCGAATTTTGGGAAATAAGGAGTTGAAAAGTCAAAATGTGACTAGGTCTATGAGGGTGAGGTGTCTTTTTGACAGTTGAAGGGTATTTATTGACTGTTGGAGCATTTTTAGGGCAGTTCTGAGTGAGTCATTGGATTCATTATGAGGTAGTGGAGTTTTCTCAGGGGTAGGACTTAATTTTGTGAGTTATTGAGTCCTTGTTTTTATGCTATCTTTCTGCATTCGACCCAAGGGGGTATGAAATTGTACTTAATGAGTTTTCTAACTCAATTGGAGGAGTTCTAATTTTATGACTGAGTTTTGAGACATCTTTGGAGTCCTGAGCTTTGTTATAGAGTCTGTAATTCAACATTTTGAAGAAATAATGCTAGTAACAGTAGTGTGATTATGCCTTATGAAGTAAATTGTTAAGTTCTTTTTCCTTTCTACAAATTTTGTGTGTGTTTTGAATGATTTGATAAGTTAACCTATGAATGTTTACATTATTCCTTGTTTTCTGTCTAATTCCAGCACCTTTTTGTGGAAAAGTAAGTTTGCTTGCAGGTTATGATATGTGTTTATAGGTGAAATTAGTCAAAGTGAGATAGTAATTTATCCTCTTTTTGTAGTTTTAGCTTTGAAACCTTATCATAAATCACTTGTGCAAGCCTTTACAGGAAAATGTGCTTCATCTGTATTTCATAGAACTATAATCCTCTTTGTTACATGTGTGTTACGTCTTCATAGTAACTTCTTGTGTATCACCTCTTTTCTTAGTTGAAGTTTTAGGTTTTAGGTTTATTTTCTGCACTTTCTTACCTTTTCCCTCTAAGTTTTCATTAAGTTTTAGAGTGTTTCACTGAAAGATATAATAGGAGCCGGCCTAGAATCTGGAGGTTTCATTTCATTATCCAGTCTCATGTAATGAAATGACTCCCATTTTAAGTAAGGATTACTAAATATTGTCGGTTCAGTAGGGTGCAAATCCTGAAACTTAACAGGTATCACTGATAAAGAAATGGCTAAGGCTTGTTAAGACAAAACTTTTAGGAAGAACTTTAAACTCTTGGTAGGCCATGAAATCATCAAATTTAATCCAAAATTGGAAGGACCTAAGTCTAAATATCAGGACAATCCTACATTGGAAAACCTACAACCTATGATTAATTTAGTCTTGGACAAAGGGAAACAACCTTTGGAATTTTTGAACACAAAGATAACACCCATGAGAACTCACCAAGAATTGATCATTGAGATTCTCCAAAGTACATTTGCACACATAAATATCAATCTCCTATTTGACGAACCACCATCAATCAATAGCAATAAGACTCTTCCAAAGTACCTAAAAAGGACACTAAGAGTTGACCTCAATCAAATAATGCAACAACACAAAGTGCCTAAGGGGACTTGCACCATAGGGATGTCAAACATACCTCCATTGAAGGAAAATCAACAAAGTGCACCTTGCTCTTAACTCTACCAACTATCATGACATCAAAAGCTATGGATCCCCCTATGAGTATACCATGTGAAACATCAACACTTACTACAAAAACCCTTATTGATAGTACACAAAGGAAGCATCTTTCTGAAATTTCACCAATTCCCAAAGGAATATGTCCCATTGCCAAATAAATATGATTTCCCAAGGTGAAACATCTAACACCCAAACATATCAAAACAAAGACCCTAACTCAATCTTCACTTCCAAAGGACATAATCAACTTCCAAGACAACAACAACATCAAGTGGACCAAGGACGTAACATCCCTAATGCACAACCAAGTCAAAATCCACTTAACATATACATGAGATATCAATATCCACAACAACAACAACAACCTCAACTAATACAAGTATGTAACGTCCCTAACATGCAACCTAGTCTAAATCCACTAGACTTACATGCAATCTACCAACAACAATTCCAACAACAAGAAGCTATGCTTGCACAATAGTTGGAATATCAAAAGTTCCTAGAGAAACAAATCGCCTATCAACAAAACTTATTGCAACAACATGTGCCACAACAACCTCAACAGATACCTCTACAACAATAGTCAAATACATGGCCTTATACTCAACCAAAAGAGGTATCCCAACAACAACCACAACAAGTGATGCAATAAAAACCCATGGTACAACCCTCACAATCAATACCATAATAATTACCTTTCTTTCTTTGAGGTTCCAACATAAATCCACCTCCTAATGACACATCACCTAAGTCTTCAAACATGGAAATATCAGAACTGAGTAGACATAGTTCTTGTCATAGAAAAAGATCTACTTGGAGACATAAAAGACTTGAAGATAGAAATACCACTCAATATCATAAAGATGATTTATTACATCAATTCAAACAAATATCCAAATAAGTTGAGGCATTCAGACTCCACAAGAAACATGTTTTGTACATAGAAAGGGATTTATGTCCTAATCCCTTTGACAAAAATTTTGCATATACCTCCATTCCCAAAATAGTTCAAGGCACCAAGATTTGAAAAGTATTGAGGGAAAAGAAACCTAACTGAACACATTTAAGAATTATATTCCTCTTGTAAGGAACTCAATAATGAGCCCACCTATCTTATGAGACTATTCCCTTGTTCTCATAGTGGGTTGACACTTGAATGGTACTCCAAACTACTTGGTAATATCGAATCTTAGTTAGAATTGGTAGACAAATTCATATCCCACTTCACCTTCAAGATTAAAAAGAAAAAAAGGTGACACTATCTAATCTATGTTCAATGAAAAAAAGATGGGAAAACCATTCATAACATTTTTATTACATTGGAGAAACTTTGTCAATCAATGCTCACTAGACATTCCCGAAGAACAAGTTAATCTATGCATTGAAAACCTAGTCCTTGATTTAATGTACGAACTCAAGATCAAAATTTCAAGCACCATTGCTAAGTTAATGAAAAAGGGAGCTACCATTGAAGATGCTCTCATCTGCAAGGGCATCCTCAAAACACCAATACTAACTTGTCTTATGACAAGGTAAAAAATTTCTCCAAAAAAAAGAATGTAATCAATGATGGTATTGTGGATACATGAACGATCAGCACAACACAACCTCAAATGACTCTTAAAGGTACAAACCCTACAAACTCACAAACCCCTAACAAAATACCACCTCAACAATATAAAACTGAAGCCTTGACATAAGATAGACCACAAAGATGCCCTAGAAAAAAATATAGAAAATTTACACCCCTGGGGATACCTCTCAAGATTGCACTTCAATAATTACTTAGTAAAAACTTCTTGTAGTTACCCCCATTCAAATATGAACCATCAACTAAAACCTCTTGGTGGGATGACAAAAAATTATGTGATTACCAATGCACCAAAGGACATAATACCACTTCATGTTTCCAACTTAAACATGAAATACAAGACCTTATCGATGAAAGTGTGATTACTATTGATCTGTCACTATTAGAATCCAATTATGATCATACTATTTCAAATATCCTTTTGGTAATCACAAAAAAGGGAAGGCCTCTAGTTCAAACTCAAGCTCAAAAGCTAAAGTTTATTATACACACACTGGATATGACTATACCATCAATTGTTTCAATAAGTTTGACTCCTGCATATCCACATTCACCTTAAAGGATGAAGACCATCATTGTAGTGTAACCACACATCACACTTAGATTACCTTACCTAGAGCCCCAACAAAACCTACGACCCTAGCTAGATCTACAACCTCTACTAGATCCATGACCCCTAGTAGGCTTGCTATGAAGAATATGCAGATCCCTCTCGTAGAATCACAATAAAGGCCTATGATGATGGTGAACACTTCTCCAAGGGTGTTATCACAATACCCATAAGAGTTGGTCCCACTATCGAGAATAAATTATTCTAAGTCCTAGATATTGAAATGAATTACAACATGTACTAGCTTGGATTCATTCTATGCAAGTGGTGTCATATAAATGTCACCAGTGTCTAAAGTTCACCTATAACAATGTAGAGGTTACCATTCCTAGTGATCCAAATCCTTTCTATTTTTGTGCTAATCTAAAAGATGATATAGCACACCAAGTCCCAACAAACAATAAAGCATAGTCCACATATTCCTCTAAATATTTGGACCCTAATATACTCTTTAATAAGACCAACGAAAAAGGTGAAGATTAAAAATGAAGGGTGTGGAGAATAGTTTATGTTTCAAGTATTCCACATTATGGGAGTCGCCACTTTCTCCCCAATATTATGGTAAATTACAACTTATGCAAGCACAACAGCTTGAGATCAGTATACATAATTCCACTTCTATCAATTTCATTAGTGGAGGTGCCCTACATGAAGAACATTTCTATGAGAATACATCCGTCTGTATTCAGAAAGAAAAAGTTGTACAAGAACCTACTTTGATATCTCCTAACAAGTATGGGCTTGGATTTACTATCATGCATAAATAGGGCTATGGTGGATGCAGTGTTCTTGGATATAAAAAACAAGGAATAATTGAACCTATCATTGAAAAAGGATGGCCTCCTAGTTTAGAGCTTGGATTTAAACCATTATGAATAGGTCCTCTTAGTACTAAGATACCCTTGTATGAGACTATGAATGTTTTGAACAATGAAAAAGCATCTAAGGATATGCAACCTACAACCAAGGATTTTTCTAGTCCTTACATGCTTGGCCATATATTTTTTGATCTTAATAGTCTACCCATGGAGAATAAATATCTTACAATAACTCCACATGTCACTCAAACCAATCATACACCTTAGATTGATACATTATGGGATCCAAGTCCTCTAGCTTCTAAGCATTACTCTAATAATACCATTGAATGTAATATCCATATATATACCTTTGACTAGAGCCTATTCAACATTGATGATAGTATCTCCTCAAGTTATCCTAAATTGTTGGATTGGGACTAGTGTGGACCATCAATCATCAATCAATTTGATAAAGTTGATGCTCTTAAAAATATCTTTGAACTCTATGAAGGCATTACAATTGATGGTCATAAAGAAGAAATCCCTCCTAAATTGAACACATTGGCATATTTTGGGAAGTCAACTCCATCTTCTAGGTACAAAACTAGAAAAAAAGGAAAAAATAACAAGTATAGGTCTCTTGGTGAAAATTAGAAGATTCCACTAGACTATGAAAAAGAAAAAGCTAAGCATCTCCCAAGGATACAAAATCAACCAGCTAATGCCATGAATTTAATTGTTCTAGTGTTCAATATGCCAAGAAGTCTTTTTGAGATCTCTCAATCTTCCTTCATTTGGAAAGTTGTTGGTCTCAATCCTCCTAGTTCTTCCTTATATCCAACTATTTATATTGAAATCCTACTACCTGTAAGGAAAATTAGGTGCAGAAATAGCTTCCTACACTAATCCCGTAAGGAAAGTATTGTGAAAATTCTTATTAAATCCTTACAATTTCAGATTTGATATTATATAAACAATAATATTGTAGTCAGCCATGAGCACAAAAAATAGATAGAAAAATAAAATACATAAACAAAAAGATATGTTGGTGGGGAAAAACCTTTCAGCGAAACAACTCTGCCCCTCCAAAACTTGCACAATGTATTATCTTCAACACAAGAGGTTACAACACACTTGCAGTGCAAGTTCTTTCAAGATACAAAAGACCAATCAGTAGCAACACATCATACCAAGAATACGCTTTCTCTCACTACTATCGACAACCCTAAAAATGCTTATATGATGCACTTTCCCTTTTAGTGAAACTTCCAAAGAACAACCGTATTAGGGTTTTACCATTCTTCAAAAAAGTAGGAACCCAAAAAATATTTTTTCCTAATGCCCCCAACCCCATGTGTGATTTGGAGACTCGAGTGTATAGTACTCAATGATCAATTACCAAAGGTCTTCACATATTCACCCATCATCAAATCTTCTAGAGATAGCTCTTACACATCATAGGAATCTATCATAACCATTTTAGCCATGATCTCCTTACACACAATTCAAGATGCCAACACATACAAGTGGAGTGACACATCACACACAAACTAGACATGTACACTCACACTTAATTACATTATTTGCAAAAAATACATTTACAAAACAAATAATAAGAATGGGAATTATCCAAGGTTGAGACACCTTATTCCTAACATTCTCCCACTTGTTGAACACCTTGTAAGAGCAACAAGAACATAACAGGAACTATCTGCTATAGGCCAAAAGGCCCATAGGCTCTAAACACCATTTGAACTTCTCTGTATCCACTAGTTTCATCAATGCATTTGTGACATTTTTTATAGTATCTACCTTCTCCAAATTTACCTTTCCATCTTCCACCATATCTCTCACAAAGTGAAACTATACATCAATTTTCTTCGTTCTGGCATGGAAAGTTGGATTCTTTGCAAGGAAAATAGCACTCTGATTGTAACACCAAATAGTAATATGTCCTACATCAACACCAATATTAGAACACAATCTCTAAGCCAAATGGCTTCCTTACAAGCATTAGTAGAAGCCATGTACTCAACTTCTATAGTAGAGAAAGTAATAGGTTTTCACTTACTCATCCAACTGATGGCACTGCCAAACATAGTGAACACATAAGTACGGGTGGATCTCTTGCTATCAATATCATCTACCTAATCTAAATCCACAAACCCACAAATACAAACTAAATGTGGAGCTCCATAAGAGTTACCATGATAACAAATGGAGTAATCTGATGTACTCCTCTAATATTTGAATACTCGCTTAACTACATCCCAATGTACCCATCCAAGATTAGCCATAAACTGGCTCAAAACTCCCACTGCTTGGGTAATTTTTGGTCTAGTACAGACCATAGCATACATAATACTGCTAATTGCACTAGCATAAGCTACTCTACTCATGTCCTCCACCTCACTAGTAGATTTTGGACAATCATCTATAGATAACTTTGTTCCCATAGAAACAAGAACACACAATGGTCTAAAATATGCCATGCTAAACTTATCCAACACAGAATTCACATACTTACTCTGACTCAACCAAATTTTTCTACTAGACCTATCTCTATTGATTTCCATACCCAAGATGTACCTTTCTACCCCAAGATCTTTCATCTCAAATTGTGATGAAAACTAAGATTTACAATCAGAAATCATACCCTTACCTTTCCCAAACAAAAACATATCATCAACATATAATGCAACAATAAGAAGGTGCCCATTTTCAACTCTGAAATAAACACAATGATCTAATTTCAATCTTATAAATCCAATTGACAACACAAAGGTATCAAACTTAAGGTACCACATATTAGGAAATTTTTTCAAACCATACAAAGACTTCTTTACTCTAAAAACCAAATATTCTTTGCCTTTAACAATGTAGTGCTCAGGCTATGACATATAAATCTCTTCCTCCAAATCACCATGAAGGAAAGTTGTCTTCACATCCATCTGTTCTATCTCTAAATCATAAGATGTACCAAGAGATTAAAAAAAATATAATGGATGTCAAATTTGTAATAGGAGAGAATATTTCAACATAATTTATTCCCTCTACCTGTGAGTACCCCTTTACAACCAATCTAGCTTTGTACCTTTCAACACTGCCATCTACATAGAATTTCTTCTTGAACACCCATTTGCTACCAATAGGTTTCCATCCTTTAGGAAAAGGTACAAGGTTCCAATTTATTTTTAATCCAATAAATCCATCTCATCATCCATGCCCTCAATCTAAGAATCAACATCTTCCATATCCAAAGCCTCTTTCATAGATCTAGGCTCATCAATGTCAGTAATCAAAGCAAAGGCAGAATCTAACATAGAATAACCAAACCTTTATGGTTGCTTTCTTTCTCTCATGGATCTCCTCAAGGGCTTCTTCTAAACTATTAGAGCTACTAAAGCTCTCCTCATTATTAGATCCAACATGGTCTTTCTGTTCAGTCTTCTCAGGGGTAGGAGGAAATTGTTAGAATCTAAAAAGATTAATAATCCAGAAAACTAGTGCAAAGAGTAAATATCTAAACTATGAATGCAAATGATACAAAATCAAAATAGCATCATAGAGTTAGTCTCCAAGAGAGTAATGCAAATGCTGGAAGCAAAATAGCATTAGGAGGATGCAAAAACAAGAGATGCAAATACAAGCCAGGTAGCATGCTTATATAGGCTAGGAAGAGGGAGGAGGTGGCAACACCAACCAATGAGGAGCAACCATCTATCAGACTAAAGATAGCAAAGTATCTTCCCAAGATAGCTAATGGATGCTCACATGTAGGAAGATGACACCTCACAACCATTCACCTAATAAGACATGCTTTATTAACCTAAGCGAGATTATTAAAAGTGTAGGAAAAACCTAGCAAAATAGGAAAAATAAAAAACTACACTAACACCCCCCCATAAGCAAAGCTTAGGTGGATGTAGAAATGGGTTCCGGCAAGTCAAGCCTGATGAGGTACCCATGTACATAAAATTCCCCCAAAAGAGAGAGAAAAGAGACTCCCCAAAGAAAATTAGGACTCCAAGTGAGAGGAAGAGGCCCCCCCAAAAGATGTAGCATCCTGCACCTCCAGCAAAGCTTGCAAATTTTGTCCGGTAGATCCACTTACATCGAACAATTTTTCTTCCCTTAGAAAAATGGACAAGATCCCAAGTGTGGTTCCTCATCAAGGAACTATACTCTTCCTGCATAGCTGTATCCCACTCAAAAATACCAGAAGCCTCATGAAAGGACTGTGGATTTGAGGTAGTAGCAATGAAGATATGTTGAGCATCTTGGAATTGTGAACGAGTCTGCTTGGTGTCTGATGGATCCCCAACCCAATCACCTGCAAACTGCAAGGTCTGTCTAGCCCAAAGTGGACCAGAAGATGGAGAATCTAGAGGAGAATCATCAACCTGTGAATGATGACTAGGAGAGGAAGGAGGTGAGTCCTCTGAATCACTCTCTGCATCAAAAGTGGAGGTAGAAGACTGCTCAAGTGAATCTGACCCATCAGAAGATCTATCATGTATTCCAAGTGACTCCAATGTCAAAGTAGAAGGCAACCCTGTGACCATGCTCTGCTGGTTAAGCTGATGCAAGTAGTGGAAGTTAAGATGGCCAAACTGCTCATGCCATAATCTGCTCACATCATTAGAGTGAGTGAGAAAAACAGTCAAAGGAGGATCAGGAACAAGGTGAGAAAACATATAGAGTCTTGACTGATGATCTGCTCTCCCAACTGCAATTGTAGAATCATTGTGCAACTCACGTATCTCCACTGAATCAGGAGTGAACTCAACCCGCTTGCCTAAACCTGTGTGAGTGATATGTTGTCTCGATAGGAGATTAGTTGACAATGAGGGTACATAAGGAACATCATGGAATGTGCCATCCCCCACATCAACAGACCCTCTCCCACACACCTCAATACGAGTGTTGTCACCCATCAACATAGAAGGCATAGTACATTGCTCCAAGGATGCAATTTCTTCCTTAGATGAAGCCATGTGGTGTAAAGCACCCGAATCAAGAACCCAAGTGGATGGTGAGGAAGCAACTACAAAAAGGGCCTTGCCCTTTCCTTTCCCCTTGCTGTTTTCTTTTCCTTTGTTAGACCCTTCATTAGAACTTTGTTTGATAGACTCAGGAACACTGATATTATTCTTCTCAAGAATGTATGTCAAGTGATCAAGTTGTTTCTGCAAACATTTATGTTCATCATGACCAGGTCTTTGACAATAAGCACATTTGACCTTTTCTTTCTTAGGTTTATCGCCCTTGGAAGATGGTGTATCAATAGTTGCTTTTGAAGAAACTGGCATATGATCCTTCTTCTCCTTGCTATTCTTTTGTTTCTTGTCCTTACTATTGTTGTTACTACTTTGTCCTTGTTGTTCTTTTGTGCCTTGGTTGGCAGCCAAGGCATGTGACTTAGAGGACTTAAGAATGCCCATCTGGATTAGCTTGTCATGTTCTCAAGTGAGATTGATAGCAAAATCATCTAAAGATGGCATGGTGAATTGAGTACCAAGTGCACCCTTAGTAGCATAGAAGGTAGAGACAAACACAGAATATTCTGAACTTAGCTTAGAGAGAATACTAAGAATCAGTTGTTCATCTTTCTTTTCAATTCCACATTGTTTTAACTGCAGCCTTAGTGATTTCAATTTGGTGAAGAAATCTTGGATTGTGTTGAAATTGCCTGGACTCAAACTTATTAATTCATTTTCCAACATATGACCCCTCATTGAATCTTGTGTGCCAAATAGTGTTTCTAGCTTTGTCCATACTTCATTTGGTGTATCCAAAGACTCAATGTGAAATAGCAAGTCAGGAGAAATAGATAAACACAATGTTCCAAATGCCTCATCACATTTGTTAAACCACTTAGGCTTATCTTCATCTTTAGCAGGTTCAGTTTCAAGTCCCATAGTTATCCTATTTAATCCAGCTTTCCTTAAGTGAATTGTCATGCGTGATTTCCACTCAAAGTAATTGTATGGAGTTAGGATGGGCATATTTGTTTGATCCATGATGAAGAAATGCAAAGAAATGCAAAAAAGAAGAGAACCCAGCCACGACAATGCCCCCCCCTTTTTACTCAATCAAAGAACCCCCCCTCCAAAGAAATATGATTTGGCATTTTATTTTAGTGCATTTACAACTACCACTAGAAAGAGATACTTAGTGGTCTTGATTTCAATGCATTACAAACCCTCATGAAGAGCATATGCTAAAAGTGAAACTTGGGCACAATAATCAAGGAAACAAACAGCACCACTGTGATCTACTCAAAAAATCATGCACTTTCAAAAAAAGAATCGCCTCGATACGAGGTCATATGAGAAAGTTATGATCCTCCGAAGTTTCCAAAATGAGAACTATGCACAGTCACGGCTGAGAATTTGCAATTTCTGAAGAATTCATGCATGAAAATCAAAAAATAACTCCACTAGTGGATAGAGCACAAAAAAATAGCCAAGTTCATAACAAGAATCATCAAAATAGAAGTCCGTATGAGCAAGAACGAGACATTTGAAAACTGCATTCAAATCTGCGGCTGCCAACGGAGAGGGGTATGACTATAGCTTTGCATGCTCGATCTTGAAAAATATACAACTTTCATGCAAAATCTAAAAGATACCCAGATGGTTTTTTGGGGCTGCGAACAAAACCCAAAAAGCGGTTTTCTTGTTGATGAACAGAAGATGTTGCTGTAGTGTAAATCAGACGCCTTTAACAGTAAAAAATGGCTCCAAAAATCAGAAAACGACCCCAGCAACCAAAATTTGACATACAAATGCTGGATCAGCTTCTTAAGTCCATTAATGGCATGCTGGAACCTGCAAAACTGATTAAAAACTCCAAATATGCAAGTTGGTTGTCAGATTTGAGATTGAAACCCCAGAAAAAAACTGTTTTTGTCAAAACTTTTTTGATTCTCAGGATCATCCAAAGATGCAAGAGAAGAGCATACTTCATTTTTCAAAAAACTACAATAAAGTTTATTTGCCCCCCCCAAATCTCTCAAATAAGGAAACTAAAATCTACTCTTGCACATAGAAAAGCTCTGATACCATGTTAGAATCTGAAAAGATTAATAACCCAAAAAACTAGTGCAAAAAGTAAATATCTAAACTATGAATGCAAATGATACAAAATCAAAATAGCATCATAGAGTTAGTCTCCAAGAGAGTAATGCAAATGCTGGAAGCAAAATAGTATTAGGAGGATGCAAAAACAAGAGATGCAAATACAAGCCAGGTAGCATGCTTATATAGGCTAGGAAGAGGGAGGAGGTGGCAACACCAACCAATGAGGAGCAACCATCTATCAGACTAAAGATAGCAAAGTATCTTCCCAAGATAGCTAATGGATGCTCACATGTAGGAAGATGACACCTCACAACCATTCACCTAATAAGACATGCTTTATTAACCTAAGCGAGATTATTAAAAGTGTAGGAAAAACCTAGCAAAATAGGAAAAATAAAAAACTACACTAACAGAAATTGAATAGTATCTACTTTCTTTTCTTTTTCATCTAGTTGTAGCATAATAGGAGAAGATGTTAGCTCTCTAAAAATAACATTTCTACTATAGAAAACCTTAGCAATCATAAGATCCCAAAGCTTGTATCCTTTCACACCAACATTGTATTCAATAAAAATACATTTGATGGCTTTGTTTTCCAAATTAGATCTTTTCTCCTTTGGAACATGTGCACAAGCTTCACAACCAAAAACATGAAGATGTCTAATTGAAGTATTCTTACCAGACCACACCTCCATGGGTGTCTTATTAACAAGAGATGATGTAGGAGATCTATTAACCAGATAGCAAGTAGTGGCCATAGCTTTAGACCAAAACCTTTGTTCAAGACTAGCTCCACTAAGCATACTCCTAGCATTCTCCATCAGTGTCCTATTCATTCTTTCTACAACTCCATTTTATTTTGGAGCATAAGGAGTTGTCTTATTCCTCTCGATACCTTGTTCTTTATAAAATTGTTTTAACTTTATTGAGCAAAACTCACCACCATTGTCAGTTCTTACACACTTAATCTTCTTGCTAGTCTAATTCTCTACAAGGGATTTAAATTCTTTGAACCAACTAAAGGGTTGTGTTTTATTTTTTAGGAAATAAATCCATGTCCTTCTACTATAATCATCTATGAAAGATAAGTAAAATATAGACTTGGAGATTGAAGGAAATTTTATAGGACCAAATACATCAGAATGAATAAGATCCAAAACATATGAAGATTTGTGAGAACTAGAGTAAAATTGAACACAATTTTGTTTACCATAGACACAATGTTCACAAAAGTCAAACTCAAGATTAAAATCATTTAACCCCTCAGCAAGATTCTTGTTTTTTAGGGTTTTGAGACCCTTCTCACCAATGTGGCCAAATCGTAACTGCCACAACATTGTATTTATGTAGGAAGCTTGTCTTCCAAAGTGTTTGCACCCTTAGGTACACATTTTGTACTACCATTAGAACCAATAACCATAATCTTCTTTACTCCTCATTCAAATGGTGGGGATGAAGTGATACTTGCTCTCTTCTTTGAAATAGAAGAATTATTACACTGAGAAATGCATGCATCAAGTTGAAACATAGTACCTCTCCTAGTACCCTTAGCAAGCACCAGAGCTCCTCTAATCATCTTGAATCCATCTTTAGAAAAACCAACTTGCACACCTACATCATTCAGTATACTTATAGATAATAGGTTTCATTCCAAACTAGGGATGTGCATTACCCCGTTGATCCCCTTTACTCATCCATTAGGGAATCTGATAGTGACTTGTCCTCATCCAACTATCTCTAGGTGAGAATCATCACCCAAGTACACCTTTCCACCATCGAAAACTTCATACTTTGAGAACTAGCTTTGATGAGAGGTCATGTGGAAAGAAGCACCCAAGTCTATCAACCAAACATCATCAGATGAATGCACTACCAAGGCTATAATGAAAGAATTTCCATCTTCTTGAGATTTTTGCGAACCTAAATCTAAGGCCTTCTTCTTCTTTGGTTCTTTACAGTATTTATGGAAGTTCCTAGACTTATCATAGTTCCAAAAATTTTCCTTGGACATTCTAGGAGTCTTTGATTTTCTTTGAGATTTGGATCTACCCTTTCTAGACTTGTTGTCATTTTGCTTCCCTCTATCTTTGGATCTCCATGAATAGAAAGAGCTTCCTTAGCCGAATTCAAATATTTTCTCTATGTCTCCTTAGATAACAATGAAGGCACCACATCATCCACTCAAAAAGTGATTAAAGTACTTCCAAGAGCCATCACAAGATGATCCCATGAATCTGGAAAGGCACATAATAGGGTCATACATCGATCATCCTCCTCTACCTTGACACTAGATGATGTCAACTATGCAATTAGTAAATTAAAAGCATTTAGATAATATATAATAGATCTTCCTTCCTCCATTCTTATAAAATAAAACTTCTTCCTAAGGAACAACTTGTTCACCATAAATTTGATCTGATACATAGACCCAAGTTGTGTCCACAAACTATTTGCAGTCTTCTCATCAAGAATATTTAGGAGAACTGAATTAGCTAGATAGAGTCTAATGAGACCCTTAGCTTTTTTATCCTTGAGATCTTAATCTACTTGAGATATTTTTGTGGGTCTCACATCAAGTGAAGCTACCTCCCATAGATCACGATCTTCAAGAAAGTCTTCCATCTTGAGTTTCCACAACTTGAACTTACTGCCATTAAATTTCTCCACCTCCATTTTTTTTTATGGTAAACTAGCCATCTCAATTTGCAAATAAGATTCAAAATTCTCTACACAAAACTCCCACTCAACTTGATATTAGCTTAAAAAACCCTACCCAAAAACTAGGATCAAAAGTTGATCAAGATTTTATACCACTTGTAAGGAAACTTAGGTGTGGAAACAACTTCCTACATTAATCTCTTAAGGAAAGTATTGTGAAAATTCTTATTAAATCCTTACAATTTTAGATTAAATATTATGTAAACAATAATATTGCAGTCAACCATGAATACAAAAAATAGATAGAGAAATAAAACACATAAACACAAAGATATTTCAATGGGGAAAAACCTTTCAGTAAAACAACCCCACCCCTCCAAAACCTGCACAATGTATTATCTTCAACACAAAAGGTTACAACACACTTGTACAATACACTTTCTCTCACTACTATCTACAACCCTAAAAATGCTTAAATCATGTATTTTCCCTTTTAGGAAACTTCCAATGAACAATCATATCAGGGTTTTACCGTTCTCTAGAAAAGTAACAACCAAAAACAAATTCAGGCCAATGCCTCGAAACTCGCATGTGAGTTGGAGACTCAAGTGTATAGTACTCGATCAATTGCCACATGTCTTCACATCTTCACCCATCATCAAATCTTCCAAAGATAGCTCTTATGCATCATAGGAATCTGTCATAACCATTTCAGCCATGATATCCTTACACATAATTTAAGATGTTGACACATACAAGTGGAGTGACACATCAACATGCCAATTAGACATGTACGCTCACACTTAATTACATTATTTACAAATAATACCTTTACAAAACAAATAATAAGAAAAAGAATTATCTAAGGTTGAGACACCTTATTCCTAACATTACCTAACCTATCCAACACCCAAAATCAAGCTTTTATCCAACAAGCCTTTGAATATGTCATTATCAGTGATATCCTATACAAAGAATCCATTGACCCAATTATCCTCAGATGCCTTGATTCACAAGAGGAAGACATGGTATCACATACAATAGATGATGGTATATCTCAAGGCCATTCTAGTGGTTTGATTTTAGCTACAGACTTCGAATGAATCCTACATATTTATGGCCACTTGTGGGTCTAGAAGTTATTAGCTAGTAGCATTGACAATAGATTCATCTCTAGCATTCATCAGCAACATTCATGGTTCCATCTAAAAATCCTGAGAAAAATAGCAAAAAAGTAGCAAAAAGTCATGAAAAAGAAACAAAAAGGTGAAAAAAGTCATGAAAAAACTGATACCTTAGTGAAAACCTAACAAACATGCATCTTTGTATGAAAATTTGAGTAAAGAGAAAAATTTTGTCCAAAAATGAAAACCTAGTAAATAGGCACATTAGACAAGTACCATGGTGAAAACCTAGCAAATAGGTGTCATGCATAATCATTTGTTGCTCCTCCATCTATTGGGATTTCATATGGTTATTCTTCCTCTTGTCATTCCTTGATTACATCCTTCATATTGTAAGACATTACTAGTCCTGGATCATGGCCTAGGAGCTGGTTAGTATCTATTGTTATCTCACCCAAGTGTCACTAGTCTGTACATACTCTATCTTTTGCCTTTGTACATAGTTTGTGTCTTTTCCACGGGCATGTTACCTACACAATGCATGAGTTTGAAATTGAACTTAGGGAATGTCCCTAAGTACACATTATCCACTAGACTTATCGCATATTAGAGTGGAGCTAACACTTGTGACTCCTTTATGATCCTAAAAAATCCTCAAAAATTTAGATATGATCCTTAAAAAATCCTAAAAAACTCAAATATGATCCTGAAAAATCCTAAAAACTCAAATATGATCCTAAGAAAATCCTAAACATTGAGATACGATCCTGAAAAAATCCTAGAAATTCAAATATGATCCTTAAAAAGGCCTAAAAATTATAAAATCTCCTGAACAAATCACTAAAAGTCATAAAATGTCCTAAAATAAACCCTAAAAATCATAAAATGTCCTGACTAAATCACTAAAAATCACATAGTGTCCTAAAATAAACCCTAAAAAATCATAAAATGTACTGAAATAAACCCTAAAATTTGTAAAATGTCTTCAAGAAATGAGCAATGTAAACACATCAAATATCCTCAAAATCCTAATATTACAAAAACCACTGAACATTTGCAATAAACTTGTAAATAGTCATTGTGGATAATCACCCCTTTTGCTTAAACACTTGCACTTTTGCAAATTGAAATTCAAAGCGCTGCATTTCAATAACAATCTCATCTCAACCTATTATCAAAGCAATGTGAACTAAAAATCAATCCAACTTGTCACTATCAACTGGACCAACAATCAAACTTATCCTATCACAAATCTAATACAAACCAAAAACACTAAAAAGAAAGTAATAATGGACAAGAATAGTTTTTGGCACACGTTGTTTAGTGAGTGATTTATTTTTTCTTTGTTTTTCTTCGATCATGTTCCTATATCACATCATGATATTAAATGATCTATGAGAGTGGTTGGGATGGTTCATGTTCATCTTTTGTTTTGTCTATTAAATGTACCTTTGAGAGTCTAGGACATGTATATATGCCTCAAGAAGGACAAGGTCATTTTTTTTCTACGTCATGCTTGTTTATGCAAACACTTTGCCTTGGCACTTGAGCCCTTTATGCCATGATGCATTGCATCCCATTTGCCATATCAAAATAAAGCTCCTTTTACATATAGTGTACTTTATGTAAGAAAAAATCCTCACATGGCATTCACGCCATTATTTATTTCATTTGCATTCATTTTATATCATTTTACATTTCATGAGAAAAACATGTGGAAAAAATAAAGGTATCATTTCCTAAGCATAACATGTGATAAACTAATGTATGATATCATCATTTAAAGTCCACATAGACAAGAATAAAAATACATCCATATACAACACATAAACATGTGCATAATCTATCTCATATAGTCATCATAACATAGGTACATTTCATAAATGTCTCAAAAAGTATCAGAGTACATGATTATGGTTTACACCAATACTAATTTTCCATAGGCATGAACCATGAAAGAGCATATAAAAAAACAAAGGAAGCCCCTCTAAATATGAGAATGTCTATGTCAACCTATATTGTCCCTAACCTCATGGCCTCTATCTTGCCTTGAGGATGACCCCTCACCTATGTATGGTGGCCTTGCTGGTCCTATCACACCTCCACTACTTTGCATCTACCATGAATGTGATCTTGTTGTTTGATAGCTCGATATCCTTTTCTTTGGTGGCATTGTTGGTTTATAATGATCCCTCCAATGTTGTGCCTCTGCATGTGTCACAGCCATCATCATGGTCATCTCTCAAAATGATGGATCCCTAATACTACTAATAAAGTCTTGAGACTCCTAAACTACTCTCTACCCTCTATACTACTACATCCCTCTCTGTTGTAGCCTGATCTTGGGAAACTATCATTGCATCCCTCTCTATTTTAACTTGATCAATCACTACCTTGTGCTCCTCTAACTAACTCTATAGCCCTCTCACCTCCATCATTTATAACTCTAATTGCTTAGGCCCTATCTTTAATGGTACTAGTATACACTCTGTGACATCTATTGAATCCTCCTCTATATCCATCGCCATAGTATCAACACCTCCATCCTCTGCTCCATCTGACTCTCCTCTAACCTCCTTGTCATCCTCTCCCCCATCACCATCCCCACCCCCACTATCTCCACCCTTTTTTTCATCTCCTCTCTCATCATCATCTCTGTCATTATTTTCCTCCCCATCCTCTTCATCATCATCTTCCCTATCCTCCTCTTCACCTCCCCTCCCACCATCCCCCCCTCTCACCTCATCATCCTCCCCATCCTCCCCATCATTGTCTCCATCCTCATCAACCCCCACTTCATCCTCTACCTCCTCTTCACCTTCACCCTCCTCATCCTCCTCTCCATCAGGATCTTCATGTGGTCTTGTACATCATATTGGAACTATCTTATCTATCAATACTCTTGGTTGATGTTGAGCAAACCATGTGTCATACACCACTATAGTACCCACATCTATCTCATTTTCCACTACTCCCCATATCCTAGGTTGTAGCTTCTCTAACTATGCATAGGCCACATGTGTCCTAATCATCACTGCCCACTCTCTGATCTCTACCCTAGATCGAGTAAACAATGCAAGACTTGTAGGCACATCCTACCCCTCACTAAACTGTCAGTGTACTTTCTCTGGTAGGTACATCTCAATCACTAAGTGTCCAATCATTATGAACCCTATTTGATAGCACTCATGTCTACAGTACAAAAGGTGGACCTCATCATCATCCCACCCCAAGAAATCTCTATAAGGTCTCCACATAAATTGTCATTGTGTCTAGCTGATGCCTAAAAACCCAAGTGTACCCTAGTGATCTTTGTGCTAGTATCCATCTATAGCTATATGCATAAGGAATAGGACCCTATCCACAACCCAGTAAATTTGATATTAGTAACCCACCCACAACCCAGCAAATCACTACAATAAGTTGCTCATGTCGTGTCACCAATATCTCCCATCTAATCTCATAATCTTGTATCCCTAGCTCCACATCTTTGCATCCAAACATCTGGTGCAATGATGCTCACCCAATATTAGGGTCATATACTATCAAACCCCCATGGATCAAAATCTAAAGGATGTGCCATACATCCTCTAAGGTCACAGTAGCCTCTCTTGTGGGTGGATGAAATGAACTAGTCTTTGAATGTGATTGCTCTGTCAGCACTATCAATAACCCCCTGTTACCTCTCACCTCAAGCATGAATGTAATATAGTACAACCCAAGCCTTGGTAAGGTCTCCCACTCACTAGTATTATATAAGGATGTAAAACCAAACTCTAAGGTCTATGGTTCATTGTCTACAACAAGGGAAGGTCTTCCTACATTACCATATGTTGCATGTCAAGTTTGTGGCTTTCTACCAAGTCTAACCCATGTTTGACCTCATTTTGACAAATTTTACCTAATTTTGACCATGTTTAACTATTTTGACCTATGTTTTGATCTCTTTCTGGGGTTTTGACTAAAAATACCAAATTTTGGGTCCTTTCAAGTTCATCTACCTTGTTTTCAACCCTCTACCTACCTATCTTTCAATGTTCTCCAAAATATACTTTAGGGTTGACTAAGTTTGACCTTTTTTGACCATTTTTGACTAGGTTAACCTATGTTTTTAACTCTTCCTAGGGTTTTGAACATGTATACCAAATTTTGGGTCATTCTGAGTTTATTTGCACTTTTTTTGACCCTCTACATCCTTCCCTATCAATGTTCTATCAGGTTTGACCTAAATCATTTGACCAATTTGACCAAATTTGACCATTTTTTCTTGATTTTTCTTTTTTTGTGACATCATCATAGATTATTGGGCATGCATGGTATGTTTTAGGCCATGTTGGGCTCATTTACACTATTTTTGGGGGCCTAGAGCATCCTAGAGTGCAGTTGGGGATCTCAAATATGCTCAGTGTGCACTTGGTCATGCCAAGTGTGCTTACTATGCACTTGGTCATGCCAAGTGCACTTACTATGCTCTTGGTCATGCCAAGTGCACTCAGTGCACACTTGGGTAAGCCAAGTGTGCTTAGTGCACGCTTAGGTGCATTTTGAGTGCACATGGGGTAGGTGGATGCCCTAATTTACCCCCAGGACCTCGATTGGGCCTCGTTTAACCCCTAACTAATCCCAACATGAATGGAAAGCATAAATGTCATAGAGAGGGCCTTGATGTACTTACTGGTGGTCCTACATCTTCTTGTCATCAGTAGGTACACACTCATTCACCATTATGTTGCTCCCTAGATAGTCGGCCCATCTTCCTTGCTCTAGAACCCTTTTCTTCCAAATGAGAGGGTGAAAATGACTTCCAAACCATCTAAAAGCCCTTTTATATCCCTATTTCTACCTAGATGGACATGCAAGAGGCATTTGATGTGTTGGTTGTGATGCTTTTTGTTCTCCAAACCCCATAACTTTTGTATTTTGATCTCTAATTTGCGATTCATCAGTTGCTATGGATTTGTCCTCTCATTGTTGATGAATTGACCTATCCTTTGCATTATTTGGTCAATTTCTCAAGGGGGAACCCATATATACCACCCCTAATGGGGCATTCTTTTGTGGCTTTTTTATCAGTATTCTTTGACAAAACACTCTAAATCACATTGTATCAAAGAGGGGGAAAATGTAGACGCTCAAAAATGGTTCACATCTATTGTTTGTTCACATTTTCATACCAACACATCTCATTTTCTCATTTCACTAATTCCAATCTTTTGGCCAAATTTATTATCATTCAAGCATGTTTCGACAATATCCTTCATCAATCGTATCCTCCTCTACATCAATTGTAGATCATTTTTAGGGTCATTTCCTATTTTATCCAAAATCCATGAAATCAACTCCAAATCATTTCAACATCATTAAAATCACATCTAATAAACCCAAAACCATCTAAACATCATTAAAATCCTTTCTAATCGACCTAGAATCATCCCAAATTAATCTAGAATCATCCTAAAATCATCCCAAATAAACCCCAATCAAGCTTAAACATGCCAAATGTCTCAAATCTATCATCATCTATCCAACCCTAGGAATTTTTGTATCCCTCAACACCTTGGCAACCTATCAAACCTATCAAATTTGACCTTAGCAATGTCATGTCCCTTAGCACTAAGTCAAACTATAATTTTTATCATCTAATTAATGACATTCTTGAGTCCCTTAACTTTAGATCATGGTATTATCCAATCAATTTAATAATATTGACAATGTTTGTCGATGTTATTATGGTCAATCTTATCAATCAATTTCAATCCTATGGCATTTAGAATGTCTGTTAAATGTCACATGTTCTTAATTCATGTCATGTGTCCTTGGCATGTTGTCAATCCTAATCGCTCAATCAATTTGATCATGGCTTTGATCTACCCACCATCATCCTAGTTGATCTGCATAATCATCGCATTTCATCTTTCATTTATCTAATCAAATTGGCCAATCAGTTACTAATTTATCCTATAGGATTAGATAACTCATAATCTAATCCTATGTCATTTCAATCATTTTCATCTTGCATTACTAATTATTCTTCCTATGAGAATTCTCAATTTCCTAAGTCCTATTTTCCAGCTCTAATTTCTAAATTACTAATTTCCATTTGTGTGGATATATGAATTTTTAATTCAAATATTCCACCTAGCCTTGACACATGGACATGATGCTTCATAGATATTCTCCCTAAATTTGGCTAAAATATGTCATATTGGATATTCCTTATGCATGTCTATAATAAGCCTCCATCATCATAGATTCTTGGCTACAAGTGGATTTGAGGTGTCATATGCACATCATAGATTCTACTCCACATTTAGCCATGTTGACTTTCATACATCATAGAAGCCTACATTTGGCATCTCTTGTCATATTTGCCATAGATATTCTACGAAATATCATGCCAAGTTGCACATTCAAATCATCAAGTGTCCATTCTCTCATTCAATTCTCTCCTTTTGCACTTGGGCTATAAATTGAGCCATCTTGCTCTCATTTTTTATCCTTAAGAAGGACATCTCTTAGAACCCATTAGGCTTGAACCATACTTCTAGTACTCTAAATAGAATCATCTCATCATAGGATTTTTCCTTCAATTTTGTGCACTATAGGCAATTGGAGCTACATCAAATGGAGAAGAAAGAAGGACATGGAGACTACAATTAAAGATGGTGTGTTCATTTGTTTGATTTCCTTTATTCTTTGATTGGTTTTCATGGTATATTAGAAGGGTTTAGTGTATTTTTATTGATTTTTTGTGGTTTCTCATAGTATTCTAGGTTCTAACTCATTTTCTAGTCCTACACATTGACCTTTGTCTTTCCATAGTTCACTTCATTTTTTGATATTAGTGCTTAGTTCATGCAATCCCTGCATAGGTGACCAACCCTCTGACAATCAAAACATACTGGTTCAAAATTTCTCCAATTTTGTGATCTTCCTCTGAGATGTATCTTTGCACAATTTTCTGCAATATGTCCTTACTTTCCACATAACTAACAATCGACCCAAGTATTGTAATCCCAATTTATAGTATTTCCTTGCCTAGTTTCTTTACCTTGACCTTTGGGTGTCCAGGTATTCTTTTCTTTAGATCCATAATCTTGTGTCTTATGACCATGCTTTTGACATGTCTAATAATAACCTTCAAATCTAGATGTAGTGTGTGTTTATTGGGTCTTTGATTTACATTCATGCGTTTGATATGCATGCTTGTTACAATTGAAAAAATTACCATTGAATTTAGGCTTGGGATTTTAATTATCAGTTTTTCTCCTACAAATGTTTACTATGTGACCTAGTTTTCCATAGTGATAGCATGTAGGATTCTATTCCTTCACATTCCTTTGTTCTCCATGTTTTGATGACTTGCCTTTCTCAAAAGATGATATGAGCTTGGTATAGCCGAATATAGTAGTGTCATGAGGTATTATTTGTGCTCTTTTTTATTCATCACATTGTCTCATAGCCTCTCAATATCTATTCATTCTCTCCATGATTTATTTTTTAGCTCTCAACTCACCCTTTAGTTGATTGTTCTTAGATCTAAAATTTGCAATCTCTTCTACCTTCCTAGTGAACTCACGACTGGCACTTAATAATTGATTGACCTTGTCAAATTGATTGTGAATCAGCCTTTTTACTTCATTAACATGTCATGTAGCCATCTTCCTTTTACTTCATTAGTAATTACCTTGTCTTCTTCATCTTTTTTCTTTTGTTCAGTCATTTCACATAGCCTTACTAGATTCTATTTCATGTTCTCTCATCAGTGCTCTTATTTCATCCATCAAAATTTTATTCTCCTCCAATACATCTCCTATTTTTGCATCAATTTCATTGGATCTACCTTTGTTATAGAGGTATTTAATCCTTTCTTCTCTATTTTGTCTCATTTTGTTGAATCGTCATCTCCTTCCTTTTTTAGGAATTTCTTCAGCTTCTCCTTTGTAGCCTTGACTACCTCAAATGCAAGCTACAAATCAATCTTTGGATTCTCAATAACATGTCCCAACTTGTAGGCTTCCATCTCTAAGATTTTTGACATTGAAGTGGTTAGACTTATTCCTTAGGGAATAAGGCTCTAATACCAATTATTGCAAATCTAATAGGGAAAGTAAGATGTTGAGAGGGGGGCTAGATTAGGATTTATAAAATTTTCACCACTTCAAATATGAGTCACATTCATGCTTAATTCACTACACACATCTTTGCCTTAACCTTAAACTTCAACATGCAACATCATATATCAACATGTGATATCAGATATAACATCTAATAACATGAATAACACATATAAGAAATAAATAAACACATGATACCATATATGGTAACACAAAAATCCTCCAAGCTAAAGGTAAAACTATAGTGGAGATGACACCCACAAAATCTTCACTACTACAGCAATAAAGTGCTCCTATTAGGGCTAAAAAGTTTGATTACTTCTGATAATCTACACTATTAGGGATCTACCATGTTAAGAGCTTATGACATTGTTAAATCTAACTTGATTATAGGATTTTACATCACAATAAAGTGAGTACTCTATTAGAAGACTTACAATAGGCCTGTTAGGACCACTCTATTAAGAGATTCATCTAATCCACTAGTTAGAATGAAATTAGTACCATGATCCTTCACTTTGTATTAGGTTTCTAATGATAGATCTTCTCTTTCCAATATTCAATCACCACAATATGATAGATATACCTTATCCCTCTCTACATTGCTCAATCGCCTTAATCCTTCAACCTCTAAATTACCTTCAACTACACAATCCTCTCACTTACAACTTCAACGTCACTTTAGCAACAAAAACTCTAAATTAGGTCTTAAACCCTCCTCAAATAATCATCCAATGAAGCTTCTAGATCTTTATCAATGATCACAATTCATTCTTTTGGTGTTGGACATTTCCATTTTTCTAATTGGCTAATAGCACAACATAGGCATCAGTGATCTATAATTATAGGCCTAATTACCTCTATAGCTAACTCCTCGATCATATAAACATGCTTCCAACTTGGAAAAATGGTTTACATAAGAGTTTTTGTCATTCCAAACTCAAATACATCAAATTTTTTTGCTCAGCTCATATATCTTCTTGCACTCAACTCTTCTTGTTCTAACATGTTATCCCTCAGCATGACCTTCACTTGTCCATAACTAATTTTACCTTCTATATTTCTTAGCACATGTTGCCTTCTAAATCACTTGACAACTAGTGAAGTTCTTGGCGATGTTGCGCTCGACAACTATATATGCCTTGGCACCAACTGAACTTTGTGCCTTATTGTACATGCACTACTCTGATTAAAGTCTCATGGGGGGTTTATATTTTGCCTTTTTTTTCGATCCACCTTTGTCTAGTAAATGTCCCTTTTGTGACATTAACCTCATGACATGTCTAAGATTGATCACATCAATATGCACATATGTATTTTTTTGTGCATTTTAATTGTGGTTCCTTGACATGTAGTTCTATTGGCCTAGTTTTCTAGTTGTTTATCAACTCACCCTTGTCTACATTAGGGAGGTTTCTTCTTTTGGTTCTTATACTTCATTGTATCGATAGAGTGAGCTATGCGTTTAATATTTGTTCCTATGTACAAGGTGGATGTAGTGGTTGGGTACCTATGAATTTTGATGAGATGGATCATTTACCATATAGAACTCTTCTTTTTGTTTCTATTTTGGATGCATCCTTCTATGTTTGATTGATCAACTCTTCAG
The DNA here is from genome assembly GCA_028749045.1 of Cupressus sempervirens. Classification (NCBI taxonomy): domain Eukaryota; kingdom Viridiplantae; phylum Streptophyta; class Pinopsida; order Cupressales; family Cupressaceae; genus Cupressus; species Cupressus sempervirens. Next base: position 191,716,778 of record CM053785.1, read on the forward strand.
GCTCTGGTGTTTCATTCCATCTATATCTTTGAGTTCATTTATTTGTCTTTGTGTACCTCCTGATTCAAGTAGTGTCTCCTTAGGGTGCTCATGCAAGTGACAGTCATCTCTACCTAATTAGGTTCTATTTTAGTGGAGGTTCTTCATATTATTAGTTACATTTTTGAAAAATCATTACAGTTTTTACATGCTTCAGTGGTGTTCTTCATGATCATCATTTTGTTCCTATCTTTTGGGACATTCACTAGTTTGGAGGCTTCTATAGTCCTTCACTAGTTCTTTCAGCATTCTTTTCACCTCTTCTTGGAGTAGGGTTTTTCTCATGTGGTTTTCTCTATTTTTCCTCTTTATACATATTTGGTTGTGCTTGGGTACCTGATTGGGCTTTGTTGTTGAGACCCAAATCTACTTTTAATAGTAGTTTCTACTTATAGTAATAAGGTGTTTTCTTATCGTCTCTATTTACTTAAGCTAAATTTTAGGTGTAATAATTAATTATTTTTATTAATTATTATCATGCAACCTGGGATATTTCCCTTTAGGATTTCTACCGTTTAGGTTTTACCTTTCACCTTTTATAAGGATAGTAATTGTAAATATATTCATTCATTCAATACAATTTACAATTCTTTTTGCATATAAAGAATGTCTCATCTTTTGTGGATCTATGAATTCTATCCTCCATAGCTTGTGCATCTCTCTTTCTATGACAAGTATTTTCATGCAGTGATTCCTTGGAGTTGTGGGTTGAGCTTTCATCAACTTCAACATTATCAATGAATAAAAGTAAATATCTCTTACCATAATAAGTCCTTATCTTAGTCTAACCAAATAGATTTGCATGAAACAAATCTAAAATCCCAATAACATTATATGACTTGTTCTTGAATGTAGATCTTGATTATTTTCCCATAGTGCATTCCTATCATAATGTGTTAGAAGGCTTTATCAACTTTGGTAAATATCCCACATTATTAGTAGCACTGATCTTCATAATATTATTAAATTTGACATGAAAAAAATATCTTATTCTATAGAAATGTATCATCAATCTTCACTACCAAAAATATAATCTCTAATGTATTCAAATTAAATATATTACCTCTGGTATTTTTTCCAGATGAAATTTGATTTCCTAAATTATTTATAATGGTTTACATTCCATCTTTTAATTGTATACTGTAACCTTTTTCAACTAATGTCCATAACTCAAAAGATTATTCTTGAGTCCACTAACAAATAAGACATCATTAGTATTTTTATTAATGACATGAGTAGTTGAATGTCTTCCATTGATCAAACAATGAACATTGTCACTATCAAATCTAAAAAATAACACCTCCATACTTATCAAGATTCACAAATTTGATCATATCATATATCATATGGTGTGAACATCCACTATCTATTATCTATTCATTTGTATTCTCTATCCAGGTTATAACCAAGGCTTATTTGATCATATGGATTTCATCCTTAATATCTATAAAGATAATTTCTTCCTCAATATTATTATATTCATCATTAGCAGCACCTTCACTAGTAGTGTAATAACATTTCTAGGTATATCTAGGCTTAAAATTCCTTGGTTTATGTTAGGAACTCTCTCTGAACATCTAGATGCAAAATGATCCATCTTGTTACATACAAAATATTTCAAATTCAATTTTTCCTTCATGCTTACCTTGACCTCTTGACAAACTCTTAGATATTATGACCTCTAATTCTTCTTGCTTCCTTTTCTCTCCCTTAAGTTCTTCCCATTACTTATCACATCTACCGAATCTTAGAGAACTAGTAAAACTTGTAGAACTATCATAAGAAATATTATTATTTCCCTTATGAATAGTAGCTTTAAATATGTATTCTACCTTAGGTAAAGTATGACCAAGTTTATTTATTTCAAAGTTAGGTAACTTAGCAACTAATATTTTGAATAATTTTTGTCTCCTTAATAGAAGCAACCTTGGTATTATAGAAATATGTAAAGCATTTGAGAATTTTTGGCACAATTTTGTCTTTTGGTAATGATTCCTCTAAAAACTCTAATTCATATGTCCTTATGTTCTCATCTCCACTTACCATCATAGATTCTAACTTTCCTTTTAGACTTTTCAACCTCTCTTGTTGTACGAAATTTTCACCTTTATTAAGTAATCAAAATTTATCCAAATCTCATGAGAAGTATCAAGTTCTGGATCATATTTATATATAGCTAGGGCACTAAGTAAGGCTTCCTCATAAACCATATTACAATATAAACTCTTCATCTGAGCTTAACCTTCATTAACATACTTTTTAATATTCTAGTGCTCTATAGCCATTCAATTCAAGTGTTTAATCATATTTCTTTTCCATAGTGCATAGTTAGTTACATCAAAATTTAGACTATCCTTCTTTGAGGATATTGTAGATTACCTCAATTGGTTAAGCTTCAAAGAGAGGACTAAAGATATATAATACCATTTATTAGTAATAACAATACACCACACACAATTGAGAGGGGTAGGGAGTGAATGAGTTGTGATGAAATTAAAACATTAAACCATCATTAACTTATTGCATATAAAACCTTTAAATAAATGCAAAGAAAATACCACTAGAGCACATAACATTATTAATTTATTCTTGAGGAAAACCTAGTTAAGGAAAACCCTAGGGAGGATCAAACCCACAAGATGATGTATTAGTACATATAAAACCTTGTTAGAGATAATGCATAATGCAATGCATTTAGGAACTCAATTGGAATTTTCTACTTTATAAAAAATAGGTAAATAACCGTGATTGGACAAAAATCAAATTACAACAAGGAAATTGAAAAAGTGAACAACAATTCATTGAAAAATAATCAACTGAAATAAATTGACCTAAAGCATCAACTATGAAAATAAAATTCGTTTGAATCATAACATTAGGTTCCACTCATACCTCTTCGTAATCAACTTTAATCCATCATCTAATTGAAACTCACACTAATAGCTTCGCATCATATCACCCTATAATCAATACACATTCCAAACTCACAAATGAATTTACTTTCTTATACAAGTCTTAAACACTTATTAGGTTGAATCAATATGCAGCCTAATAAAAAAATTGCATCACCCAATGTGATTTGTTAAGTATCAGCTAGAATACATATAGAATATATTATAATAACAATTGTCATGCTATCATCAAATAGATAATCATAATAATTCAAACAACATGTTTACTGATAGATTTTGCTAGGAAATAAATTCTCCTTCATTTTACAATGAAAAATACTCTCTTTTGTATCAATAATCCTCAAGAAAAATTATATATAAACATGAATTTACATCTATATGAAGTATTCTAATTTATAGACAAAAATTCTACTCTACCAAAACTCACTCATCAAAATACTAGATCATTGTCTAAAATAGATCTTAGTAAATACTAACAATAACCAATCTTCATCAAATCCTCAATAACTTCATTGAATCAACTCACAATCACATGTGATGGAAATCATAGCATGTGGACTCAATAAACATCATTCCATAACATCTACAAAAATAGGTGCATCCAATTGTTTCTCCATCAAACTTATCCTTATATTGATCACTAGTGTGGTTATAGTTTAATAAGTAGATAAGTTGACATTAATAAAAAGACATTAATCTCAAACATAACCAAAAATAATTCACCCTCAAATAATCGAACAATATCTATCTCTAATGAGAGATGCAAATTTTGACTGTAAAACTCTAGAGATGCCAGGAATATGTCAACTTCAGGCAACCTATACATGAGAGAGATTAAAATAGAGGTCTCAAGGTTATGACTTAAATTATATATTTAAATCTACCTTTTTGGATCTGAAATTACATCAATTTGAATCTACACACTAGAAAATGAGGATTTTTTTTTTTGTTGGGTGGGGGGGTGGAGTAAGTGATAAGGGGATTTCCTTGGTTAAGCCCTTCTATATGCACTAGCCTTGAAATTAATTAAAGCATGTAAAGAAATATATATTTAATTATACCTCTCTTGTGAAACCTTCATGGATAGTTTTGGGTCCTCTATGTCCACAAGTATGTATATTTCTTGTATGTACATAGAAGGTAGAATGTAGGATGTCTTTAACTAATGCAATAGATCAACACTTAGCCAATTCTTTAGATCATAGATATTTGAATGCCTGATGTAAAGAAGGAAGAAGAATGAATGATTTAGATATCCTCCATTGATGGCTAACTGCTTTGCTTCCTATGGAGAAATTGTGTGTGTGTGTGTGTGTGTGTGTGTGTGTGTGTGTGTGTGTGTGTGTGTGTGTGTGTGTGTGTGTGTGTGTGTGTGTGTGTGTGTTATATATGTATATATACATGTGTGTGTGTGTGTGTGTGTGTGTGTGTGTGTGTGTGTTTATATATGTATATATACATGTGTGTGTGTGTGTGTGTGTGTGTGTGTGTGTGTGTGTGTGTGTGTGTGTGTGTGTGTGTGTGTGTTTATATATGTATATATACATGTGTGTGTGTGTGTGTGTGTGTGTGTGTGTGTGTGTGTGTGTGCACACAGATAGAGAGAGAGAGAGAGAGAGAGTAAAATGATTTAATGCTTGATGAATGAATGGAATAAAATCCATCAATGAATTCTAATAACTTTTTCAAGTGTGTGGTTGATTTGTATGTTGATTTATAGTGAGAAATGTGGCAGACAAGAAGATGTGTCTAGATATGGGGTGTGAAATTTCATGTACAACACATAAGTATTGAGAGAGTTATGATCATTTAAAGTATGATAATACAACTTGGTTAGTAAATTTATCATAGACAATGAATTGTTTTATTGGTATATCAAATATATGATGCCCAAAGAAAAAGAAAAAACTTAGGATTTATGATTTATACTCAGATATATGGTCATGGTTATAGTTGTGCTTGATTTCATTTATAGGAAGGTGTATTATGAATCCATTAAATAAAGTATGGGAAGGAAAATGAATAATAGGTTTTTTTTTTTTTTTTTTGATCTCTAATTGGTAACATGTAGGCCATTTTCAGTAGATCATGTTCTTTGTTGAATCGATATTGATTCAAATAGATGATCAAGTGGTACTAGTTGTACCATCTTAAAATGGAAGCACCCATAATTTGGAAATTTAGCTCATTCCATTTAGTGAATTTATGGTTCATGGATATATTTGTGCTTGGACAACTATATTTCCCACTCTAGTTTCTTTTGAATAGACTCTTTTTACACAACACCCGAGACCTCAAAATTGTGGACCCTAGGACTCCCTTGGGTATAGTCATCTCAAGTTGATATATACTTAGTGTATATTGACTCAAGTTGACCTATACCTAGGACCAAATTTTTTCTCCAATGCTTCAGTTAACTCACTTTGTTTAATCCTGAAAACTAGTATTTAAGGGAGCTTAAACATTTCTTTTTACATTATAAATGCATGAGAGACATTATCATGCATGCATAAGAAGCCATAATAATACTACTAAATTTATAGGGAGATACCTATGAACACATGAGACATCTATGATCAAGTGCATTAGCATCTTCAAGCATTCAAGTTATTCAAGGATTCATTGGGAACATTTTCCCTTTGAGATCTAAAATATATTATTGGTCATCAATGAAGGAGATCTACATTTCAGTCATTCATTTTAATATTCTTACTTCAAGTACATATATATCTATTTCTCTATGAATTGGTATTGACAAGATCCATCACATTCATAAATATTTCCTACATTCACAATTGAAGACTTGGCACTAATAGCATTTAGCATTGTAAAATCCTTCCTAACAAGGGTTTCATCAAGAGAGGTGAATTACCTATAATATATCTTTCTTCCTTACATGATTTACATATTATTTATTTTCAAGGTTAATTACTCCTCTAGGGATTGAAAAGAGTAATCCCTTCCCCAACAAACAAAACCATTTTTCTTTTTGTACATGTTCAAGACCAAAGTTTTGGATATAGATTGGGTATGATTTTCACAAAAAATTTAGGATATACAAAAGTTCAGGCTCTTGTATATGTTGACCCATGCCTCCAAGTTAACGTATACCCTTCATTTTGATATTTATGTCAGCCCAAGTCAACCTATATTAGGGACATGTCACTTTTGGGGTTTTATTTCTGTCAACTTCTTGATTTTAGCTCTGGTCTCTAGTTTATTACTATTGATTCTAATCTACTATTTTAAGGCATTTAAAGTATCTTTGTCTTCTTATTCTCAAGGTAATTCACATTCTCATTTTATCAATTTATGTTTTTGATTGGAATTATTTCATAATTAGGGTTGATTTTGTGTTTCTTGCATTTAAATCAATTAATCCTAGGCAAGTTAATCGGTCTACCTATCATTTCAAATTTAACTAGTTTAGCTTCACATAACAAAACTGAGGTGAATTTAAATTGCATGAAAGAGACTTTTGTACTTCCTTAGTATAATTTGAGTTTTGAATTATCATCCCTTTGTTTTACTTGTGTCTTTCTAATCTAACTTGAGTTATATCAAGAGTTATGCTTAGGATCCCCCCTTCGAACAAATATTATTGAGTTATTCCATTCCCCCCCTAAACATTGCAATGGACTAGACATGTCTCCCCTTTTTATTTTTATTTTGTGTGTATTTAGATTTCTTTATATCTTATTTGTGCATCTAGATCTACTTTGTATGCTCTTTTTTTCATTAGTGGTATTTAGATATTACTTTTCATTCTTATATTTATATTTGATTAAATTCTTCTTGTGTGATATCACCCTTTTATGAGATTTATCACATTGAGTCATGTTGGTTCCTCAAATTTTTGGTTGAAAACCTATGATTCTTTCCTACTCAATGTTGGATAATTCAACACAATTTGGAAAACAACTAGGATTGATACTTGATGATCAAACCCTCTACTATTTAGGCTCTCCCAACCTAGGCGGGTGTACCTTGCACATCAACTTCCCTATTATTCATATTTCTTGGATGGTACTCTTAAAAAAATCAAGTAACTTTGAAGAAAAAATCAAAACTTTGAAATTTTAAGCACTAAAATGTCTTATCAATATATTTTTAAGATTTGAGGAAACAATTAACTTGAGTATGATAGCGAACTCCACCAACTTCAATTAATCACAAACCTCAATGAATTAACCAATACCAATTCCTTATTCCAAGTGGGAAACATAGAGTTAGATTAGTATCAATTTTGATATTATCAAACCTTTCAAAGACAACACACACATAACATCAATTTCCATACAAAGAACTTTAACACAAAGCCCTAATTCAATTATTTTTAACTTCAACATTAGAAGACGAATCAAACAAAAATAATGATGCTTGTGATTTTTGATGATCAAGAGATTTCATTAAATTTCAATCTATAAATAGAAATATGAATCCAAGAGGATAATCTGGTAAATACTAATGAAGATTACTTTGTACAATGTCTGGAATAGAAAATAGAGTATTTGTATTAATTTTGAAAAAGTCTATACAATTGAGTGATGATTGCTTGCAATATCTACTAAAAAATATTTATAGATCATTTAATTTTGTGTTATGCTTTTTTCTTCTATTTGTATATGTATTTTTTGCTAAAATATATGTATATCTATCCTAGGGTCTTGGTATCTCTTCTTATAGAAATAAGAAGTGAAATAGTAGCTTCAAACCCTTAAAAATAACTGCCTACAACTAATTGCAACCAGACACAAAATATTTACATTAAACATAAAACAATTTTCTTCTTAATCATCAAGGTGGAAGGTCTTGGGAAATTTCTAGTATCTCATTCAAGTAGGCTCGTTCACTTGGTTGGTTTCCTCATTCTAGTAGCATCTACTCAATCTCGTCCATTTCCTCCTCCAACTTGAGCTTGTGGCAGTTAGTCACATAACTAGCATAATTCTTTCTCAGGTCCCATGTGTCTGTGCACATATTGTTGATGATATCAAACTGATCTTCTTATTCTAGAGAAAGGTCTAGCTATGTCATTGGCCTTAGCTCAAGTCCTTCTAGATTCTCCTATAGTTGTATACCCATATCTTCAACTTTAAAACTAGAGAGAAACTCTAGAACTAGAGGATTTGTATAGCTCTTATAGCTCAAAATTTTGTTGTGTCGTCACCTTACCTGAATGGATTAATATAATAGTATCATTTAGTGAGCCATCAATTCTAAAATCTTGTCAAAAAAATTCCACATATTCTTGGCTTGCATTTGTGCACCATTAATGTCTTTTCTAATTAAAACTTGCAAAATTTGCTCTATATTGTCCAAGATATCCTAACAACAATCATATTGCCTTGTCACATGCTTATTTGGCTATCCCTTCCAAAGTTGCGATGATTATTTATGTCAATTAGAGTTTTTTTTCCATTTTGAGGCACATCCCAAACACTGCTCATGATTTGGAAAAGTATTTCCATTTCGTAGGGTACCTTGATCATGCTCCCCAAAATCTTTAAAATTTCCATATCATGACCACCAAGTAGTAACATATGCAAAGTTCTAAAAATTTTCCATTTCACAAGCTATTCTCTTCCTCTTTTCCAAAATCATGACTTTGTACTATCTATGTGGAACCCTTTTGAAATAGTGAATATTTCCTTTTAGACCACTTCATGACTATCCTTGATGATATGGTGAAATTTTGCCATTTTGCACCACCCTTTATACAGTGTCGGTGAAGTAGTGGCTTTTTTTGTTTTTCTAGCTTCAAAATATGTTCATTCGAAATGGCAAAAAAAATATGCAATGATGAACCTTTCGATGCCCAATTTTGGGAAAATTTTGAGGGTACCACTAGTGGCTCTTTCTAGGGATGTATAGTGCTTAGAAATATGGCAAGAATCTAGCTATCTTTGGGAAAGAACAAACACAATGAGAAAAAAAAAAAGTTAAACAAATCAAAATTACTTAATTATACAAAATAAAAAATATCCAAATTGAACTAAAAGAAAAAAAGGTTTGAGGAACTATACATACACAAGGAAATCTTGAATGCTTCCATCTATTTCTTGTAAGAAATAAGAATTTTCTCTGGCCATGTCAAATATAACAAAGGGCCTAACCAAAAGGCATAAAACTTACCATGTTTGCCTTTGTCCTAATCTTTAACATTCCATTTTACCACCCAATTCCCAATTTTAAATGATCTCTCATTTTCTCTCTTGGTATGGAGATATTTAACCTTGTCAGAATTTGATATAGCTCTAATACCATGTAAGAATTTTCCTAAGGCAATAATTCAATGCTAAGATCAAGAAGATTAGTAGATAGCACAAGAGAGACAAGTGATGATCAAATGAGAATGGATATCAGATGGTTGGATGATTGGATGATGAGATAACTAGATATCAGATAATTGGATATGTGATGATTGGATATGAGATAAGTGGATATTAGATAATTGGATATGAGATGATTGGATATGATATGAATACTCAATAGAAGTACCTTGTATATAAAGGCAACTAGAATGACTAGGATTCAACAAAGAGATAAAGATTACAACTCAGTACATGTCCACCAAAGGTGTATTATCCTCCATTGAGCACAAGAGTTTGTGCGGTGATGAGAGGATAAGTTTACATAGGTGTATCTCATAAAGAGATGTTGTAGACACCATGTGCTCAAATAAGTTGTAACTCCTATGTTGTCAACAAGACAACTCAAATATCTATGCATATTCCTAAGTGTCTACATGATAACTAATATAAAAATACATTGTCCTAAGTAAACTTAAGTAAAGTGTAATAATAATTAATTATTAACACTAACAAACCTATTTCTGATTTGCAATGTTATGCTTCAATGTTGATCTACTAATCTCATTCAGTTCAACCAATGCATTTATCCTTTCTTCCATAAAGTCAATGACCACAATTTGTTCTTTTTTCATAAACATGTATACTAGTAATAGATTATTTAAAGGGAATCTGGCTTCTTTACCCTAAACTAGATTAAAAGGAGAAAAACTTGTGGATTTCTTCATTGTGATTCGATCAACCCATACTGTTAGACTCAACTAAGTATCCCAAGACTTTTTGTTATTATCAATCATTCTCTAGATGATTTTTAATATTTTTTTTATTCCTTGATTCTTCTCATTCATTTCCTTGAGGGTGAAATGTAGAAGAGTATGATGTGGATATGCCATACTTATTGTAGAATTCAAAAAATTAATTTTATCTAAAACACATATCATTATCCTTAATAAGCTTGTGAGGAACTCCATGCCTAGTTATAATATTTTCTATTAGAAACTTGATTACAACTTTGATAGTATATTTCTTTGTGGCTATAGCGTATACCCATTTAGTAAAGTAATCAATAGCTACAAGAATCCAAATATGTCCTCTACTTGACTTATTACTGATTGCTCCTATAAAAAATAAATCCTCCAAATTTGAAATGGCTCTTGAGCCTACAAGGTCCTCAAAGGAAGAGCTCCATTATATTTAACTTTCCAAATAAATTTTGACACACTTCACATTTTCTAGCATAAACATGACAATTGTTGAATATGTATGGCTAGTAATATCCTTTACACAAAATTTTGTGAGTTGTGATCTTAGCTGAAAAGTGAACTCCACAAAGTCCTTCATGGAATTCTTTCAAGATAACCTCTACTTGATATGTGTATAAATAGAAAAGTAATATACCATCTTTATTTCTCAAATAAAGATCACCTTGAATTAAAATATACTTTGATACTTGAAGTTTTATAGTTCTTTTCTAATTTTCATCTAGATTGTCATGACATTTCATATGACTCAAGTGATATACAACTTCTTTATCCTAGGGACAATGTTCAATACTAACAATTGTATCTTCAAGGCTCACTTAACTCACTTGCACTACTTCTAAATTAGCATCAACCATGAGTTTTGCTAATCCTTGGCCTCTTATCAATTTTGTGATTGATCCACCTGTACCTCCTTCTTGTGGTTTATATCTATAATACTAGCATTTAGCATGTATCCAATTTCTTCTACACCAACCAGATAGTTCATCCAGATTGTCATGATATTTCATATGTCTCGAGTAATATAAAACTTCTTTATACTATGGACAATTGTAAATACTAACAATTGTATCTTCAAGGCTTGGTTGATTCACTTGCACTACTTCTAAGTTAGCATCAATCATGAGTTTTGCTAATTTTTGGCCTCTTACCAATTTTGTGAATTCTTGAATTTTATTGATCCACCTATACCTTCTTCCCATGGTTTTTTCTATCTAAATATATCTTTAACATTAGTATTTAACATGTATGCAATTACTTCTACACCAGCAAGATAGTGTTTAAAAGATTTTTTAGCTTTGACTAATGTATATTCTTGCTTCTCATTTATGTCATAATTCGACTAAGAACATTCCAAACTTTTTCTAAAGAATGCAATTGGTTGTTCATGTCCTATTCATTCTTCTGCAACATTATAGTAGCAATAGTATGGTAGGAGGAAAAAGAGAATATCTTTTCAAACAAATCATGTAATCATTCAATCATGTAATGCTTCATGATCCCAAACAACCTTTTCTCCCTTCTTTAACATTTTGGACATAGGTTTGACTATCTCTGCAAAATTTTGAACAAATCACCTCACAAAGTTGGTTTGCCCAAAAAATGCTTGAAGAGCCTTGACTATCTTCAGAACTTTTATATTATCCATTGTTGCTACTCTTTTAGGGTCAATCCTAACTCCATCCTTAGATACAATATAACCAAGGAGTTTTCCTTATGTGACTCCAAACTAATACTTCTTTGGGTTTAAAGATACTCCATACTCAATGGTTCTTTTGAAATTTTTCTCTAAATGGTTGCAGTGATCCTCTACCTTTTTTGAATAAGTAGTGAGATCATCCTAGTACACCACAAGAATGAAGTCAATTAAACCTTCAAAATCAACATTGATAGCACTATGGAAAGTATCTCCTGCATTGGTTAAACCAAAAGGAATCCTTGCATATGCATATTTCCCTGTGGAGTGGTAAATGTAGTTTTATATTGCTTTGATTCTTTTACTTGTACTTGGTTATAACCTGAAAAACCATCTATCATAGAAATATGCTCATTTTTAGTTTCCTTTTGTAATAGTGCCTCCATGTTGGGTAGAACATAATTACCCTTTAATGATGAAATGTTTAGGTTTCTAAAATCAACACACAACCTAATGTCCCCATTATTCTTCCTCACAAATACTAGATTTGATTTCCATGTAGAATGTCTGATAGGTTTAATGATCCCAACATCTCTCGTCTTAATCAACTCCTCTTTAATTTTTGGGGCTAGCATTGGTTTAATAGGCCTTTTCTCTATTTTAAAGGTTTAGCATTTTCCTTTAAAGTTATCTCATATTGGAACAAATCATCTCTATAAGCTTTTAGTTCATCATAAGACCATTCAAATACATGTTTGTATCAAAAAAGGCATGAGGTTTGATATAATCTTACGAGTTGGTCTTTTACCAATCAACATTTCCTTTGGAGAGCTTTCATTTCCAAGATTAAACATTTCAATTTCTTCCTACATAGTGGCATGCTTATAAGTCTTGAGATTTTCATGCTCATCAAAGATTCTTTCCAATGCCACTAATTCCTTTGGTATGTTATTAGTTTTGAGTTGCATGATTTCTTCTCCAAAGAAGGGCTCCTTATCATCCTGATTTTTGAAAATCAATTCTAATCAATCTTTTCATCCTCGTATTGTCCTTGATATGTTAGAAAATCAATCAAATACCTATCATCATCAAAAACTTGCCAATTGTGCACATTATCTGGTATAGATGGCCTATTTTTCATCTAAACCTTCATAATTTCTTGTAATGGAATTGCCAATTTTCTTGAAAGATAGACTAGCCATCATGTTAGCTACAAAATTATCATTTCTATCAATCCATTTTAATAAAAAATGCATCAAAATATTCAATTAGGTCCTAGACATAGTTCCTACATTGCTTCAATCTTGAACTTTTAGTGGTAAACTGACTTCTAATTTGAGACACTATTAATTTTGAATTTCTCAAGACTGACAGCATTATAATATTATGCATTTTTTCCTTATTTAATCATAATATCAATGTTTTATATTCAAAAAATTTATTAGTACATTCAAAGTTCAATGAGAAAGAATATTTGAAGATCTTACCAAAAGGAGATGTAAGAATAACACCTACACCATTAGCTTCCCTACTACAAGCTCCATCAAAGTGCATTTTCCATATCCCACTACTTTCTTCCTATACAAAAACTCCATTAGATTCATCAATGTATTGAATTGGTTCATTTAATCTTACCTTGAAGTTTTTTGTATCTATTTGACAAAAAATGACTCCATAATCAAGATTGAATCTTTCCACTAGGTATGTAAACCTTGGTTCCTTATCAATTATGATATATCTTCCATTTATATGGATAGTTGCATAAGACGATTCTAATTGAATGTGTCATACAACCAAATTGGACCATTTCCTTGAAAGCAACATATCATAATAGGTTGTTACTTCCACCATAGTAACATCCATCTTGTATGACACATCAGGGCATGTGGGAAATTTGAATTCAAAGCCTTTCGTAATTCCACTACAAGTGCTAACCAGTTATTCATTGCATAACATTTTCCATAAAGTGAGTCCATAGCTAAGCCCAATTCTTTTATGACATCAACAAGCATAATATTCACTGCAACACCTAAATCTATCATGCAATTTTGCAACAATCTATTGTTAATTAACAAAGTTAGAAAGAAAGGATCTATTTTCTCTTAAATGATATTTATTATTCACTTAAGAAAAAAATATTTAAAACTTATTTCCCATGCTCAAGGATCTTGACAATTTCAAAGACAGGAACTGGAATTTGAATCTAAGATAAATCATTACAAATAAATGATTTAATACTTACCATCTGCTTACCTGTTGTTTGTTTGTCAAGAGGATTTGTTACCTTTTTTTTTTGATTATTTATCACTATCATATCATTATCTTTATTATGCAAATCTACTTGTGATATTTTGATAGTTACTCCTAATGATTTCTCATTGTCAAGATTTCTAGTCTTGTTTCTCAACCTATAACTACACCTAGCTTGTTCCACTTGTGCAATTGTGTGAGCTCCTCTCTCTATTAGAAATTTTTAGAATAACTAAGAGGGGGGTTGAATTAGTTACTCAAGGTCCATAAGTACTATTTGTAAGAATTTTCCTTAGGGAAAAATTCACCCAAGACCAAGAAGCACAATAACTAGCACAAAATAGACCAACAAAGTATGATCAAAATAACAATATGATATTAAATTTATTGTATACTACACTAGAGGTGCCTGTATATAAAGGCCTCTATGATGCATCTATAATGTTGAGGAGTTAGCAATATGATAAGCTCCACAACTAAGCACATGTCCACCAGGAATGGATTATCCTCCATTAAGCACAGGAGTTAGTGTGATGATGAGAGGATAAGCCTACAAAGGTGTGTCACCATAAAATTATGTTGTAGAAACCATGTGCTTAATTAAGAGTGCAAACAACTATGTTGTTAACATGACAACTCAATTGATTATGCAAACTCCAGTAATGTAGACACCATGTGCTAAATTGGAGTTGCCTACTCTTATGTTATCAACATGACAACTCATATGAGTATCCAAACTCCTAGGTGTCTAACCTAATAAATAATAAAATAATGCATTTATTCTAAGTAAACTTAAGTGTAAATAATAATTATTTACATTAACACCCCCCCTTAAATGCAACTTATGGGAATGCACTTAAGCTCACAAAAGTTATGATGAAATGTATAGTGGGTCCCAGTGACTAGGCCATGTTAGGTACCCAAGTACAATGCAATGCTAAAATGTAATAAAATCTCTTTGTAAACAAAGAAAGAGGGAAAACCTCATGGGAAAAACCCACCCCCAAAAAGAGAGATATGTACAATATAGAAGAGAAGGATCATGTGAATCCCTCACCTCCAAGAGATCTTGCAAATGAATATACTTGACCTTTGTGAAGGGCTTGGTGAAGATGTCAGGTACTGCTACTCAATAGGACAATACTGCAATGTAATGACTTGCTCATGAATCAGGTCTTCGATGTAGTGCATATGAACCTCAATATGTTTGGTGTGCTGATGTTGCATTGGATGTTTTGAGATTTCAATAGCACTCTGGTTATCACAATGGATGACTGTGGGTCTGGGTAGATCAAATCCAAACTCCTTCAAAATCTATTGTAGCCAAATAGCCTTTGTTGTTGCATTTAGAGCTCCTCGATACTCAACCTCAGTCAATGAGAGAGGAATGGTGTTTTTTTTTTTTTACTTTGCCAACAAATGGGGTTGGAACCAACATGAAACATATATCTTAAAGTAGACTTGCAAGAATCAAGGTCCCCTACATAGTTTGAGTCTATATAACCCACTAACTAAAGTTCAGTACTAGCTACATAGTGTATCCCATGTGTATGTGTACTCTGGATATAATGTAGGATGTGTTTGGTTTCCTTCCTATGAAGTTCATATGGCTCTTGCATGAAGTGAGAAACTATGCCAACTACAAATGAGATGTCAAAGCGCGTATGTGTCAAGTAGATAAGGCTTCCAACCAACTGTCTATACAAATTTGCATCAACAAGTGGAGTGGAAAACTTTGTTTCTAACTTAACACCTAAAAGGAATGGGGTAGATGCAGCCTTGTAGTCACTCATGAAAAACTAAGCTAGAAGATCAAGAGCATACTTGGGTTGTGATAGTGTGATCCTTGATGAAGACTGATGTATCTCAATACCAAGAAAATAGTGTAGTAGACCCAAGTCTTTCATCGAAAACTTGTCCTGCAAAGTAGCCTTAACATTGTTAATGATGGATGTAGTGCTTCCTATAATGATCAAGTCATCCATATAAAGTACAAGGAGAAAATGTGAATCATCCATCTGAAGAATGTAGACATTCAGATCAAAATGACATCTAGTGAAGCCTTTGGAAAGAAGGAAGGAATCTATCTTGGGATACCAAGCTCTAGGAGCTTGTTTAAGTCCATAGATAGACTTCTTCAATTTGAAAACCAAGGTAGAATCTTGTATGAATCCCTATGGCTTCTCCATATATATCTCCTCATGAAGATCACCATTAAAAAATGTGCTTTTCTTATCCATCTAGTGAACAACCCATTTCTGAGTTGTTGCTATAGCTAGTGTCAAACGAATGGAATTTATCTTTGGCATTAGTTCAAAGGTCTTAGTGTAATCAATTTTGAGAACCTAAGAAAAACCTTTTGCAACAAGTTGAGCTTTATGTTTATCAACAATTACATCCACTATGAATTTGGTCTGATAGATCCACTTACACCGAACCAATTCTCTTCCCTTAGGAAGAGAGACTAAGTCCCATGTATCATTTCTCATAAGAGAATTATACTCTTCCTCCATTACTCTATCCCATTCTAGAATACCCGATGATTATTTAAATGATTGTGGATTTGAAGCAACTATAACATAAGCATGTGGGAGTGAGTTGTGTTGTGATCTTCTCCTCCTTGTATCAGAAGGATTCCTTGCCAATGGTCCTACTGCATCTAATGTCTACTTAGCCCATATAGGTCTAGTGGAAGAAGATGTAGTGGGAGTATCTTCAATCTCAACTAGTTGATGCCTCTATGTTGGTTGAGGATGAACATCTTCCAAGTCACTGGTTTCACTATCACTCTCTTGAATGAAGGAGGAAGAAGGAGGAGTTGAAGAAGAAAAGTTTGGACAACTTTCTTCAAAATGTAAACTCCTCTCATAGAATATATCATGTGTCGCTAGATTCATTAACTTGTAGGCTTTATGTGAGTCTACATATCCAACAAAGATGCATGGTTTTCTTTCAGCTTCTAATGCCTTACATTTTTATGGAGGTATTCTTGCCCATGTTGGACAAGTAAAAACTCTGAAGTGCTTAACCATAGGTTTCTTGCAACTCCATGCTTAAAAAGGAGTTATATGATCCAAAGCTTTGTGAGAACTTCTATTCTATATACAATTAGCATAATTCATTGCTTCAGCAAAAAATACTTGATCAAGAGACTTGTTTTGTAGCATGCAAGTGGTCATCTCTTTGAGAGTTATATTTTTCCTTTTAGCAACACCATTATGTTGTGGCGTATATGGTAGTGAATGTTGAAGGTCAATACCCTCTTGAGTGCAAAAGTCTAGTGTTCACATACTCCCCTCCATTGTATGTTCAAAGAACTTTGATGACTTTTCTTGACTACTTTTCCACTTGAGTCTTGAAGCTGAGAAATTTTTCAAAGACTTCACTCTTTTGAACCATGAAGAAAACCCAAGTAAAGCGAGAGTAGTCATCTATGAATGTGAGTGCATAGCAAGACTTTCCAAATGATGGCACTAGAAATGGACCCACCACATAACTATGAATCAATTCAAGAACACATTGTGCTCTCCAAGACTTCTCCTTTTCATTCAATTTTTCTAGATGTTTTCCAAGTGAGCAACCTGAACAAACATGTAATGCCCCGCCCGGAGATCCTTGGAAACAAGGATGAAATAAAAGCCAAGATTTTTTTTTTTTTTACAAGTATGAATGCACATGACAACATCATACAGGGATCACAATGATCGCAACGGAAGACTTCACCACCATCCCGGCAACCAACGAATCTCCAATCGCCACTACCAAACTGACACACACAAACAAAGACAACAACGACAACGCACTTGATGAGGGCACAAGAAACAACCACTCATCAACAAAACACCAAGATGGGGTAAAATGCAAAAACCTAAAATTTGGCTAAGCCTGAAATCTTGAAGCCCTGAAAATTGGCTATGTCTGGATTTTTGAAGTGCTGAAATTTCCTAGAATCCATAACTTATCTCCGAGAGGTCTGAAACCTATCTCAAAAGATTCGTCGCATATATTAAAATATATCTTAAGTATAAGTAACTTATACTTAAACGATATATTTTAAACCCCAAGAGACTAAAATAGAAACACGAAAACTAGATTTCAAGAGAAATCGATAGAATTCAAAAAGCAACAACACAGGGTCAAAGAACGCCCAAAAGGGTATCCAAATCAACTCTCAAAAAGTTTGGATCACGAAGAAAAGTGCCCACTGATGGCATGCGCAGGTTTTTCACAAAAATCATGCGACACTTTTTACTAAGGGAGGGCGACACTTCTCCTTAAGGCGTGCAACACTCTTCCAGTGTCGTACGACATTTCTCAAGAAGGCATGCGACACTTTTCAGCATTGTACAAAATTTCTCAAGAAGGTGTGCAACACTCTTCCAGTGTTGTACAACATTTCTCAAGAAGGCGTGTGATACTTTACAGTGTCATACGACATAGTTTGCATGGGCGTGCGATACTTTTTAAAGTGTCACACCATGCTGAACAAATGTTGCCCATAGAAAACAAAGACACTTCCAGAACTTAGAAAGGCAAAGAATAGACCAAAGAACCTCCACATCAAGGAGTACCAGATCCACGTAAATCGAGGAATGAACACTTGAGTGCAAGAACAACATAGAAAGGAGAACATCTATCCATCTAAACTACAACTGCAAAGAACACACTGAAATAAACATCCCAGAGAACAAAAGCAACATCGCAAAGTACAGAAATGCATCTCAGGAACAAAACAACCAAACTAAGTGTGTGGTTCCTCCCAACCATCAATAGCATCATAAGACCATCGTGGGTCCTAGCCATCCCCCATGCGTAACATCCCAAGCCACCAACCAGATCGTCAGTACTGTCGTAATAGGGATGTCACTACTAAAAACATGCAACAAAATAAGTGTAAGGAAATCTAACATGCTAGTAGAAAAGCATAAGATAATCCTATAGTAGATAACATCACCTATCACATGCTAAACAGCAATAAGCAATAGATATGCTAATTTACAACAATTCACAACATCTAATCATATGCTAAACATCATAATAAGGGAATGCATCAAATAAAATAACAGCATCTAAACATGATATACAAGCATCCCAATGAAAGCATAAATCACAAGAAAGCATACTCTGGAACCCGAAGTACCAAGTGAAGACATCCAGCAACAGTCACACTAGGACAAAAGATCATCTTTGTACACTGATCCCTAGTAGTGGTGAAGGTAGCTACACCTCCCAACCACATGGAACCCGTAGGTCCACACCTATCGTGCTGATGGAGATAAAGATCCAACCAAAAACACACATAAAGCACAACATCCATGGCTAACACTCATGCCAGACAGTATGATGGCTGCAACCAAGAACCTAAGACAATGCAAGGAGTACAGGTCCTGGTCAGACACTTAAAAGGATACTAAGTAGGGACTAACATCATGGAGAGTCGCTTGGCATCGAAAAGCCCAAGCTCGGATCTGTGTAGCTCAACTCCCTCAACAGAAGGCCAACACACAAAAGTACCATTTTATTATCTTAAGTTTTATTACCAGTCACATTTTGTTTAGTTATCACTTATTCAAAACTCCCTATCCTCTGCCAACCCTAGGGGACTAAGGTCACTAGGCTGAGAGATAGAAGCCCCCTCCATATGCTACCCTACCCTACCCATGCTCATCCTACGACAAGTTCCCTTGGGCATGCATACTCTCATCCCAACCCCAATGATCATAACTTTTGAAAGTACCACGGAAGATCGAGCCTCGCAAGTCACTCGACAAATGTACGTGGACATACTCGTGTGTGGCGCACCACCATCATGAAGATCATAACACAAGGATAGGAATGAGAACACAATGCAAAGAAAACACCCAACTGAAAGCAACACGGGAAGGACGGATTCTACATGAATCCCACAGCCAATAAAAACATACATCATGAAATCAATCAACCGCCTCAATCTGAGAGTATGGATTCTACACGAATCCCAATGATGTAACAAGACCAAACATCATGAACTCACTCAACCGGCCTCAATCTGAGAATATGGATTCTACACGAATCCTAGCGTTCACAAAACAAAAGCAAAGGTCCAAAAGAAACCATAACAGGTAACAAATCACTCAACTGAACACAAAGTCGGGAGTACAAATGCAACACGCATCCCAATGCAACATAAAAGTGCAAAAGTGGTCTGACCGATATCTAAATGGATCATCCAAGTCCATGACCCACATTGTGCCAAGAAAACTCGAGAAAACATGGTGGCACACAAAACGAGGTAAAAATCTCAAATTTTAAAAAAATTCCAAAATTAAAACCCATTTGACCTTTGGGTTCAAAAACCCTAAAAATCCAAAAATAAATGGAATCAAAAATTGTATGCAAAAATCGCCAGCATAACGGCATAAAATCCCAAACCCTCATTACAAAAAATAAGGAAATGTTCATACCTGCCCAATCGGGTGGAACTAACATACAGAAACGGAGGGGAACACTAGTTCTCAGCCTCCAACCAAATGGCTACCAAAAATAGAAGCAGAAATGGAGCTGAAACAATAAATCGGGAAAGCCCTACCTCACAGCCAAAAGGGCAAAACAAGAATCTGAACCATAAAATAAATATCCCACAGAAGTAGCTAAAAATTGCGACAATCCAAAGTTTCCTCGAGCTAGATCCAATGAGCCCAACCTCGCGACGATCCCACACCCGTAGCTCCCACAACGAACAAAATAGTAAATCCTCATGAAGAGGATTTTGGGTTTTACTCTCCAACTTTCCAATTTGAAAGTGAGAAGTGAGGAATTAAATTCCTTTTTGGATACTTATTCACTTTTTCGGTGAATAATCGATTAGGGCATTTAACCAGCCAATCTAGTTAAACCCCGAATTGACCCAAATGAAAATAGGCTATTCCTATAAATAGGAATTCATCTATGGAAAAGTTGCCAGAAATTAAAATAAATCAATTAAAAAGCCCGAAAACCCAAAAACACATAAATCTCCTAGACAACTTTTGTGACAAAGTGAAACTCTAAATGCATAGACACGCTCACTGGTCTAATCACAAATGCAAATGAGTTCGGATTTAATAATCACCAAAAGGTTTAATTTAAACATTAAATTAAGGGTATGTCAACCATATAAGGGCGACATTGGTAAAATATGAAAGGCTAAATCACTGACTCCATGTGTCACTGCCACGGATATAAATCCTGCACACTAAAGAACATGATCAAGTGCAATTGCATATAACAACATAGTCGAGGCAATAAATTCATTAAATCACCTAATTTAACCATTTAATTAATTATATTAAAATAATCTATTTACATCACTCACGTTCGCATAAAGCATAACAACGCAGGAATGAAGTAAATAACCATAGCATTAAATCCATCACATAACATAATCAGAGGTATGTCGAAAAACCAGATAACTAGATATCATCAGAAAAACACACTGTCATCTCAAAATGGCATCATCATGCAATATGATTAACTGAACAACATAGTAGTCTAATATTTATGATAATGGAATCAAAGAGTAACATCTGACCCTCAGGTCATTTCAAATGTAAACATAACATGAGTAACAATTATCTCTCTAATCAAAAATATAACAAGGTAAATGTTCGCAATACCTAACCAAAGAATCCAACATGAACAATCCATTTAATTACTTATGCATTTAAAAGGCACTTAAAACACATAAGAAAACACAGTCATAAACATGACTAACCACTGCTACATGAACCTAGTCCAGTGTAGCATGGTAATAGAACATAGTGCAATCTCTGCACACATCTCAAGGTAATCACAGAACAACCTCATGATACCACATCGATCTTGGTAACCACTGGCACAAACCTCAGTGAACCAAAATCACATCACAATCTCAAAGATCAGTCAAAAGCATAATCAAAGCAACTAATAAAGAAACAAAAATCCAAACACCTCAACAGTGTAGACCACTCAAGGTCACAATCATGATTCCCATCACAAAAAAAGATCAACAAGGTTGCATCCATCAGGATGACTTACAAAAGTCAAATGGGAGAGGCACTACAAAACACCTTCTAAAAACTAAATTTGAGGTAGACCATCAACCATTTTCTTACTACTAAGTTACTGAAGATATTTGTAGTTGAGATGTCCAAATCTCTCATGCCACAATTTTCTTTCTGCATTTGAATTTAATAACAAGACTTGTGCATTTGATTTTGGCACAAAGGAGGAGAAAGTGTATAGCCTTGAATCATGATTGGCTTCACCAATGGAAATCATTGAGTCATCCTTAATGATTTTCACTACCACTGAATCAGGAAGAAACTCAACTTTATTTCCACCTCCATAGTGATTCATTTGGTAGACTGAAAGAAGGTTGGAGGTAAGATTAGGAACATATAAAACATCCTTGAACACTACATTGTTCATCTCAATTTCACCTTTTCTTCAACTTCCACCTTAGTATCATCACCTACAAAGATGTGTGGTACCTCTGAATGTATCATGGAAGAAAAATCTCACTTTGATGTACACATATGATGTGTAGCACCTGAATCAATGATCCATTCTCTTTGACTAATAGTGTTTGTCAGTAAAGCATGCCCTTTGCCCTTAGAATATGAGGATGAAGATCCTCTCTCCATATAAACATTAGGCAGTGGAACATTGTGTTTCTTCATGATGTTCTTCAACTCATCAATCTGCTTATGCAAACATTGATGTTCATCATGATCCATCTTCTTACAATAGGCACATTTTTTCTTCTCATGATTAGTGTCCCCCTTCTTGTTTGAATTTGAGAAAGACTTGCCTTTTTGATTTGATGTTGGTGTTGACTTTTATGTATCCTCATGTTTTTTGTTCTTTCACTTCTTCTTCTTGCCCTTTCCTTTGTTTGAACTTTGACCAGTTGAATTTTGAGAACCCTCATTATTAGCCACCAATGCCTTAGACTTGGACAACTTGAGAATCCCCATTATTTGAAACTTAGCTTGTTCATCTTCTAATTGTTGAGCATAATCATGAAAAGTGATTTTCTTATAGGCAGCCCCTAATGTAGTCTTTGTGGTGTTGTAAGAAGAAACAAATGTGGAGTATTTAGATGGCAGCTTATTATGAATGAGATAGATCAACTTGTCATCCTTCATAGGACTACCACAATCATCTAGCTTTATTCTTAATTCATTCTCCTTAATAATAAAATACTATATATAATCAAATGTCTTAGGATCTAGGGAGACAAGCTCATCTTCAATTTTGTAAACATCCTCCTCAGACACTTTACCGTATAGGTTTTTGAGGGCATCCCAAGTTTCCTTGGATGTATTATACTTCATGATCTGATAGAAGATCTTGTCTTCAACCCCCATCCTAATATCACCTAGGGCTTTCCTATATGCCTATTCCCAAGTAGTAATATCACTTTTAGATACTTGATCACCTATTGGTTTAGGAAGGGTACCATCTATAACATATGGAGAAACTTCATTATGCATCAATTGACACCAAATTTTAATAGACCATGTGGCATAGTAATGTGGTGTTAATTTTAGAAACTTAAGATTTCCCATAATGCAATAAGTGAAAGATAATAGTAGAAAAAGAGGAACACAGCACCAAGAGACACCCCCCATGTTCACTCAATCAAGAAATCCCCCCCAAATGAAAGATTTTGGCACTTTATACTTAGTACAATTACAATAGCCACTTGCCAATTTTGGCCTCAGTGGTCTTTTCATTTTTTTTTTACAACCTCCTTTTGGAGTCCAAATCTAGAACTTTACAATGTACAATAATTTTAAAGCAATACAAAGCAAAGAAAGGACCTATTTCTAAAAGTGATATTTTTCCCACAAAATCCTATAATCTGATTGTAGATCTAGAAAGTAGATGAAAAATTATTCACTTTAAAAAAAAATAGAACCTAATTTGGAGTCCAGATGAGCCCGTACGGAGTAATTGAAGTTGCAAAATGTAGGATTAGATAGGTATAGTCACCAAAAACTACAATTTCTAACAAATCCATGCACCAAAACTAGAAAATAATAGCACCACTAAAAAGTTCAAGAAATTATAGCAAAAATAAAAAACAATTGCACCTGATTTGGAGTTGAATGACTGAGATATGGCCTCCCAAAGTCAGACTATCAAATCAAAAATGAATATGGAGAGGGATCTGATTAGCAAATTGTGAGGTTAAATTTGACATCTAAATAGTCATCACAGCAGTTCTATTTGGCCTCCAGATGACAGTCAGACAGTCATCAAATTTAATGATGGGGTCTACTGACATTAGCAAAAAATGGTCCCTTGGGTGATGTGGCAGATGATGTCAGTGTACAGATTTTACAAATGTTAGTGTACGGATCTAACGTGTCATACGGTTAGGCATGCATGTGCTAATGTGGATGTGGAGTCAATGGTTGAGCTAGCAGTAATACATGTCCCTGCCTAACAAGGTGTTGTTAGGCTTATGTGGCAAGGCAGGGCCAAACACATGGTCTTGTGAGTTCGAGTCAAAGTTGTCCTAGTCATGAGTCCTTGTGCCATGTGGCAGTGTCAGATCTGCTAGCGCAAGTGTCTTCATGGAGGGGTTTGTAGAGTAGTACCATGTGGCATCTATAGAGTGGTGTCATGTAGCAGGTTTGGAGCACTAGGAGGATGGCCAGAATTTTTTTTGTCATGGCCAGAACAATGTAGGTGCCAAAGAATTAAGTTTCACCGAGGGTGATATAAGTGTCACCAGTGGTCGGGCTTTGCTGAAGACTGGTGATGGGATGTCAAAGGGACACACTAGAGTGTATTCATGGTGGCCAAAAATATTTTACCATCCTTGGGATTTAATCCCACATGCCTTGAGCAATGGGTGTTTGAAGTTTATAAAACCCAAACCACGCAATATTCAACTTGGCTTAAAAAGCCACTTGGTTTTGTTCTATCATGAACACTAGTCGTTGGTTAATGATGGTTGGCTAAAATTTGTGTTGAATGAATTTTTGGTCAGTGTGGGTTTGATCTACCAAAAATAATGAAGAATATTCCTCCTAATATTCTATGGGAGTCAGGATTTCACCACCCAGTTCCTGCAATAAAAATTTCTCTGCAAGTCTGCTGGCCTAAAAAAAATTTGAAAAAATTGCAAAAAAAAAAATGGAAAAATATTTCAAAAAATGGTAGATCAAAAAATTAAATTAAATAGATATGATAATGACCATACTGAATTTGCAAATCGGGCCTTCGGGTCTCATTTTACAAAAAAAATTGCCTCAAATTTGACTATGGCCCAATATAGGCAAACTTATAGTCAATTTTCACTGAATTGATGCTCCAGACACAATGGTGAAGTTCGCTTTGGCTCTAGACACTCCCAATATCTGGGAATACTCCAGATCTGGATCAAAGTGTCCTTAGAGAAGTAAAGCAAGATCGGTCTCCAATGGCTATGAAATGACTCTCCTATGGCTCTAATACCATGTAAGAATTTTCCTTAGGGAAAAATTCACCCAAGACCAAGAAGCATAATAACTAGCACAAAATAGACCAATAGAGAACAATCAAAATACTAATATGATATTAAATTGATAATATAGTACACTAGAGGTGCCTATATATAAAGGCCTTTATGATGCATCTAGAATGTGTAAGAGTTAGCAATATGATAAGCTCCAAAACTAAGCACATGTCCACTAGGAATGGGTTATCCTCCATTAAGCACAAGATTTAGTGCTATGATGAGAGGATAAGCCTACAAAGGTGTGTCACATAAAATTATGTTGTAGATACCATGTGCTTAATTAAGAGTGTGAACAATTGTGTTTTCAACATGAAAACTCAGTTGATTATGCAAACTCCAATGATGTAGACACCATGTGCTAAATTGGAGTTACTTACTCTTGTTTTGTCAACATGACAACTCATATGAGTATGCAAACTCCTAGGTGTCTAACCTAATAAATAATAAAATAATGCATTTATCCTAAGTAAACTTAAGTAAAGTGTAAATAATAATTATTTACACTAACACTATTTGAATAATTAAGCATATAACACTCATTGTTCTACTTATCATGGTGTTTCTTGGTCTCTACAGATAAACATAATTACTATCTCGAACATAACATAATTTTTTGAATGTAAACTTTATCAAATATAGAACATATAAAGTATTCAACACAAGTTTGACACTAGGATTTTACGTAGAAATCCAATTTGAGAAAAAACACCAACAACATTTCACCACTTTTTCACTCTTTCAAAGTGAGCTCTTTGAGGAGCCAACCCTGTTAAAGGTTTACAATACACACTCTTAAATGTGACTTGGTTAGAGGATTTAATTACCCTATTAGGAGTGACCTTGTTAGAGGACTTTGATCATTCCATTTAGAATATCACCTTGTTAAAGGACTTGCATAGACTATTAAGTCTTTCAAATGACTATTAGATCAACCTTTGTTAAAAGGATTTCAATACAACTGAACTTACAAAGATTAGAAAGAAAATAGTGGGTTTTGATCTGTATGATTACAACTCACTTTGTAGGTTCAAATCATTATTTAGTTCATGTGTTGATTTACTGATAAGCTCTCCATTGTCATCTCTTTTCTTGATTCTCTTAACAACCCTTCAAGAAATCAAATCTTTTTCTTTCAACAAAACTTAATCCATCTACTCAAATTCACTTATCAATATCAGCAACATCTGCAAAGCAATCTCCTTTAGCTTTACATTCACTCTCACACACTTGTGTTCACCCTTGTGCAACTCTGATCCACCTTTCTCTATACACACCTCTCTCATATATACATCTTAAGTTCATCTGTATACCTCTTAAAATAGGTAATTCTTGCTCTGTCATTTTCCATGATCATTGTAGGTCTTAGGGTTTATGATCAGGTTCAACATGATTCATTGTATCTATCCATCTTCTTGATCATCTTCTAGAAACTTCTCTTGAATTCATGTATTATGTATTTACCTAATCCTCACTTATAATTTAATGATCGAACTCATCAATCTTATCTTCAACACAGTTTACATCTCCCAAGAAATCAACTAATTCGATTAGAAATTACGATTTCCTAAAATTCATTCTCAAGATTGTTACTTGACAATCACTAAATTCTAACACTCGATCATCACTGAAAAATTCAGTAACTAAAAAACTTCTAGCTCGGCATCAACTATCTTGTTCGATTGATATTAACGCTCGGTCAACACTGAATTTTCTCGGCACTAAATGTGGCTTGATTGACACTAGCATCACTTAGCATTCCTTAACCTTTTACTTTATTTCTTGGCTTATCTTAACTTTCTTAATATAAACAATCACTTTGTCTTATCAAAGTCCATCTAATCAAATGTCCATTGTAGCTTCCTTTTCATTACTCACCTTTCCTCTAGGTTCTATTTTATGAGAAATTTCTCAAATCTAATCCATCAATCAAATAGATATGATAGTTATATTAGGTAGCAATATGTCTTATCAATAGATTTGACATCAATGATAAAATAATAATTGTTCCAATTATAAGTCTCCAACGCTCATTTCCTCAATTGATTACCTCACCCTTGGGTTTTCTTCTTAACCAAAAAAAACCTATTATGAACATTGTTTCCTTATCCTCATCATGTCAATGTCAGGAATGTTCTCATATTCAGCAGACTCATCATCTCCTCAAAGTGGTTTTGATGATAGGGTATCAATAGTTGGTTGCTCTTCTTTCGATCCTTCCTCTTCCAAAATGTTATGTGTAACTAGACATTGATCAGGAGCATGTGGAAATTTACAAATCACACACCATGGACCACTTTCTAAATAATTATCATTTCTCTTTAGAAGATCAAGGGTATTATTTTTTCTTATAGGTTTTTTATCCTTCCAATTACTATTGTATGAATTTTATTGCAATATGAACTTGTAAGGTCTGTCATTTCAATTTGATCTAAAAACTTCATTTTTATTCTACTTAACTTGTAAATATTAAATCATTTTGGAATTTTATCAATATTATCCTCATCCTTATTTTGTTTTGGGGTTTTGGGTTTGAACAATCTAAGGTCCTCTCTCTTCCCAATATTACCAGCAACCTTCCTATTATTCTCAGTGGTTGTGGATGCTTTGAAATATTCTTGCAATGTGTTGGGCCTATGAGAGATATCTCATAATGAATATTACTATCAAAGGCACTTAGGTGAAAAATTATTAGGAAATAATCTATTGATCAGATATCTCTTGTTATTTTATTCAAGAATTTTTTTTAATCTCTTATTAAACTCAGCAACCGATTCATTGGAAATCCTTTTTATGTTAGTTAATTCATGAGAAGTAAAATATGTACCACTATGGTCCCCAAATTATTCAATGAAGAAACCCACAAATCCATACCAACTGGAAATAGACCCACCATGGATTCCTCTATGCCATTCAACATCATGATCAGTAAGGGGATGCATTAAAATTTTCATAAACACATCCTCATGGTTTTCTTCCAACTCTTCAATAACATTTTTCAAGTTAATAACATACGCTTCTATAGGTTGGGTTTCTTCTCCAAAGAATTTAGGGATTGTGGTTCTTAACTCATTTGTTATAGGATTGGGATATCCTATGATTCTTGTGAAGTCAAGTTACATGTATCTTTCAATCACCATAGGAGCTCTGCCTCCTTGTCCTATATTTGATTGACGTAGATTTTTCCCCCTTTGATTGTTTACTAAAATTTTCTGATTATTTTGAAAATTATTTTCATTCATGTTTATCCCATTATGATTTTTGTTATTGTGACATTCATTTCCAATTTTTTGGCCTTGTCTTCAATATCCATTTGTCTCCTCTCCTCTATTTCTTTCATATGGTGAATTTTTATGTGAATTATTGAAAATGAACTCTTTATTTTTATAAGGATGGTTACATTTAGATGATTTACTAGCTTCTTGGACCTTGTTTTCATTAGCCTTCTTAGGAGTAATGATCTCATCTGATTTGTACCAATTATTTCTAGCATGTCACCAGGGACTCGTTTGAAGGCCTTAGTTGCCTTTTTGAGTGAGATGTTACATAGTATTTGTTAGAGTAATTAGATATATTCTAACTAACTCTATTCTACTTAAGCTAAACTTTTAGGAATTTAAAAAATAATTATTTTATTAATTACTATAATACAACCTAGGTTTTACCTTTTAGGGTTCTTATACCACGAAGGATTTGAAAAGCACTGCATCATTACTCATGTCACCTCATTTGGCTCTATTTGAACCTATCTTCAATTTTTTGCTCATATCTAGGGAATACAGACTTTATTTTCTAAAAATAAGATATCACTAGAAAGCTGGTTCCAAGTCTGTCCTAGTGGTATAGGTAATTTTAAGTTTTGATGTCTTTTTGGTGGATGTTTTTGTTGTCAAAGCTAAGGGTTATATTTGCACTCTGAGAAACATATCTTAATCATTTGATCTCCAATTTGGTAATTCTTTATATTGTTGGAAAAAAAGATTCAGAGTTCCTTCTAGTGATGCTGAATTTTTCTCAAGATTCTTCTCTGCGCATATTCTATTAAAAAAATTCTTTTTTGCATTTTGGTGGATATCTTGGTTGTTTCAGATTTGAGGATCAATTTTGTTGCTTCAAATTATTTTTCATGGGTTGCACTATCTATTGTATTAGCCTTATGTCACTTTTGGTCTATTTAGACATCTATTGTATGCATTTTTGCAAATGCATTAAGATAAAGAACCATATTGCATTTTTACTTTTCTTTCATATGTTTTGCCTAGTTTTTCCTTTTAATTCAAGAACTATCATCCAAGGACACTCATGTAGATTATTGTATTCTTTGGATTCACTATATCTTGTACCTTATTGTATATGTACTATTATGATTAAAGTTCCATGGGGGGTTGATGTTTTACGTTTGTTTTTTATCTTCCTTTGTCTAGTGAGTATTCCTTTTGTGACATTACCCTCATGATGTGTCTGAGATTGATCATGTAATGCCTACCCTTAGTTCACTTTTCATGTTATATTGGTGAATTCTTTTAGACCAATTTTATGATTGTGTTTTATGGTTAGTGGTACTTGGTTACTCAAATTTTATTTGGATGTTATTTCATAATCAGTTGATATATGTGATGAGCTACATGGTACTCAATTATTTCATGTGTACATGATTATTCTTTCAATGATGATGCTTGCATATAGTGATTTTAGTTATTTCATTATGATAGTTACATGGATGAATTATATGCAATTTTTATGGATACTTACCTCATATTTGCATGTGTATGGTGTACATGTATGTTTTACTTTATATTTGACCATTCTAATGTGGTTAAGGGAGGGAGTCATAGTCACTTACTAGTTAAGATCTACATGATACACCAATCCCCACCATTCCATGTTTAGTTTAGATTATATATATGTACATACTCAGATTTTATGTAGAGTGCAAGTATCGGGCATCAACTTCCATGAACTACCAGGATAAGCATGCCCTATTATAGTATCTCAATGGTAAAAGAGGGGAGATAATTCTTAAGTCCAAATCCTAACCCTAAGCCAATTGTCCTAGAAAGTAGAACAAGTATCAGAGTTATTTACCCTTCCAAATTCACCAAGTGACATGAATTCAAGATTTTGACCCCTAAGTTTGAATTAGTACATTGTCTTTACTATGGGCTTTCTTATTTAGTTTTGTAGGTCTGTTATGATTTTCAGTTATAACTAAATCAAACTAAAAGATTATTAAATGATTTCATTTAACAAAAAATTAATAAAGAAAAATCAATATTTAATTATATTTAATTAGTTGAGAAATTAATTAAATAAAAGAGTTAAATTTAAAATATTTAATTAAAGTTCTAATTTTGGCATAATTACATTTATTTAATTTAATAATAATTTATTGAGGAGTTTCATTTAATAATAAACTCTAAAAATTATTATTACTTGAATTAATAAATATATTAAAGTCATCATGTGATTTAATAAGAGAGAGAGAGAGAGATAATTTTATAAAGTTTATTTTAATTAAAATGCAAAAAGATTGCACATGAAATTAAAATAAAATAAAATAATAAAGAAAAAAGTTTCGCGTGATTACAAAATTGAAACCCTAAAGGGAGAAGGCTCTTTATTAATAAATCAAAGCTCATTTTTCCACACATAGGTTTGGAGGAGCTAATTTTTGAGAAAGAGGGTTTTCAAAAAAATAAGAATTTCTTGTGAACTCTGAGTATCTGATCTGGTAGCATTAGATTGAGGTAGGATCTTGTTGAGTTTTGTGCAATATTCTCCTTTCAAAATTTCTGTCTTCTTTGTGTTTGTATGGATCTTTTTCCAAAACTTAATTCGGGTTGAAACCCTTGGTTGAGAAAAGTTTATTTTCGTTATTGAATTATCTGTGAGAGAGATCAATCGAGAATTCTTATTAGAAATCAAATTATTTTAGAAAATTAAAATTGGGATGAGGGTTTGGAAAAGAATACCAGAAAGTTAAATTAACAAATTTGATAGTTCATAATTGTTTCCCTATCAGATTTATACTAAATTTGGTTTTAAAAAAATTATATATATATATATATATATATCATATAAAATTACTATAGTAAATAAATTATTGTGGTAATATTTATTATGAAACAACTAATATATTATACCTAGAAAAAATGTTTTTATCCAGGGGGGCCATGTATTTTATTTATTGTAAATAAATTTTAAAAACATATATAATAATAATGGTGGCGAGGCCCACCCACCTCCCCACCCCCCTTTCTTCTTTCTCCTCTAGCCGGCAACTCGCGGCCGCCTAAGGCAAACTGCAACTGCCCAAGCAGTCCACGACTACTTAAATGCAGACTGTGTGGGAGGTAAGTAGAGGTAAAGAATTTTTTTTGTTTATTATTTAGTTATTATTATTATTTTTATATGTTATTTATTAATGTTAGTTGTTAGAAATATTATAAATTTTAATAATCATTATTATTTTATTAATAAGATTTAGTAATTATCTTATTTATGTCCAAGGGGTTTAGCTTACTTGGTTGAAGCAGTGATTTCTCATTGTGGACACCCTGTTCAAATCCCAAGAGGGACATCTTTCTGGAATTCTAAGTTGTGACTCTTGGTCTTCTATTGGTTATATTTGTATCATTTTTAAGAAGTGGATTCTAAGTTGTGACTCTCGGGCTTCCAACTGTTGTTTCTAGTGCGATTGCTTGAAAGGAGCTTGAATAAGTTTTAGTTGTTGCTCTTAAGGAGCACCCAATATGTAAATGATCTTAATATAATTATTTTATTTATAATTTAATATAAACTATTTTATTAATAATTTAAAAAGTATTGTTGAGATTTTTAATAATATTTAGTTGAAGATTATATTAATTATTTTATTATTAAAATATATTTATAAAGTATTTTAATAATTGTAATTCAATCGGGAGAATTGATTGTTTTCTAGTAAACTTAGGCTTTTTTCTTGACGGTTCAATTTTCTATGAAAATAACTTCTAATACTAGGGAAATTTTATGTCTTTTGAAAACTTGAAAACCTTACTAAATATGACACTTTGGAAATGAAAACTGAAACCCTGTTTTGTATATTGAACCTCTGTGTTTTGAAAACCAACTGAACTATGAAAACACTAGTTAAAATTTTTGATGAGATGTATGTTGTATTTCATGTTGGGGTTTAGGTTTGACTTAGTATGTTGACCAATCAGGATGTTTACCAAAGGCTTGGGGAGTTTTGTTCTGTGATGATGTTATGGTTATTATTATTTGGTCATGATCTTTTATACCTGACCATTCTAATTTATTCTCGTATTTCTATGATGAGTTTTGATCAGTTGGTTGTTTGTTCTTTTTAGTTGTTTGTTTAGAACTAAGGTGAATGGTATAATTTTCCTAGTGTAACCTTTGAGTTTCAATCAGTTATCTTGTGATGCTTTCTAGTTGTTTGTATAGAACTAATGTGATTATTGTGATCAGTCTTTAGGTGCTTTCCAGTTGCTTGTAAAGGACTAACATGAAAATTGTGATTTTATGAGTTTTACTTTTCATGAGCTTAGGGTAGGTAATCTATTTGTACGTTGGGAAGTTGCTTGCAATGGAGGTCAGAGCCCTAAAGAGGTTGCCCGGTTCACCCATTGTAAGTTTTTTAATAAGTGATAACATTTCATTAAATGATTTTAAAATGAATTAATAAGAGTCAATGTTTTTCCTCGCTCATGCCTCAAGTGCTAGTGAAGGCTAGGATGGGAGTAGAGAGGATGCTTAGTTGCGACCTTGCTTCATTAGTATGCCTTATTTGTATGAAAGGATACTGATGTTGAATAGAGACACTAGGGAGTCGGCATCCAGAGAGGCTGCTAGGGTAACCTTAGAGTTGGCTCATGTGATGGCACTTTCCCACTTACATAGTAGATTTCCTACGTGTCTTTGTTACCTTTGGGTTTAGGTGTTACTTGTGTCTTGGTACCTTTAAGATAGATTGTTATCAGGATTTCCTTAACCTAGATGTTGGTTATGACTTGTGGATTGATATTTGTTTGGGACTTGAGATTATCTCCTCAGCATGGTGAGAGTGGGTCATTTAGATCCCATGAGGTCGGGTGGTAGTGTTTCTTATACCATTGAGATCTAATAGCTAGATCTTGTTACTAGATGTACCTGTGTAGTTGTTCCTTTCATTTTGATCTTGTGTTTATGATGGATGGTTATATTTTTTTGTACTATATTGATTATCAAAGATCTTATGAGATGATGTATTTATTCATGGTGTATATTCTTTTAGATTTTCATACCCTATGATTTGTACAATAGATGATTATGCATTTTGGTTATGCCAAGTGGCATCTTATGTAATTGTATATTATTTAATTGGATTTGTACTTGTAGTTATTCTATGATGTGGATTGTTATGTATCAGATTCAGTTTTAATGAAACTTATATATGTGTGATTCAATATCATGGAACCCCTAAGAGATGTAATCTATTTATGGATGGTTATATGTTGTGAGCTATTACTTCTACTATGTTATGTCTTGTTGTTGTTATCTTTCAAAAAAAATGTTTGGAAAACTTAGTGAAACTTTAGGTTAATTTCTTTTGGGTTCCCTGGTAGGGAGTTACATTGATCACCTCAATACACACACATATATTGGTTTGTGCATCTTGATTGTGATTCCTTGACATGCAGTTCTTGTGGCTGACTTTTATAGTTCCATGTCACCTTACCCTTGTCTGTATTAGGGAGGGTTCTTTTGTTGGTTCTTATGCTTCCTTGGTCTAGTGGAGTGAGTTATGTATTAAGTATTTATTCCTATGTACTACGCGGATGTAGTGGCTAGGTACCTATGCATTTTGGTGAGATGGATCATTTACCATATAGACACTCTTCTATTCATTCCTACTTTAGTTACAACCTTCCATGCTTGATTGATCATCTCTTTAGGATTTTTTGTTTTATGTCATCTATATCTTCAAGTTTAGTTATTTTCCTTTGTGTGCCTCCTAATTTAAGTAGTGTCTTTTGAGAGCACTCATGTAGTTTATAGTCTTCTCTACCTGGTCAGGTTCTATTTTAGTGGAGGTTCTTTAGATCAACTATTTATTTTTTATAAACATTTACATCTTCTGCATACTTCAGTGGTATTCTACATAATCATCCTTTTGTTCCTATCTTCTAGAACATTCTAGAGTTTGGAGGCTTCTTCTTTATTCCTTCACTAGTTCTTTCAACATTATTTCCATCTCTTATTGGAGTAGGGTTTTTCCCATGTGGTTCTCTCTATTTCTCCTCTTTTTAGATATTTTTTTGTGCTTGGGTACCTCATCAAGCTTTTTTGTCGAGACCCAAATCTACTTTAAGTAGTAGTTTCTAGGTTTTTAGCTACTCCCTAAGTTTATCTTAAGGGGGGGTGTTGGAGTAATTAGATATTTTCTAATTAACTCTATTCTACTTAAGATAAATGTTAGACATCTAATAATTAATTATTTTATTAATTATTATAACGCAACCTAGGTTTTACCTTTTAGGGTTTGATCTCCTTTATAAGGATTGATCTCTCTTTGTAACTAATACATTCACTTTTGATAATAGCTATTTCTCTTATCAAATCCTTCATGATAGGTTGCATCCAATTTATGAGCATCTTCTTCATTCTCTTCTCTCACTTCATCTTCAACTTGGTAGGTTTCTTGCTAGTTCTCATCATCAAGGATTATCATGTTAAAAAATGGATTCATTTCTCTTTCTAAAGTTTTTTCACCTACTTTATCACCATCCTCAATATAAGGCACATTTCTCTATCAGCAAATATTTTGTATCCTATAAATATGATGCAAGAGCGCCTTAGGGAAAGGCAAACCCTAATAGAGATTTTAGGCTTGTAAATGGCCTAGCCAACCATTCACCAAATAAGAACTATTCATAAAGTACCAAGGTGTGTTAGAGAGTGTAAAAGAATATTGAGTGCAAGTGTTGGCCTCAATCTAATTGTTAAGGCCTAGTCAATGTTATAAGGTCTTAATAGGGTCAAACTAGGTCAAAGTTGAAAAAAAAATCAAAGGTGAGGAATGGTTTTTTAAATTTGGTCCATGGATTTTTTTGGATCAAACTAGATGTATTTGAGTCAAACTAGATAGGTTTGAGGTGTTACAATGTCACCTATGCAAAAATTGCAAAAGTTGCTCATGACAACTTTATAATTTTGCAAAGTTGTCGTGACAACTTTTCCTCAATTTTAGGAAGAAGCACTAGAGAGGTCTGGGACTTGATGTAAGGGTCTCAGTAGTTATAAATAAGGTATATAAGGACAAACCACCCTATTTTGGTAGGTTGACAATTGTCTTGTATGGATTGTTCATGAGTAAGGAGCATAATATTGATAGGAAACATTATTTCGGGTGCGAGACCTATTGAATTGGATTGATCCTCTAATTGTTTTGCATGGATTAGCTACTTAAAAAAATTTAATTACTCTGTGCATACTTTTTTGAGGAGGTTGGATACATCTTGATAGGGTTTAGAAATTATTTAGTTTTACTTTTCCTGTTGGTCTGTACATAACAAACTAATAAAAAAATGGCTATAACTTGAATGTCCATGGTTAAAACCTAATGGCCTTTGGGATTCAAGAATTATCCTCTATACATTATGTAAATATTCATTTTTTTGGTTGTGTGAATAAGTTTTCTATTTTTGCAAGCAATCCCTAGGCAAGCTTGGAGTTGTTTGGCTAGGAAATGGAATGCTTGTAGATTAGACTAATGAGGTTTGCTTGATTGGTATGAGCCAATCTTGCTTGAGAAATGATAGAGGGTTGAGATAGGTGTCCAGACACCAAATGAGGAGATCTAAGCATCAAACACATTGAGTTGTGTTCATTGCCCTAAAAACCCTTAAAATTAGGGTTTTTTGGAAAGGTATTGTACAGACACTTTGGAGGCCTAAAACCTAGAAAATCCTTGAGTCTAGGTAGTTATGAGACAAATTCTAGAAGGAACCAGAGGGGCTTGTTAAGGGATTTTTGGATTTATTTCAATTTCCTTATTTGTAGGAGGCCTAATTGGGACTCATAGGGCTATAAGGCCTAACACAACAAGATTGAGACTATGAAGACTAAGACATTGAAAGATGATGTAGAATGGTGGGAAATGACCAAGAACATTTAGAGGATGATAAAAGAACTCATTTTCCTTTTTGGGAACCCTTGGTGAGTTTTTTGGCTTCTTATGCACAAATTTGCATACTTGGGGTGTGAAGGTTTAGGAGAGTAGTTTGAATTGATAGATGATTTTCTAGGTTAGATAGGACTAGGAGAAGATCCTCTGAAGTAGGGTATCAAGAAAGGACCCTAGAAAAGCTAAGATAAAGTCACGGATAGAGAAAGAAGGCTCTTAGTGTGAGAAATCCCCCATCAAAATGACATGTTGAATGATTGGTTCTTCTTGTTTCTAGTTCTCTTCTTGGGATTCCACTCTAAATACTCTTCCCTTGTGTAAACATATCTCCTAACCCACCTATACTTCACAGATAAATGCTTGTAACTTTCCTTTATTTCAATATGAAAATTTTGATCATTCATATAAATTTACATAGACTCGCCACCTCTATCTTGACGAAATAATAATTTATTGGATATTTTGGGTATATTCCTCCAAGAGAGTGCACTTTACATAATTTTTCACTTCTTCTAGTTATTTTTTATTTCTTCTAATTTACAAAACTAAAAACTCTAGGTGACTTCACAATGGAATTTGTGAGCAACTCACCCTAGTAGGGTAGTTGATCTATTGGTTCCTCAAATTATTGGTTAAAAACCTATGAGTCTTTCATACTAAATTTTGGATAGTTCAACACAATATGGCCAATGACTAGGTTTGATACTTGATTATTAAATCCTCAACTCTTTAGGCTCTATCAATCTAGGCAAGTGTACCTTATGTATCAACTTCCTTTTTTAGCAAATTTCTTGGACTATACTCTTGAAAAAAAGAAGTAACTTTCAAGGAGAAATAAAAACTTTAAAAATTGGGCACTAAAATGTCTTATTAATATATTTTTAATATTTGAAGAAATAGTGCACTTGAGTATGATAGTGAACTCCACCATGTAATACCCCTCCTTAGCTATCATTGTAGACTTAGTTGTTAAAGTTCTACATGATTTTTCTATAGATGTGTTAGCCCTTATTTGATATTTGAAATGCAATACTTTGATAACTTGAGTAATTGATTATGTCATGTTGTAAAAAAATTCTACTTTCAGTGATGATGCTTTAATTACTCTTAGTTAATGAAATTATTTTTATGATGATGTTATATGATGTGTCTTAGAAAGATGTTTATTATGTCCTCATGATGATGAGATGTTCACATTAGAATATGATGTTATTTATATTTAGGATTTACTATTATACTTACCCCATACTTGCATGTGTATGGTGTGTGCATTTGTCTTAATTTATGTTTGGCATACTTGATATGGTTGAGGGAGGGAGTCATAGTCACCTACTAGTCGAGATCTACACAATGTACCACTTCCTATTATTACTTATTTAGCTTAGACATATATGCACATGTACATGCTCTTCTTTTATACAAGTTTGCAGGTATCAGGTATTTGCTTCCCTGAATTGTCAGCATGAGCATGCCCTATCACAATAACTTTAGTAAGAATGGAGAGATAATGTTTAGGTACAATCCCAATCATAGTCTAACTACTTGAGTTGAGAAGGAGCACATGTATCTAAGATTCCACCCTTTTTAAACCCATGAGTTTATCTTTGCTTGTGTTGTTTATTTTTGAGTTTTGGTTGGTTTTTGTAATGTTGTTTTATGTGGATTTGGCTATGTGGTTTATTTGGTAAATGATTTAATTGTAATATTTGGGTTAATCATATAATATTGAAAATTATTAAATAGTATTTGATTTTAAAAATATTAAAATCTCTCTATATGAGAACATTTAATTAATTAAATATGCGCTTCAATTTAAAAGACTTAATTTGGATTTTAAATTTGGAAAATTGGTTAAAGATAAATTAAATTGAAAATTAATTAATTATGTGCTGCACTTTAAAAGATTTAATATTAAAGTTGAAATTAAGAAATTGGATAAAAAGAGATTTAATTATTAAATAGTTCATATGGTGTTATTGTAATTCATTAGTTAATAATAATTAAATTAGAGCTGCATTCAAATAATGAGATTTAATTTGTTGAAATTCTTTAGAATAACTGAGAGGAGGGTGAATTAGTTATCCAAGGTTCAGATGTACGAATAAAAAATTTCACAACTTAGTGAACCCATATCCATAAAACATATTCATCATGCATGCATCCATTAGATCATATAATCACTTAAACATTGTAGGTTACTGTCAAATCAACTTTGTAGAAATGTGTATATATATATTTATGTGTGTGTGTGTGTGTGTGTGTGTGTGTGTGTGTGTGTGTGTGTGTGTGTGTGTGTGTGTGTGTGTGTGTGTGTGTGTGAACATTTAATAAATTAAAAACTAATTAAATATGTGCTTCAATTTAAAAGACTTAATTTGGAAGTCTAATTTGGAAAATTGGTTAAAGATAAATTAAATTGGAAATTAATTAATTATGTGCTTCACTTTAAAAGATTTAATATTAAAGTTGAAATTAAGAAATTGGATAAAAAGAGATTTAATTATTAAATAGTTCATATAGTGTTATTGTAATTCATTAGTTAGTAATAATTAAATTAGAGTTGCATTTAAATAATGAGATTTAATTTGTTAGAATTCTTTAGAATAACTGAGAGTGGGGTGAATTAGTTATCCAAGGTCCAAATGTACATATAAAAAATTTCACAACTTTGTGAACCCATATCCATAAAACATATTAATCATGTATGCATTCATTAGATAATACAATCACTGTCAAATCAACTTCGCAGAAATGTAAGCATGAAACATAATGGATTCAATAATACATTTGACACAATGATTTAACATGGAAACCCAATTTTGGAAAAACCAATAGTAACATGTTACTCATTCTCACTCTTCTAAAGTGATGCCCTATGAAAGGCCAACCCTGTTAAAGGTTACAATGCACATTGCTAAATGTGACCTAGTTAGAGGGTTTCAATCACCCTGTTAAGAATGAGCCTTGTTATAGGAATTTAGATCATTCACTTGGAATGTTACCCAATTAAAGGATTTACAAATGATTGTTTGGTCAACCCTAATCCAAAGGATTTACTCTAGACTAGTAAAATGATTATAAAGTAACACTAAGGCTTCATCTGATAACAACTTACAACACACTTGCAGATTATAGATCTATATTTTTAGTCCTCCATTTTGCTTGGCTTTCACACACTTCAACTCGGATAGCTTGTTCATCCTTTAAGCATCCATACCCTTAAGCCTTCTTGCTTTGCTTGCCAATAGCAGTCTCTTCTATTTGGTCTCTGAATGAAGTAGTGTCGTAGACTCCTTGTCTTCCTTAGATTCTCGCACATAACAACCTTTTCTTCTAACCAACCATCTCTATAAATAGCAAATTAAGATCTTTTTTCGTCCATCGTCCATTCTAGGGTTAGGTTGATTAGGTAGGATTCAATGAATCTACCCATCTTTTAATTTTATTCTCTTCTAGAAACTTCTCCTTCAATCCTCTTGAATTCACCTCAAAATGGTTCATCTTGAATTCTATGCCACTAGCTCATCATGCTTATCTTCCACACAGTTCATGTAATTCAAGAAATCAAACTTGTCAGCTCAGATTCATCGAATTCATGATCTTTCTCATAATGCTCACACTCGGCATTAACTTGCTTCTCATGCTTGGCACATATTGCATTGCTTAGCATCCACTATCAAAACATTCGGCATGAACTAAAGTTTACTAGTGCTTGGCATCAACTAAAGTTTACTTGGCTTATAATGTATCACTAAACATACACTAAAATTTGACTTTTCTATGCTCCAACTAATTTCCTACTCAGCTTACACTAACAATGCTCAACACCTACTGTACAGATTGTTAAGCTTGGCACACCCAATTTGTTTGACTTATTCTTCTGAACTTAATCAATGTAACCATCCTTTGCAACCTTAAGTAGATAATCAATGCACTATAATATCACTATCTTAATATATCCTTATACTCCTTTTCCATATCATAACTCAACCTTTCCTCTAGGTACTATTGTTACCTCATTTGATCAAATCATCTTCATCAATCAAACAAATGATAGTATGCAAATCATCTAAGCAATTATCTTACCAACAAGTAGGAGGTTTGATATCAGTGACAAAACAATGATTGAAACACATTCTCATACTTGTATCAATCTATTTTTAGCATTAATTATTATTATTAAATATAAATAATAAAATTATATTTCTTTATAACACTTGCACAATTTAACAAATTGAATAAAAAGAATAAAAAGAATATTTTAAGTAAATAATTATTTGAGTGTACATGAAAGGATTAAACAATAAAAATATTAATATTTTTTATAAAGTTAGTGGCTTTTGAAATATTGGAGAACATATCCATAGTTAGGGTTATAGTTCTTTATTAGAGGGTTTGTAGTTCATATGAGGGTTTGGGGAGGAAATTTTTGAATGGGAGAAAAAGAATTATTGGAAGCTTCAAGGGTTTTGGATTAACAAGGATTTCACCAAATTTTCCAGATTAGTAGCAACTGATTAAGGTAGGGTTTGAAACCCATGGTAATAAATTTGTTTGAAAAGATCTATATTCTTCGTATTCTCTTAAGTGCTTGCAATTTGGTTATTTGATTTATCGTAGTAACTTGGATCTATGCAAACAATAGAAAATTTCATATCTAAATTGGAGGAATTGGAAAAACTTATTATTAACAAACCCTCAATTGAAACGTCATAGAAGAAAAACTGGAGAAAAACAAATATATATTCAAGATAGATAATGAAGTATATTATGCTTGCATATTTTTAGAAGATCAAAGGTATGTGAAAATAATAATTGCATGTTTATTTTTATTTTATAAAAAAATAATTCAAATTTTAAATTTATTAAAAAATGATTAAATATCAATTTCAAAAAAAAATTATGATTAATTATTAAATTCAAGATTCTTTAAAAATATTAAAATATTATTTACTTATTTTTAAAATTAAATAAATAGATACTTTTTTTTTCTTATAAGTGGGTTTTTTTAATATTACTTCTTCTTTTTTAACTCTTAGATGGTTATGACTTGTTATATATCTATTAATGCAAGTGGAGTTATAAGTCAATAAATATATATATGTGGCGTAGTTATATTTTAAGAGAAGTTATAGTGGAGTTCACTATATAATCATTTAGTTATGAATATGTAATATTATGAGAGAAATTATAAATAACTTAATTAAAATTATAATTTCAAGTTTGAGTTACTTGTAGTTGCATTATGAATTAAAGGAAAAGTAAATATTAATATTAGACTTTAATAGAAGTCATATTAATATTTTGGAAATGGAATTGCTATTAATATTTAAATCTAATAATATACATTTATGTTATTAATTAAGTCATTTATGATTTAAGATTATTCAAATTACTAACATGATAATATTGCAAACATGCATATTCTTACTTTATTTTTGAACACTTCTTTATGGCTCAATCTTAACATAGAAAATAATGTAATTAAACCATATGGTTAAAAACTATGTGTTTCTTATATTTTGTTTATTGTCTCGTGATGTTTATTTTTGTGATGGTTTTCTTTGTGGGTTGTTTAGTTGACCAAGTTAGGATGTACACCAAAGGCATTTTTGAGATTTCTTTAATGATTATTTGACTGAATGTCATGATGTATTTTATGATTCAAATTGAGATCTATTTAATGAGATTTCTTTTGATGAGCATTTATGAAAACTTGGGTTTTGAGAACCAATGTTATTTTCGGGTTGCCTATTAAGGAATCAAATTCGATCAATATTACTTTTATAGTATTGGAGACAATTGTGGTTTGTAATTTTTTGGAAGGTAGTCTAGGTGCATGTCTTTGGGAGTGGCTTGCAATGGGGGTTGTGGCCCAAAGTGGCTTCCAAAATAACTCATTGTAAGTTGTGTAACAAGTGATAACATAGTAATTAAAATTTTTGCTTCACTCATGCCTTGAGATAAATTTAAAAGATAAGTTAGAGATTGTTCCTCCTCTATGTCTTGAGTCCTTGTATAGGCTAAGTATGGGAGTGGGATGATACCTTTAGAGGTATGACTAGTTTCCTTGTCTTTACGAGAGGGTATTATGGTTCTACATAGAGTCACTAGGGGGCAAGGTCTTGAGAGACTACCAGGGTAACCTTAGAGTTGACTCATGTGATGACACTCCCTAGTATGTAACATGAGTCTCTTTCATAGTTATTTTTATTTTTTCCTCTAGTGGTGTACTTGTTGGATGTTACTTTTGATGGTATGTTTATGGTGAGTTCTTGTATATTAATCTGTTGACTTTTATTGGTGAGTGTCAATTATTCATTGTCAGATGTTATTTATTGTTGATGATTTACTTTCATTGATGGCATTTAGTTAACTATCAGTTATTGTGCTTTTTCCATTTGGCACTTGGTTTGAGAATGGATATTCTTTACATAAACACAATATTTTCACAAATGCAATTACAATACATATTTCAATATTGGCACAAATACAATTATGTACCTACTTCCAAAATTTTGACTTTCTTGGTTTATAAGTAGAGGAAACATTCCTCTAGAACATTCAACATGAGGAATGAAATATGTATTGTAATTATATTTGTGAAAATATTGTGTTTATATATATTGTTTTTGCATTGTTACTTTGATGTTGTAAAATTATTATTTTTTAAGTAGTTCAAAGAACTTTGTAACATATTAGGTTTATTTCTTTTGGGTTCTCGAGTAGGACATTATACACCAACTTCAATTAATCACAAACCCTATGAAGTAGCCAAGATGATTTCCTTATTCTAGATGGGAAAAATAGAGTCAAATTAGTACCAACTTTTAGATTATCAAACCCTTCAAAGACAATGTGTGCATACCATCAATTACTAGACAAAGAACTTTAATCCAAAACCCTGGTTCAATTATTTTTAACTTCAAACATGAAGGCCCAATCAAACAAAAAGCACAACACCTATGATTTTTGATGATCAAGAGTTTGCATTAAATTTCAGCCCATCAATGGTAACATGAATCTAAGGGGAAAGTCTATTGAATACTAATGAAGATTACTTTGCAAAATGTCTATAATAGAAAATAGGTATTATTATTAATCTCAAAAAAGTGTGTACAATTGAGTCATGACTAGTGCAATATCTACTCAAAAATATTCACAAATCATTCACTTCTCTATTAAGTCATGTTCTTTGATTTGTATATGTATTGTTTTCAAATCATTCAAAAATAAATACCTATAACTAATTGCAACTAGACACAAAATATTACAATTAATACAAAAATTTGTACTACTTAATCATCAAGGTAAAATGCCTCAAAATGTTTACAACATCTCATCCAAGTAGGCTCACTCACTTGGATGGTTTCCTCATTCTGTTAGCATCTTCTTGATCTCAACCTTGTCCTCCTCCAACTTGAGCTCATGGCACTCACTCACATATCTAGCATAATTCCTTCTCAAGTCTCATGGGGTTATGTACATGTTGTTGATGATATCAAACTAATATTCTTCCTCTAGATAATGGTCTAGCTATGTCACTAGCCTTAGCTATTGTCTTGTTGGATGCTCTTGAACTGGTAAACCCATATCTACAACTTTAAAACTAGAGAGAAACTCTGCAACTAGAGGGTTTTATTAGTTCTCACATCTTAAAATTTTGTTGTGTCTCCACCTCATGTGAATGGATGAATAAAATAATGGCATTCAATGAGCCATTAATTCAAAAATCTTGTCAAAAACATTCCACACATGCTTGGCTTGCATTTCTACACCATTATTGTCTCTTCAAATTAAAATTTGCAAAATTTACTTTGTACTTTCCAA
Source organism: Cupressus sempervirens (assembly GCA_028749045.1). Classification (NCBI taxonomy): domain Eukaryota; kingdom Viridiplantae; phylum Streptophyta; class Pinopsida; order Cupressales; family Cupressaceae; genus Cupressus; species Cupressus sempervirens. Next base: position 191,761,196 of record CM053785.1, read on the forward strand.
GATATCCTAACAATAGACATATTTCCTTTTTTCATGCCTATCTGGTTACCCCTTCTAAATTTGTGATGAATATTTATACCAATTAAGAGCTTTTTCCATTTTGAGGAATATCCCAAACACTACCCACAATTTGGCAAAGCATTTCCTTTTTGTATGGTACCTTGACCATACTCCCCAAAATTCTCTAGAATTGACATATCGTGGCCATTTTACAAGCTATGATCTTCCTCTTTCTTGAAATTGTGACTTGGTACTATCTGTGCAGAACCCCTTCCAAAAAAGTGAATATGGCCTTTTCATACTATGTGCCAACTATTATCACTTCTCTCTAAACTTTTAATCCTACCTCCATATGGTTTTTTAAAATCATTCCCCCAATGAGTGTTTAGTGAGTGTTTCATTACCTTTATTTATAACTTCTTACAATATTGCTCCCTTTACATATTCCAATCCTCCTCCAACTACTTCAACTATGATTCCTACCTCATCTAGTATTCCTTTTATGTCTCAAAATTTCCCTAACACATCCAATGGAACTCTTCTTATCACTTCCTCTACCAATCTGACCATTAATGGCCTTATTCAAATGGTCTTTGTTTTGCAACAAAAACTTGCTTCGTTCACAATCTAAGTATAACATTCTCACTTGTGGAATCACTAGTCCTTTGTCCTTATACATTATTCATGTTATTATACCTCCTAACATTGAGATTCCCCATCTTGATACTTATAATGTTAAGGGTAATCCTGTGACTCGTGTGAAAACCTTTCAAACCTTGTGTAGTGATTTGGCTTATGATTAAGTTTCATGACTATATTAATTACTAAAACCTTTTAAGACAAAGCCTTGCAATGGTTTTGTTGTTTGCCTCCTTATGTTGGAAATTACAAATGGAAAGATTTACTTCTGAGGGGGGGGGGGTGAATCAGAAGTAACTAACTTTAACCTTTTAAAATATTTTAGCTGAAATCATTCACATGCATCTAATTCATCTAATAAACATGAAAGTTAAGGCATGCATGAAAATAGATAACACAACATTTTGATAATCTAGAAACCCTCCAAAATGAGAAGGTAAAATCTGATCTGATATGTCTCTCCTTGAAATTATGATTGCTCTATTATGATCAACTAAATTTTGCAATGTTTCTCTTCCTTCTATGTCTTTAAAAACCCCTCTAAACTTTTCTATAATTTAACCACACAGTTCTCACATTCACACACATAATGAGGTTTTGTCCTCCTTTTAAAGGATTTGAAGACTTATGGTTGGGTATGAATCTATGATCCATATTCACTTTTCATTTCCCACTCAATTCATTCACTTTTCTTATTGGTTTCATGCCTTCTCCATTTTTCTTATTGGCTGCATGTAGATTTCATAGGAAATGCAAAAGATTCAATCTTATGTTCAAGATCCTTCGAGATTCATCTTAAGTCGGCTTCAAAAATGGTTTACATCTGAGTTTTTGAAGGCACAAACTCATATGTTGATTCTATATTACTCAGCACTTACTACTTGCTGATGCTCGGCACATATAGGAATTATGTCTCACTTGACTCCTATAGTAACTTTGTTTCATCGACATCTATACTTTACATGGCACCTATACTTAACTCGGCACTTATAGTAACTCAACATTACTTATCACTTAGCACTTGAATCTTGCTCAGCACCTGAAGTTCACTTGGTACCTATTGAATTCTCTGGCTTGACACACACTGTAGCTTGGCATCTATATTATACTTGGCATCTATATTATACTTGGCATCATCTTGAGAATTGGTTATGTGTGTTGACACTCAATTGTCAAAACCAATCTAAGACCAACAATCTCCCCCTTTGACATGAGTGGCAAAAACACTTAACTAAACATTATGAATCTGATCTCCATGAGTATACTACACATTTTGTTTAGCATATGTACAAAACTTTCAAAAAACTTGTTCAAAATTTTGTAGATGATTATATACCTCAAAAACTTATTACTCCCCTTGAGCTGATGTGCCATTTCTGTAACCAAAATTCCTTTAAACTAAATTTGTCTCATGCTAATATGTCTGATACTCTTTGCCTTGTCTACCTCTTTGCCTTGTCTACTTTGTGTCTGCTCTATTTGTACTCAAAATTTTATTGTCTCCCCCTTTTGGGTATACCTCCCCCTTACATGAATATCTCCCCCTTTCATTATTGCTTATCTCAAAAATGAATTTCTCCCCCTTTTTGACACTTATGTCAAAGGATCTAAGAATGAATAGAATATTTAGCCAAAAACATTTTATTTACCTCCACTATCATCTTCAAAGAATCATCCCAATTATCTAAGGCAATTTCTAGTGATTTGAGTTGGATGGTTGTCTCTGCTGCAAGATGTACTAGGCCTTCTAAAGTAGAAAAGATTAGGGTCTTTCTTTAAAACATTTTCTACATAGGCCACTTCTTTATGTAGTACTTCCAGGTGTAGGGTGATAGCAGACTAAATTTGCATCAATTTGGCCTTGACATTTGCCTCTTCTGCTGTTAATACAGCTAACTCCTTCTGAGTGTGAAGCATTGTGGAAAAATGCTTCTCACTTTGAGCTAGATCTTTATGTAGTTGTTGCTAGATAACTTAAGATTTATTTCCAAGCTCAGTATTCTCTGGCTAGTTTCTTATGTGAAATATGATGAGTCACACAATTTGGAGTACAATGAGACTATGTTCTCAAGTACTGTTTTCACCTTTTCTATTTTCTTTGCCAATTCCACTTGTGTTAGTGCTATCTCACTAGATATTTTCTCATTAAATTTCATTTGAAACTTCTTTTTAGACCATTCTAATAATTTGACATTAGTATCAAGGTCTTCATTTTGTACCTGGTCCACTATGTTGGAAAATTGCTCCATGATAGGCTTTGTTTCATCAAGTACAAGCAAGCTAAATGCATCAAGGAAGATGTCTTTGATCTCTATTAATTCTTGCCTCTATCTATACTCATTTCTAAGTATTTCCTACTTCTTCTTCCTTTCTAGTGTCTTTTGCACTTCATTGATCTATGCTAAGTTCATTGTTTTGTAGTCATACCTAGGTATGACTATTTCTTCATCAATTTCAGGGTCTCCATAGTGAACTACCCTTTCTACCTTGGTGGAGCTTGAGCCTAGTGCTCAAACTTGCAGTGGTACTACATTAGTGCTCGGTTGCTTAGTAGGAGTCCCTGAGGTAGGCAAGTTAACCAATGTTTCTACTGCCTCTCGCTCTCTTTCCTTTGTGGTTTTCTCCTCTTCCTTATCTTCTTCTATTCTACCTTGATCAATGAAAATTATTTAAGGAGGTGCACCTTGGCTTTGTGTTGTAGGAACATCTTGTCCTATCTGCTCCTTTGTTGGCTCCTTGGTAGTTGTTATTGGTATTGTTGTGGGATCAACCTTAGCAATTGTGTCTTGTGCTGCTTGCTCTTTTGGTTGATCATCTGTAGCTATGGGAGGTTGTGAAGGTGGTTCTTGTGTTTTCACCTTCTCCTTTGTTATTTTAGCTAAAGATTTTTGCAACTCTTCCACACTCACCAAAATAGGATTTGTGCATAATTGTGATTGCAATTTTGTTTGGTGAAGGATCTTTTTGAGATTCTTTGCAATAGTGGATTGATGTTCTAACCTGAGGTGTCAGGAACATCCTTAACAATTACTATGTCGGTAGGTGTAGGTGTTGTATTTGGAGGACTTGGTGGTGGCAATTGGGTGTCTTGGACACTTTGTTCTGACTGCTTCTCCTCAGTTGTTGCCTCTTCACCTTTATGTGTCTCTTTCTCCTACATAGTTACCTCTTCCTTCTCTTTCTCTCCTTCCTCCTCTTTTTCATTTTTCTCTTCCTCTTCTCCATTATTTCTTCCCTTAAAGGGATCTTCCTACCCTTCTTTGACTATTGTCAACCCATAAATCAATTTCCACATTTGTGTGGACTTTTGCACAACATCTTCAATTTGATTTTGTAAAATTCTAAAGGCTTTGTATTTAGGTGCAAATTTATTCCCATGTTTCTTGTTAGCCTTGATTATTTAACCTTTTCTAAGGTCTAACATTACATGAGCCAATGTTGACTCTCTTATTTCCTTTTCCATTTTTAGGCAATAATGCCATTTGTTTTCAACTAATAACCTCAGATCCTTTAGCATAGAATTGTCAATTTCAAGTGGGGTAGTCTTGAACTTGGCCATCATAGTGTAGATAGACTCTTCCACTATGTTTTTTTCTTCTCTTGAAAACTTATTAAAATCAATGGTCTTTAAACCAGTTAAATCTGCATTATCTCTAATGTTATTACAAACATTTTCCAATTTAGACTTGGTAGAATGTCTTACCAATCTAAATTGATCATCGTCAGATTCTATCTTTTCTTCATCTGACTATGGGGGTGCAACATATTTTCTTCTTTTCTTTTGTTATATAGGCCCTCCTTGCTCTGTGGCTTTTTGTTTCCCCTGTTCCTTAGCCACTTGTGTTGTTGCCTTTGTGTTTTCCCTTGTAGTTGGCTTGGCTGGGCTTGGCTTTGTTGTAGTTTTCTTCTTCCCATTTGGTTGTGCAACTGGTTGTTTATGTGCCTTTCTCTTCTTAGGCTCTGGCTTTGGTGCTTCCTACTTAGCACCTTCTTCTTCTTTTGCATCCTCACCCATGCCTTGGGTTAAAGCAAGTGTTTCCTATCCTTTTTCTTCTTCATCATCTTTAGCTTCTTTATATTCTTCTTCTTCTTCTCCTTCTCCTTCTGCGGTGCCCTCACCAAATTTGGCCTTTAACTTCTTAACAAGTTTATCACTCTTCTTCAGTGTGGAGGTAGTATTCAACTCCATGTCCACCTTTGATCTCACCACATCAAATGTCCCAAAATGCAGTGCATTCTTCTCCACTTCCTCAGCTAATAATGTAGTTATAGCTGCAGATGCCTCATCTATGTTTATTACATAGCTAAGAGGTCTTAACCATCTAACTCTTGGTGTAGCAACTTGAATATAAGTGTAGTCAATATCTACAAGAAAGCATACATCATTTACATGTTTTCCTAGCAATGGAACTAGTATTCTTAGCCTCTGCTTCAAGATCTTCTTGAAGTCTTCAAACTAGCTAGTCATAAGGGTTTCAAAATTACCTCCCATTTGTTCTATATATTCATTTACATGAGCTATTATAGGCCTATTTTTTTTCCAATCAACTTTACCAAAAGATGGAAATTCATTTTGTACATAGAAAAATATGCAAATCAAAATTGCACCAAACTTGCATTGTGCTCCCTTGGTTCTCCTTATTGCTACTAAATTCTCATTGATTTGTTGTAATTGCAATTTTGCAAGATCATAAGTATGATCCTTGTTCACTAGTTTGTAATTCACATCCATTGTAATGCATGGTACATGTTAAGTCTACTGGATTGGTAAAATTTGTGTGCAATAACTCTAATAGAAAAGTCAACAAGAGGGTCTTGAATGGTGTCTATAGTCATTCCTCTCTTGTTCCATTTTGCACCAGTGTTCTTCTAAATTGCTTCCTCAGAATCACTTCTAAGGGTCTTTGGCTGATCTAGGGTTGGCTACCCTGTCACTCTATATACAAACCTTTTTGTTATTTTCACTGGACCATCTTCCAACCATAAGCTTCCATCATGAATTCTACTATGCACTATCCTGATTCATTTAGTTTTGAAAATTGTGGGGAATTCTAGGACATGCATCAAACCCTTCTTCTCAACAATTTGATATTCCTCTTTCATAACTCCATTTTCACATAATCTCTCATAGGCTTGCCTCATCTCCATGTCTCCAATAGCTCCAATCTTATATTTATAACACTTCCTAACATCTTGGACCATAACTACCTTAGAGGGTATAACAAATAGGGCTCTAGCTGGGTTTTTTTTGTATGCCACCTCTAGGATTGGCAAAAAATCTGGTTGTTTCACTTCATTTGACACAAGTTGAACCTCAAATGGCTCTTTTTTCTAAGGTTTCCTAGAACTAGAGGCCATTTGTGCTAGCTAGGGTTTTAACATGAATAAATTTTAATATTGCATAGCTCGATGCAAATGTAAATACCTTGGATTCAATGAAACTATGTTGAATCATTGTTGAAGTTAGCTCAAATGCTAGATTCTCTACTTTGAATTTGTTTTGCACTCTTCTTCATTTTTTCTCTTCATTCACGATGAGGAAAAATGATTCAAAATGTAATAATATACCCTATTTTCATAGCATTTAATGCTTAGTGCATTTACAACTGTCCACTTGGCTTCTTAAGAATTCCTGCATTACTCAGCTTCCATTGTGTTTTCAACACTTGGCATCCACATAAGTATCCTTCACTTGGCTTCAATTGAAATTTCCCTTCGCTCAGCTTCCACCACCAACTCAGCTATAACTAGTCATTTGGCTTCTACTATCGTTGGTGATCAACTCGACATGTATAGAAATTTACTCAACATATGAGGGCAACTCGGCAACACTTATGAAATCTTGAAGTTTAATCTATTCATGTTGATCTCTACTTTCAGTACTTGCTTATTTAGGAACTGATGTATGATAAAGCCTTGTAAATCAGTTCCACAATCCTTCTCTTTTCTTAGTCTAATGAAGTATGACCACTTGAACTTTTAGGTGAAGTGATCCCTTCATTTGATGTGCTACTCTCATCTTTCTTCTTCCATGTCTTATTCATTTCTCCTCTAATGTGTCCAACATCCACCTTCTCTTCTCCTTTGTTCTTTGAGTTGGGTGCCTTTGACCTTGTTGGGCAATTCCTACTAATGTGACCAGTCTTCAAACAACTAAAGCATGTAGTTTGGCTTAACCATTTGTTGTAGTTTCCACTGAAATGTGTTTTTATGCAATTTTTAGGGATGTGTGCATATTCCTAATAGTAATGACAGCTATACCTAGTGTTTTAATCCCAACTATAGTGATGTCCATGGTTATTTCCCCTTGCTGGTTGATTAGGTGTCCACGTAGACTTTGATCTGCACTCAAAAGCTCTATGACCATACTTCTTGCAATTGTAGCAGTGACCTTCAAATCTTGGTGTTTTGATAGTCCTAGTCCTGCAGTCATGTGCTTGATGTCCTTGCTTTTTGCACTTATGATAGTATCTGATGTTCTTAGGTTTTTCATGCTAATGTGCATTCTTGCTCTTGTATACATTAGAGGTATGTCCCTTTTTACCATAAAAATGACAAGTAGGTTTAGTGTTCTTACCTTTGTTGCTTCTTTCTTCTACAGTCTTGGATGACTCTCCTTGTTTAGTGCTGATGTATCCTAGTCCTGAAGTATCATTGCTAGCCCTTGGTGATTTCAATAGCTACTCAAAGTACTTGATGGTGTCATTTGGTTTGTTGAAGCTCTCTATAATTTACTTCTCTCTTTTCAAGTCATTTTGCAGTTGTTCATTTTGCATCTTCAGTGTAGAGATCTCAATGTACTTGATATTCAGTTCATGGTGTGTATTCATCATCTAGCTTAGGGTGTCTAACTACATGTTTGAAATTCTTGCAAGCTCAATTGAATTTTCTTCCAATTTGTTGGCAAGGTTTCTCTTGTCTTCTTCTAGCATAGCCTTATCTTCACTAACTCTTTTCTTCTATTCAGTTACTTCACAAAGCATCATGGCTTGTGATTCTTGTTCAAGCTTGAGTGTTCTAATTTCTTCTGCTTGAGCTCTATTCTTCTTCATTAGGTCTACTATTACTACATCAAACTCTTTGGAATCTCCATTTTCAAATAGTCTTGAGGTGTCAATCTCCTTGTATTGTGTATCATTCTTAGCTATGGAAATCTCTCTTATTCTCTTTAAAGATTTTCTCAGTTCTTCTCTAGCTTCTTCCAAAGTGTGTAGAGAAAGTTGTGCATCAATTGCCTGATTCTCTATGACCTTCCCAAGTTTGTAGACTTCCATTTGCAGATCTTTTCTCCCAGCTGTAAGGCTCTTCCTTGTGAGAACTCAGCTCTGATACCAATTGTCAAAAATTACAAGTGGGAAGATTTACTTCTAAGAGGGGGGGTAAATCATTAGTAACTAACTTTAACATTTTAAAATATTTTAGCTAAAATCATTCACATGCATCTAATTCATCTAATAAACATGAAAGTAAAGACATGCATGAAAATAGATAACACAAGATTTTGGTAACCCAGAAACCCTCCAAAATGAGAAGGTAAAACTGGGGTGGGGATGACACCCACAAAGAATCACTGCATCAATATGTAACTATTCAAGGTTACAAAGTTTGACCACTTCCAATGGTCTGCCCTATGAAAGGTATGTCTTGTTAAAGACTTTACACTCTATTAAAAGTGACCTAGTTAAAGGATTTACAAACATTCACTTGGAATGTTACCCTGTTAAAGGATTTAGAACCTTTTTTAAAGGCTTACAACATGGCTATTAAACCAACCTAATGATAAGATTTCCATTCCTAATACAATAGCTAGAGAGTATTAAAAAGTCTTGACCTGATGACTTGCAATCTTCAATTGTTGATTCCAGATCCTTGTTCTGCTCTGTCTATTCTGATCCTTCCTTATTTGATATGCCTCTCCTTAACTAATTGCTTTGTTCTGATCAACTAAATTCTGCAATGTTGCTCTTCATTCTAAGTCTTTAAACACCCCTCTGAACTTCACTATAATTTACCCATACACTTCTCACATTCACACACATAATGGGGTTTCGTCCTCCTTTTAAAGGCTTCAAAGACATAAGGTTAGGTATGAATCTACGATCCATATTCATTTTTCATTTCTCACTCAATTCATTCACTTTTCTTATTGGTTGCATGCCTTCTCCATTTTTCTTATTGGTTGCATGTAGATTTTATAGGAAATGCAAAAGATTTGATCTTATCTTCAAGATCCTTTGATATTCATCTTAAGTTAGCTTCAAAAATAGTTTACATCTGAGTTTGTGAAAGCACAAACTTATATGTTGATTCTATGTTACTTGGCACTTACTACTTGTTGATGCTCAGCACATATAGGAATTCTGTCTCACTCGGCTCCTATAGTAACTTTGTTTCACTCGACATCTATACTTTGCTCGGCACCTATAATTTACTTAGCACTTATAGTGACTCAACATTACTTATCACTCGGCACTTGAATCTTGCTCAGCACCTATTGAATTCTCTAGCTCAACACACACTGTAGCTCATCATCTATATTATACTTGACATCATCTTGAGAATTGATTAAGTGTGTTGACACTCAATTATCAAAACCAATCTGAGACCAACACCTTATTCTATTAATTCATTTCAAAAACTTGTGAATGCTTTCATACAACAATTTTTAAATAATATTGGTCCTTAAATTTATTTGACTAACTCAATGCATTTTAAACAAGGAGTAAAAGAAAGGATTAGTGATCTCATTGGTAGATTTAAGCACTTGCACTCTCAAATTTCTTATCCTATGTGTGATTTAAGTATACAACATATTTTTATTTTTAATTTGTAAAAGGACATTAGTGATAAGTTTCATCTTACTCAAAATACATATTTTTCATAATTATGTTGAGTACTTCAACATTATCAATTACAATTGAGCCAGTTGGAGAGCACCACTCTAATGGCTCCTGTTAGAATTTATAAGAGTGATGTCACATCTCATCCTAATAAGTTTCAAAAACCTAACAATTACATTAATGTCAAAAAATTATATAATGCAATAGATGATAAAGTGATAGCCATATCTAAAGGTTTATCTCCCTTGCCCTCAAATTTTAGACATAATCATGCTTATAATTACTTGTCAAATTATGTGCATTATGTGATGACCATATTTCTCAATGCTAATATTATTAATCTTCTCACCATTAGATCATTGGACACTATTAAATGCCTTCCTAAGTCCTATGATGTTAATGCTTATTGTGAGTATCACCACAACATGGTCATGACACTGCACGATGTCATTCTTTGAAGAATGCTATCAAAGATCTCATTGTAGGGCATAATAAAACAATAATGTAATTAGAGATAGTGTCATGTCCCCTTTTCAAATAATAAAAAAATAATAATCTTTGCTAAGACCGGCAGGCCCAAGAAAGTGAAGTTTCGGAAAAAGGGAGTTAATCTTTGGAAACCGTTGGACTAATAAATGATAATTAATTATTAAAATATGTTTCATTAACCTCTCTTGGACATGAGTTACAGTTATTCCCTTTTTAAAGAGGTTTGGAGGCATTTTGGGGGGATTCCAGACTTGATTTTCACTCATTCTTTGTTATTCTTCAGAGGCTGCCAAACCTGTGGAGAAGGAGACCCAAGAACGGGAGTTTGCAGGTTTCCAGGGAGACCCAAGAACGGGAGTTTGCAGGTTTCCAGGAAGGCTAAGGACGGGAGTTTGAAGCCATTCCATGTGCATGCTCATACAGAGTTTGCCTTTGTGCTGAACAGTGCAGATTTGTGAGTTTCCGGGTGTATTTTTGTAAGAGTTTGGTGTTTCCGGTTGAGTATTTCATATCAGTTTTGGTTGCTGCTGTATTTTATACTTTAAGCTATTAAAATAGAGCTGAATATATATATTGGGACGTGATTAAACTTCTGAGATAGATTATTAGTGTTCTTGTGGTGTTTCCGAGCATATTTTGTGCTATTTCGGGAGCCCGATGAGCATAGTTTTGGTCCTACATTTTCGAGCTGTTGTGTAAAGGCTATACGGATCTGGAAATATCAATTTGTAGGCTTTTATGCTGCTGAAAGTTCTGTAAAAATTTCCATTTTCAGATTCATTAATAATTTGTGAAGTTGTGAAGCTTTTAGCACTATTTTCAACATACCCGATTTGGGGTTTCTTAAGGAATTTGGTGGATCTTTGTGATAGCAGTTGTTTGATTTTAAAGATCTGATTAGAGGTTGGAAATATCATGAAAAATCAGAAAAGGGACATTTCAGTGGTATCAGAGCCATGATCTTGCCAGCCTGAGGGTTTGTAGAAGTTGCAGGTCAGTTTTGACAACTACCCAGATATTGCATTTCAGTTTTGAGAACTACCCAAATCTTGCATGTCATAATTTATGATTGCATGTTGCTTCTAATCAGTTGCATGTAAAAATTTATGGTTGCATGCTACTTCTAATCATTTTCATGTTAGTTCTTGGTGAATTTGGTGGTTGTAGAAGTTTGCATTTCAGTTTTGACAAGTACCCAGATCTTCCATGTCAGTTTTGACAACTACCCAGATCTTGCATGTCATAATTTGGTGGTTGCATGTTGCTTCTAATCAGTTGCATGTCCAAATCTATGGTTTCATGCTACTTCTAATCATTTGCCTATTAGTTCTTGGTGAATTTGGCGGTTGTAGAAGTTTGCATGTCAGTTTTGACAACTACCCAGATCTTGCATGTCATAATTTGGTGGTTGCATGTTGCTTCTAATCAGTTGCATGTCCAAATCTATGGTTGCATGCTACTTCTAATCATTTGCATGTTAGTTCTTGGTGCTTGAAGAAGTTATATCCTATTGGGGTTACACTCTACTTTATCCAGAATGGACAGGTATAGTACAGAGTCTCAGAGGGAACGATCTTGGACAATTGATAGCCAGAGTCAAAATAGTAGAAAGGATGGTTATTTAGACATTCGAGATAAACTTATGAAAATAAGCCATGACATGTCTAAACAGTTGGTTGAGCACCACCATATAAATGACATGTTATCTGACCCAGCTAAGGTGGATAAGTTGACTGGATTTCTATTTGGCAGATTTTCTCACAGGACAGATGACACAATTCCCAAGAACTTGCATGAGGAGTTTGAGAAACTAGCTAATAGCCAGGTAGTGGTCTCAGATTCTACTTTGCCACAGGAGGTGGTGGGAAAGGATATTACACAGATTGATAGTAACAGTCAACTTGATACTCAAATTGAGACAATTGTTTACAGGTTGTCAAAGGGTGATGCCACAGGTATTCAGGATGGTATAGTTACAACAGGCAGTGACTACAGTGTAGTGGGTTCAGATGATGATTATGAGGATGTTGTTGTGCAGGATGGTGAGATACCTGGTAGAGATGAGCAGACATTGAGCATTCATGACTTTGCTGAGAAAGAGTACCAGGCACAGTTAGATGCTTCATCACATGAGGTTGAGGCTGGTAGTACTTCACATGATTTGTCCAACCAGCTGAAGGTGAACACAGATAGTATTGTGACTTCATTATCTCATCATGACAGGTATGTGGAGTTAGTTGGTATTGGTCAGATTACTCAGGTGAGGAGTTTGCTTGAGTTACCAGTTGATTCTAGTTTACGGATATGGACTCGAGATTGTTATATTGGCATTTGGGATTCAGTTGACTGGAGATCTTTAACACTTTTTGGTAGCAGTGTTTGTTTGGGTGCTATCATGGATTTGATTAGCAGATTACACGGTGTTGTCTTTTCTTGTGCCAGTATCTTGTCTGATGTTGGTATTAGTTTTTATACACCGGTGTTGGGCTTTGTTCATATATCCAGTCGACCATACTTGCTGGAATGTGTTGATGATATTTCATATTTGGCAGTGTGTATAGATGAGTCCCAGGATCACATTGGCATTGATGACATCCAGAAGGATGCAATGGGCGGTTTTGAAGACTTAGTTTCCTTGGGTATAGAGGAGTTGGACAGCAATGCTAATATTTTTGATACTTCGTATGTTGATATGAGCTTTAGATTTGATTCACAGGATATGGATGGTAATACTCTAGAGACTAGTAACTTTGAGGACACTCCTTCAGACAGTGCATCAGAGGAGGTTTGTAGGAGACAGTCAAGCCAGTGCCATCATGTGTCTAATCAGTTGAGAGTTAGTGACCAAGACATTTCTATCACTTGCCAACATTTTGATGCTGCTCGTCAGTTGTTAGCAGTTTATGGATGGGGTTCTCCTACTAGTGATGAGCAGGGAGGAAGTTATCTTTCCTTGACAGAGATCCACTCTTTATGGGAGGCTATCCAGATTCTGAGACAGGATTATATGCAGTTGGTAGCTGACAGAGATTATCTTATGAAGTGGGGCAGTACAGCATATGATGAATTGTTGGCCAAGGAAGATGAGGTGAGTGAGCTTACTGAGCAGCTTGTGGTGACTTCTGAGATTCTTGAGAGTACTCAGTTGGCTTTCAAGGAGTCACAATTTCATTTGGCTAAGGTGACCATGGAGTTAGAGCGACTACAGTCTTTATCTGATTCTATACAGTCACAAGCTATGGTGTTTGGTGATTCGAGGATGTCCATGGCTGAGATTGTTAGAGACAGTGGAGATGGGGATGCATCCATCCTTGATACTAACATTGGCATATCAGGTTCATTCCCACTAGAGTCAAGTTTAGTTGAGTTGGGTATTGTAGCAGATTATTGTATGCCTGACAGGGTGGTGGCTTCTAGTACTAAAGGCACAGAGACTAGAGATGTATCAAAGGTCATGTGTGATGTTGGTGAGTCGACAGTTGGCATGGTTCCTGCTAGTAATACTACTCCCTTGGTGATATCTTTGGAGGTAGTAGTCAGTTCCAACATGGTTGATGATCAATTGCAGTTAGTTTCATCTAGATTACAGTCTGAGCCACTGACTGAGATTGGCGCATTCTATCAGCATTACACTGTGAGGTACGCTCATCAATTTACCATTGATGACCATGTTGATGAGATTATGATACAGAGATGTACTTTGGTTCCTAGTGCTTATCATCAGTTATGGAATAGTTTGATGCCTCAAGATGAGAGTTGTGATGGGCACGACATGGCGACAGGTTCTGTAGTTGATAGCTTGATAATACATGACTTAGAGCAGGAGTTTTGGAGTGATGCTTCAGCAAGTGTTGTTATTGATTCTACTCCTTTGGCTATGACATCTCCTGACTTAGCTAGTGATCAGTCACAGTGGGTTGTATCACTTGTTCATGGTGAGCTATTGACTGAGGTTGGTTTTTTTAATCAACATTATATTGCAGGGTATGTACATCAGTTAACAATTGATCCTTATGCTGAGGATTTGATGGCAGGAAAATTTGGGTTGGGTTCCATTTCTTGTTGTTTATCTTGTGATGGCTTTTCACCGTCAGGGGTGCATGGGAGTTATGGTTATGAGACAGTGGCCAATGATCTACAGAGTTGTGTTGACTGCAGGAGTTGTACAGTGTGTGGATTCTCCATACTTGGTATAGTTTCATTTGAGAGCATTCACCATTGTTGCAGAGTGGGATTGTACATTCCATATAGGCCAGTGGAATGCATTGATGGTATTTACTATGTTGGTAGTCCACTTTACTTGGGTTTTGATATTCTAAGAGTTTGTGTCTCATGGGTTTTTTACTGTGGTAATGGTGATTTTGGAGTTTGGTTGAGCTATAATTGCCAGTTTGATTATGGATTCCTCTTGGTTATATTGCAGAGGATCTTGCAGGAGTCTGTGTTAATTGGTAGTAGTATAGTTCATGACTACATTTGGGATCCAGGAGGATTGATTGGTTTATTGTTCAGCCATTGCTTGAGGACAAGCAATGTTTGGGAGGGGAGGACTTGTCATGTCCCCTTTTCAAATAATAAAAAAATAATAATCTTTGCTAAGACCGGCAGGCCCAAGAAAGTGAAGTTTCGGAAAAAGGGAGTTAATCTTTGGAAACCGTTGGACTAATAAATGATAATTAATTATTAAAATATGTTTCATTAACCTCTCTTGGATGTGAGTTACAGTTATTCCCTTTTTAAAGAGGTTTGGAGGCATTTTGGGGGGATTCCAGACTTGATTTTCACTCATTCTTTGTTATTCTTCAGAGGCTGCCAAACCTGTGGAGAAGGAGACCCAAGAACGGGAGTTTGCAGGTTTCCAGGGAGACCCAAGAACGGGAGTTTGCAGGTTTCCAGGAAGGCTAAGGACGGGAGTTTGAAGCCATTCCATGTGCATGCTCATACAGAGTTTGCCTTTGTGCTGAACAGTGCAGATTTGTGAGTTTCCGGGTGTATTTTTGTAAGAGTTTGGTGTTTCCGGTTGAGTATTTCATATCAGTTTTGGTTGCTGCTGTATTTTATACTTTAATCTGTTAAAATAGAGCTGAATATATATATTGGGATGTGATTAAACTTCTGAGATAGATTATTAGTGTTCTTGTGGTGTTTCCGAGCATATTTTGTGCTATTTCGGGAGCCCGATGAGCATAGTTTTGGTCCTACATTTTCGAGCTGTTGTGTAAAGGCTATACGGATCTGGAAATATCAATTTGTAGGCTGTTATGCTGCTGAAAGTTCTGTAAAAATTTCCATTTTCAGATTCATTAATAATTTGTGAAGTTGTGAAGCTTTTAGCACTATTTTCAACATACCCGATTTGGGGTTTCTTAAGGAATTTGGTGGATCTTTGTGATAGCAGTTGTTTGATTTTAAAGATCTGATTAGAGGTTGGAAATATCATGAAAAATCAGAAAAGGGACATTTCAGATAGTAATGGGTTTGGGTATTTAGGTAGTGAGGGGATGTATCATTTGGTCTCCCTAACCAACTGAGCTCTATTTAAGATCAATTAAACATATATAATGTACATGTTATTTTTGGTAATAAATATAGAACATTATTTCCCTTGCAAATATTTGTTATGATTATCTTCGGTAATAATCTCTTATGTTGATAATAGTAGCATTGAATTCATGGTTTGATATACTATTTTGTGACCATTCTACATGTTGACACCATTTCCTAAGCTCAAACTTGGAGGTCTTATCATAGACAAGATGGAGTAATGGGAAAACCATTTCTACCACAAGTATGAGTCACAAATAGTGATGAGGAAGAGGAAGAAATAACAAGAGAAGATCAAGTAACATGATATTTGGTGGATACATGGGAAATATTTATTACTTAGTATGTGCAAAAGGAAGCCTAGGAGAGAGTGTTTCTTGAGAACATCATTTTAATGAGATTTCAATACCACAAGGTGTGTACAACCTTATTGGGAAAATGTCTTGGTTACAAGCAAGAAACTTTGTACAAGTGGAGGAAGAGTGAACCAAAGTGCATAGAGAATGAAGAAGGAAACATGGACTCCAATAGTTTTCAAAAACAAGCAATTATGATCTCTAGGAGAGGGACGATCCAAGGAAATATAGATAATAAAATGATTCATGCCCCTAACTCTAAATAAGGACCTAAGGTGAGTACTAGAAGAGGAAACTGAGGGGGGAACTTCCATATGATAGATCCTATATAATAGAGACCAAGAAGAAAGGTATCACCATTTGAGAGGGCTTATTAACCATTCTAAAGGGCCAAACCAAATAGAAGAGAATTTGATTGAAAACACCATGAGGGGAATAGCCAATTTGAAAATCTTAGAAGAACCGAGAAGGAAGGATGCATGGACAGATCCCAAAACCCCATCACATAGAGAGCATCATCCTATCCAAGAGAATAACTCTATCCACATAGAGAGAGAGAGAGAGAGAGAGAGAGAAGTACAAGGAAAATAAGTAATTGGGCTAGGGACTAGTACTCAAGAATTAATCTCATCAGGAACCATTACTCAAGGAGTAAGCCCATCAGGAATGAGTACTCAAGGGAGGAGTGGGAGAACCAATATGGCGACAAACAAGAACAAGCATCCTAGATTCATAGGAGAAGGATTAGACAATCCAAGATCACATTATAAAATGTGCATAACCATATGATAAGTGAACGGTGAGAATGATATGGATGAGTGGTTAAAGGCATTCTTGACTTCCCTTAGGGGGGTCACCATTGAGTGGTACACAAATTTAGAGGTTAGGTGAAAAGATACATGGAAGGATCTCTACAGAACCTTTGAGGAAGAATTTAGACTCTTACAAGATGATGACAAAATAGTAACAAAATATACAATACAAGTCAAGGGAAGAATGAATTGGTAAGATCTTATAGTAGGAGGATGAAAGAGTTAATTAGAAAATTAGAAAATAAACCAAGGCATAGGTTAAAGAAAAGATGGCTTATTAAGGGCCTAACTTTGTCCCTACATAGGAAAATGAAAGTAGTACCATCATAATTCTTTAGGGAATCCTGCACTTGTGCTATGGATATAGAAAGTGAAAGCAAAATCTCAAAATGGAGGAGGCATGGAAGCAAAAGAGAGATTTTCAAAGAGAGTGTTGATGAGTCCAAAATAATCCAAGCGTTGAGAAAAATATGATGAGGATAATGAAATAAATGGTAGTGAGAAAGAAGGAAAAAAAGAAGGGAAAGAGTTATGTGTTGGAAATTTGGCTAAGGGTATTTGTTAGGGTTGTCATTAATGGAAGCATAACATAATATTAAGATGATAAAAGTTAAAGATTAAGTTTGGTATGAGAATACTTAGAAAATTGTTTTTAAGGTAGTTTACTAGTAATAGGTAGACTATTTAGTTTGGTGAGCTTCATAGAGGAAAGATATGGTTTAGTGAGCTTAGAGATAGATAGTGTGGACTTCATAGAAGATATGTCTAAGGCTGCTAATATCACTGGACATGGCAACTGGTAGAGTATTGTCTTTTTGGTCAAGAAATTGTTTCAAATTGTCAAAATAAGATCTTGAAAAGGTATGGAAGACATCCTAAATGTTAAACCTTATGTAGCATAATGTGATTAAATGTGTGAAGAAGGTTGAGGCCAACAATTTAAAGTTTTTGGTATAAAGGAAGATCTTTTGGCTCAGTGAACTTTCAAATTGTATTGGAATGATATGATTTCTATATGCACACTTATATTATATTGTATACATATGAATTATTTTACTAGAGTGGGGAAGAGCGTAGTATGAAGTTTTTTATGTGTGGAACTACAAGGACAAATTAGATATTCAAGATATTAGCAGAATCAAGGTTTTGTATCTATTCATATAACTTCTAAAGTTGTGTGTGCATATTTGGGCAATGGGACCAACTTGTATTTTGTATTACAACTACAATCCTAATAAGGTTGAGGATATTAACAAGGCATATTCCTCTCATAAGGAAATATACATTATATGCATGTAATAGACCTCTAATAGGTTCAATATCTATCACAAGATAATTTTGATTAGATAATTCTGTGGGTACCATCCCCACTGGGGTTTTCCATTGGCCAAGGTTTCCCTAGTTAACAAATATTGTGTTATGAGTTTCTTATGTTATGCATGGTTTTACTTTTCATTTTACTGGTATATGCAAGTTTAAGAATTGTAAATGAAATCCATAATTGGGCAAAAAAATGTTTAAAGTAATCAACTGATTCAACACACCCCCCCCCCCCCACAATTATATTACTGTACTTTACATTCTAACATCACCAAAGATGATTTTCTATGAAATAAATTGGATACACTTCTTGAAGCTAAGGCATCTTATGAGAAATTTTCTTACACAAACCTAAATGAAGCTAAGATTATAACCTATGGATTATGTGCAATATTAAATATTAGAGAAATGATAAAGTCTACATGGGATGCACAATTCATAAACATGAATACCAAAGTTGCAGACCACATAGTGCTTTTGGGTAGTAATCCAACACGAGAAAGAAGATGTAGACCACAATTTTGACCTATAAATAAGTTTTGTCTCACCTTTGTCATTGATGTCAAAGGGGGATAGGATCAGTGAAAATTTGTAAGGTATGTATAGTTTACTAAGTATAATCATCTAGGGGGAACATATAAAATACGTATGGTGATGGTATAATGTGAATTATTTTTTGTAATAATGATCCATATTTTTGAAATTTTTTTTTTGGCCACAATTTTTTTATGGTTTTGAGAAGTGCATTATTCTTGCCAATTTTGACATGTTTGCATCAATGCTAAAGGAGGAGATTGTTGGAAATTTAGCTAAGGGTAGTTGTTAGGTTTTTCATTAATGGAAACATTACTTAGTATTAAAATGAAAAAAGTTAAATATTAAGTTTGGTATGGGAATACATTTGTCTAAGATAGCTTACGAGTAACACGAAGCCTATTTTGTTCGACGAGGTTCACAGAGGAAAGATATGGTTTAGAGATATTAGAGGAAGGTAGTATGGAGCTAATAGAAGACATTTTTAAGGTCACTAAATATTTGGTTGTCTTACTTATGTTTTGGAAAGATCTCTAGAAACAAGTATAATATCTCAAGACATGGTAGCCGACAGAGTATTGGATTTTTTATGAAGGAATTATTTTGACTTATCAAAAAAAATCTTGAGAAGGTAGGGATGACATCCTAGATGTTAAACCTTACATGGAATAATGTGATGTTAAGTTTTGGAAATGTTGGAAGAAGGTCAAGGTTGCAATTCAAAGTTTTGGGTATAAAGGAAGATCTTTAGGCTTAGCAAACTTGCCAATTGTATTGTAATGATATGATTGCTATATGTGCACTTATATGATATTTTATACATGTGAATTTGATGATCAGAGAAGAGCGTACTATAGTATGAATCTTTGTATGTGTGGAACTACAAGGGCAAATCAAATATTCAAGATATCAACACAGTTAAGTTTTTGAATCTATTCATACAACTTATAAAGTTGTATATGCATGTTTGGGCAGTGGGCTCAGCTTGTATTTTGTATTATAACTAAAAATCCTAATAAGTTTGAGGCTTCTAATAAGGCCTCATCCTCTCATAAGGACATATACACTATATGCATGTAATAGACTCCTAACAGGGTTAATATCTTTCACAAGATACTTTTGATTAGAGGGTCATTTTTTAGGTACCATCACAATTAGGGTTTTCCCTTGGCCAAGGTTTCCCTAATTAAAAAATATGGTGTTATGAGTTTCTTTATGTTGTGCATAATTTTACTTTTCAGTCTACTAATAAATGCAAGTTTAAGAAATGAAAATGAAATCCATAGTTGGGCAAAAAGTTGTTTAAAGTGCACAGTTGGTTTATCCCCCTCCACCCAATTATATCAATGTGCTTTACTTTCTAACATTATGGTGTGTTGACTATGAGAAGGAATGACACACACACACAAAATTGTTTCCCAAGAAAGACATTATGTGACATATGTTATGTATTGGGACATTTGATTAAGGATTTTCCTTATAATTTGAAGGCATAGAATGCTCAAGGGGAATAATTCACACCACCTTACACCCCCCCACAGAACACAATCATGGAACCATCACTTGGCGGGTACCAGAATAATTGGAGGGGAAGTAATAATAATAGAAATAACAATACACCCAAGATTTGAATATAGTATGATGTGAGTGAACTTCCCTTGATATGATGCAAAAGGTGCAATAAATGGAGATATTTTTCTTAGGACTGTCAGAATAGAAGACAAAATGGAGGAATACTCTACAAGTGGTGTGGAATGAGTAACTATGAGGATGCCAACAACCCCAGACAAAAAGGTATGAACATGTTGGAAATTATAGACCTTGGGAGGGAAGTACTAACCATTACAAGAATTCAAGCCTAGAAACTTACATATCCTGATGAAACTATAGAGAAAGAAAAGTTTAAGGAAGCTAGAAGAGATATACAAGACACCATAGAAAAGGAAGGAAAAGTAAGTACCTCTAAACTCCCTTCCACTACCTTCCACTAGGTATGTAACTAAAACTAACATTATACAACAAGTATTAGAGGCCATTGTACCAATGAAGATTATCGATCTATTAGAAACATTACCTTAGCTAAGGGTGACAATAACAAAAGGAGAAAGTACTAAGGAAGAACATTACAAGGAGGATGTAAATGCAGATGAAAAAGTAGGGAATAACACTAACATGTTATTTACCATAGGGATGGGAAGGATACCTACTATGATAGAAATAGAGAATACGAGATGTAAGTTAACAAATACTATTGTGGATGGAGGCTTGAGTTTTAATGTCGTCCCTAAAGAAACTTGGAAGGCCCTTAAGAAACCAACTCTCTAGCTACACACATTTAAATTGGTAGGATCATATCAATATAGAATTGAGCCTATAGGGATCTGATGGGATAGAAAGTAGTTATTGGCACACAAAAGTTCTTCCTAGATTTCCTAGAGATTACTCTGGAGAAGAAGGGATATGATGCATTATTAGGGAGAGGATAACTAGTAACAACAATGGAAAATCAAAATTGGAAAAAGAAAACTCTTTCCATTGAAGTAGATGGAAAACATTATACATTTAACTTGAGGAACCAAACTATAAGTCAGGAATTCACATCTTATTCAGAAGCAAAGGGGAAAGATGGTGAATGAATTGAGCAAGATGAAGAAGGAATATTACAATTGGGAGAATTTTCAAAGGATGAAATAAGTTCCCTCAATGGTTTTTTTCACTAGCAAATGGGGTATTATGAGGTATTTTAACTAGAATGCAATATACTCTAGGTTTAGGAGGTAGAATCCCAATAAGAATACTTAGGACGTTATGCAGAGTATAAGGAGGGTATGACTAAACTTGATGACACTCTGACTCAAAAATTTGAGAAGGGCGAAGAAATAAAATAAGAAGAAGCTAAATTAGAAATGATGAATCTAGGGGAGGAACCCCATCCAAAGAAGATTCTTATAGGAAATGAGTGGGAACCAATATTGAAAGCAACAACCTTTAGAATCTTCCTCAAATATAAGGACATGTTCATGTGGGTGTATAAGGACTTAAAGGGGATGTTTATAGATTATGCATCCACTGAATACCCCTCATTCTTAGAGAAAGACCAATACACAAATGACCTCATCAAATGAATAGGAACTATACAACTAAAGTACATGAGGATATCACTAAGATGCTCGATGTAGGTATAATATCCAATGTATAGACTAGTGAGTGGGTTTCACCTATACTTATATCTCTAAAAAAAGATGGGAACCAAATCCAAAATTGTGTGGATTTTAGATGTCTAAATGAAGTAACAAGAAAAGATTGTTAGAGTAATAAATTATTTTCTTATTAATTAAATCATATTAATTTAATTATTAACTCACTTATTATCTCTAGTTTACTTAAACTAAACTTTAGGCATATAAATTTTTTTTTTTATATTAATTATTATCATGCAACTTAGGCTTATTACCTGTTAGGGTTTTGATCTCCTTTTATAAGGATTGATTTATTTGTAATTTATTCATTCACTTTTGATAATAACAATCTCTTTTTTTCTCATCAAGAATGTCTTATCTATAGATCTGGGAATTCTAGCCTCCATAGCTTTTGCTTCTATCTTTCCATGATAGGTGTTTGCATTCAGGTGATTCTTGGGAGTTATGGAGTTGATCTTTCATTAATTTCAAAAAAGATCCCGTACCAATCTCATTTAGTGATATTATTCTAGAAGAAGTGGCCAGTCATGAAATGTACTCATTCATGGATGAGTTTTAAGGATACAACCAAATTAACATCAACAAAGAAGACAAACTAAAGCTACATTCATAGTGGAATATGGAGTGTATTCCTAGAACATGATGTCATTTGGACTACATAACACACTTGCCACATTCCAAATAATTATACTCCACATATTTGATGAAATATCCATAACAAATTTCAAAGCTTTCTTGGACGGGTGGCCAATCTATGGTGGGAAGGGGAACCACCTAGAAGCCAACAAAGAGTGCATGGAAAAATATTAAAGGGAGAGGATGGCATTGAACCAAAATAAATATAGATTTATGGTCTCTCAAGGCAGACTCCTAGGAAACATAGTATGTAGATAAGGATTGAAAATAGATGCCAACAAGATCAAAGTTATTTTTAATATGGAAGTTCCCATCAATGTGACTAGTGCCAAATCATTCTTAGGGCATGTGAGACACTGTTCAAGGTTCATAAAAGGATTTACAAAAGTATCCCTCCCTTTGGAAATATTAATCATGAAAGGAGAATACTTCATCTAGAAAAGGAGTAGGAGGAGTCTTTCCAAGAATTGAAGATGAGACTAGTGGGAGGGCCAATTCTTCTATACCTAGACTGGAACAAGGAGTTCCAAGTTTATGTGGACACTTCAAACTATGCAATTGACACCACACTGCCATAAAATGGAAAGGAGGGGTTGAACCATCTAGTTTACTTCACAAGTTGGCTACTTTTAAAATCTTAACGCAACTACAACACCATCGAGAAAGAAGCACTATGTATGGTGTGTGCCATTAAAAAAATGAGACAAAATTTATTAGCCATGCCTCTCTTTTTTTTTTTTGATCATCAAGCTCTTGTGTACTTGGTAAACAAGCTTATTATACAAGGAAGGATAAGTAGGTAGCTAATTGTCCTTCATGAGTTTACTTTCAAAATCATAGTACATCCAAGAAAGACCCATGTGATTGCAAATCAGTTGTCTAGGATAAAATTAGGAGAATCTGTTGGAAAGGGAGTAAATGAGGATTTTCTAGATGCACATCTATTTCAAATTATAGTACTACCTTAGTGGTATGAAGGAATTGGCCAACACCTATCAACTTCTACTTTCCCAAGGATATTCCAGTCACTAAAAGGATAAAGATTGCCTTGAAAAGTTGGACATTCCATATCATCAATGGATTGTTGTACAAAATGGTACTAGATGATGTACTACAAAGATGTGTAATAGAGGAGGAAATTCCAAGAGTACTGAGGGAGTCTCATGAAGAATTTATAGGAGGCCACAAGGGACTCGATGCTATAACAAAAAATATTACTAGTGGGACTTTGGTGGCCTACACTTCATGCAGATGCTCAAGAATGGGTTCTAAGTTGTTATGCATGACAAAGAGTAGGAAAATCCCTCAAAAGAGATTTCACCTCACTTTCCTTGTCACAACTACATGCAATATTTGAACAATGGGGGTTAGATTTGTAGGTACTCTACCTACCAATAACACTCACAAGTGTAAATATGTAATAGTGATAACAAAGTACCTCACAAAATGACTGGAGGCAAAGGCACTTTTTGACAACACAACACAAAGTATTGCAAGATTTTTCTATGAATAAATAGTGACCTGGTTTGGCATACCCTATAAATAACAAGTGATAGAGGAGTTCACTTTGTGCATCAAGCAATTAGGATGATGACAAGCGAATTTAAGATCATTCATACCCTCTCTAGTCCATACTAACCTCAGGCTGATGAATAAGCCAAAGTCAGAAACAAAGGTTAGTGTCCATTTTATACAAGACACACATAGTAGAACAAGAGGATTGGGAAGAAAGGCTTCTAACAGTCTTGTGGGTGTATTGGACTAATTATAAGGCCACTACTAGGAAAACTCATTTTTGTATAATATAAGGGTAGGAGGTCATATTGCATGTAGAGTACACAATACCAAGATTGAGAGTAGTGGTTGAACACATAGTAGGAGATATGCAAAGCGTAAAGGAGAGGCTCAATGCCTTAATAAAACTAGATGAAAGAAGGATGATAGCATAATGGGCTATAGAGGTAGCACAAAAAAGATAGAAGTTTTTTCATGATAAATATTTGAAAAGAATGAATTTTCAATCTAGGAAGTTCGTATTTAAATACAATGGTAAAAATAAATTAAAGCTAGGGAAATTCAAGGTACATCAGTTGGGACCATACATAATAATGAAAGTAAGAGCAAATGGAGGAATAAATTTATCAACTCTCAACAATAATCTCTTAAAATACTCTATTAATGGGTCCAAGTTGAAACTTTATGAAGAGAGTAGAGAGATTGTTCATATTAACTTATAGAAATAAAAGAGGAAAAATATGGGTACAAAGAAGGATAACTATACTTAAAGAAAATAAAAGGGAAAGTAAGAGGAGATAAAGAAAATATAGAAGGAAAAAAGTAAAGGAAAAACTAAGAGGCCACACTCAAACAATAAATTCTATTGGATATAATTATTTATTTGTGTGTTGTCTTTGATGTCACACAAATGTCATATCAATTGTTAGTTAGTGCTTACTGAGCTCACTTGGTCAGAAAGACTATTTCCCTTGTCTACTGAGCATTCCTAAAGATTACTTTGCGAAGACAGTGTCTACCAAGCTCACTCAGACGTTGACAAAATTTTGGTAGGAAATAGTGTTAACTAAGTTCTCATGGTTAGTGAAGGAAAGTTGGACAGAGTTAGTGTTCACCGAGTTCACTTGATTGCCAAAGGATTTTGCAAGTTCATGGTGTTAACCAAGCAGCTATTGGTTAACATAGGAAATCATCTCAGAACCAATGTTTACTGAGCTAGGTTGGCTATCGAAGGATTTTGTTGATTTGGGATATGAAGTTTAATTATTTCAAGTATTGATTCCAACTGACTATGGTAATGATTATTGGTCATTGCAATTTGTATTGAGCCAACTTGACAATCTCAACAATATAAATATAAGGTCAAGTTATGATTTTCAGTAGTATGCAAGTGTATTGATTGATTGAGAAGGAAAGTGTATGAGCGAACTTGAAGGATGGTTAGATATATTTGTGGAGCAGCAAAGTAATATTTGATCAAGAAGGATCAAGTTTTCTGTGAAGCAAAATAGAGATTTGGATTCAACAATTTAGTTGCATCTAAAGTAGGTCATTTCATCGTTACTTTCTTACCATTGTAGCAGTGATCCAAAATATCTTAACAGAGTTGGTTTAACAACCAGTTGTAAATTCTCTAATAGGGTGACAATTCCATTTAATTTTTTTAAGAACTCTTACCAGGCCATTTCTAACAGGGTGATTAAATCCTCTAACAAGGTCACACCTAACAGTGTGTTTTTGTAACCTTTAACTAGGTTGGCTCCTAACAAGCCTCACTTTAGAAGAGTGAAAAATAGTAACTAGTTACATTGGTGGTTTTTCCCATATTGGGTTTCCACATTAAATTTGGTGTCTTTTGTGTTCATTTCTTTTCTCTCATGTTTGCAAACTATTACTATTGATTTTAGATTAGCTAAAGTAAAACATACTCTGCATTTACCGAGTTACAACATTTTTTAGTATGTTTACTGAGTGACAAGAGACAACTTTTCAGCATGGCAAGGACTCATGAGACTTCATCTGACTTCCATTGGTGATTCAGGATTGAAAATACCTTGATGAAGAATACAAAACTCCTACTGGTACATTATTTGTTGGAGATATTGCTGAGAAAAAGAACCATAACACCATGATGATAGATATTGCATCTGCTCTTAGCTATGAGGAATTTGATGAAATCAAGGATTGCAAAACCACTTATATGAGAATAGCTATTGCATCTGCTCTTAGCTATGAGGAGACATATATGGTGGTGATGAAAATGTGAGGAGAGCCAAATTAGAAAGCCTTAGAGGAAAATTTAATTAAATGAGAATGAGAGAAGATGAAAATATTGCCAAATATGTGGAAAGAGTCAAAGCCAGTGTCAATGCAATTAGAGCATCTGGAGGAGAAATCAAGGAAGAAATGGTTGTAAGTAAACTTTTCAGAATATTGCTTCTTATCTATGCAATTAGAGTATCCTCTATTCAAGAAAGGAGGTGTGAGACAAATCATAAGATAACTTTGGATAGCTTAGTAGAAAGATTGACAACTTTTGAGCTAGACAACTATGACAATTATGTTCCAGCTTCCAAGAATATTGAATCTTCATATGAGGCCAAGCTTTCACTTAAAGAGAAAGGCAAGAAAATAAAGGACATTTAGTCAGAAAGTGAAGAAGAATCAGAGGAAAGTTCTGATAGTGATCTTGAAGTTGTTGAAGCTTTACTTGCAAGGAAATATTCTAGAGGCAAAAGAAAATACAAAGGTAAAGTTCCCTTAATCTATTTTTCATGTGAAGAAGTTGGTCATATTGTTGTCATGTGCCCAAAAAAAGAAAGCAAGGATGAGAAGACAAGTCACAAGTGCAATGGCAAGAAGGATTTCAAAAATCACAAATCATTCAAGGACAAAGGTAAGAAAACTTGTTTTATGGCTAAGGATTCTGATAATAGTGAAGATGAAATAGTTTACATTGTTGTAAAAGATGAATCTAATGAGGAAGGAGATAAGATGTCACTTATTTCTCATGTGAGAAAAAATGATACATGGATCATAGATAGTGGATGTTCACATCATATGACTAGAGATAAAACAAAGTTTGAACACTTTGAAGACTATGATGGTGGTAGTTTAAGGTTTGGAAACAATGAACCTTGTTGCATTAAAGGGAGAGGCTGAATCTCATTAACCAAAGAACTTGTATTTGAAAAAGCCTATTGGGTTGAAGGACTAAAACATAATCTACTGAGTGTGGCATAGCTAATCAACATTGGATTCAAGGTAGAATTCATGCATGGCAAGACAAGACTATTGGACGACAAAGAAAAATTGATTGGATCAGGCAAACAAACAAAAGGTAACCTATTTTATCTTGATCTTGGTGATTACTCGTGTTTTATTGCTCAAGTTGAAGAAATTTGGTTATGGTACAGAAGGTTATGTCATGTAAATTTTGATAACATGGTGAAAATAAGAAAATTCAGGAAAGTAAGAGGCATTCCTAGTTTGAAGAAACCAAATGTTGGACTATGCAAGAACTATCAAATTGGAAAAATGGTAAAGACTAGTTTTAAAAAAAAAAATTATTAATCTGAAGATATCTTGAAAATTGTGCATACTGATTTGTGTGGACCTATTGGAATAGAAAGCTATAATGGAGAATAATTCTTTATTCTTTTTGTTGATGACTACTCTAGAATGATGACTATTATGTATTCAAGAGAGAAGTCAAAAGTATTTAAGAAATTCAAATGATATTTGGCAAGAGTAGAGAAAGAAATAGGGAAGAGACTAAAATGCTTAAGATCAGACAAAGGTGGTGAATTCATCTCTAATGAATTCAACAACTTTTGCATTAAAAGAGGAATCAAAAGATAGGTATCAGCCCCTAGAACTCCCGAGCATAATGGAATAGCTAAAAGGAGAAACAAATCCATCATGGATTGTGCAAGGACTCTAATGAGTGAAAAGAATGTTGCTATCAAATACTAGAAGGAAGTTATCAGCACTGCAGTTCATACTTTGAACTGAGTACAGTTGAAGAAGGACTCATATAAAACTCCCTATGAATTATGGTATGGCTATAAACCCATGTTAAGCTACCTGAAAGTATTTGGAAGTAAATATTATATCTTGAAAGAATCTAGAAAAGACAAGTTTGATGTAAAAGGTGATGAAGGTATATTCTTAGGATATTCTTACAGAAGTAAGGCATATAGATGTTTGAATTTGTCTACTCATAAAATCATAGAAAGTGCACATGTGAGAATTGATGAGTTTGTAGAAAGGACTGAAGAAGAAAGAAAAAAGGAACCAAAAGATTACATGAGATTTATTTACATCAAACCTGATACATTGCCAGACACATCTGTAAATAAGGAGACTTCTACTCTTGAGTCTTCCTCAATCACTGAGTTGCAAGAAGTTCAAAACGAGTCACAAGGACCCAAGTTACATACTGAAGCTATCGAGCCAATGCCTACTGAGTCTAAGCAACCAAAGCCAAAAGTTGAAATTCAAGAGGAAGAATATGCAATTCATTCAAAAGGAAATGAACCTATATTAGCCAAGTATGTGAAAAGGCATCATACACCTGATCAGATTATTGGAGATAAAAAAGAACGTACTATGACAAGAAGTGATTTAAAAGGTACATGCTTACTTGCTGAATTTGAACCTAGAAGTGTTTAAGATGCATTGAAAAATGAAAGTTGGATTTAAGCTATGAATGAAGAAATTGAACAAATACAGAAGAACAAAACCTAGACTCTTGTACATAGGCCCAAAGACAAAAATGTGATTGGCACAAAATGGGTATTCAGGAATAAGTTGAATGAATATGGTAAGGTATCAAGAAACAAAGTTATATTGGTATGTAAAGGCTATTCTCAAGAAGAAGGCATTGATTATGGTGAAACTTTTGCTCCTGTTGTAAGACTAGAAGGTGTCAAGACCTTACTTGCATATGCAACACATAAAGGATTTAAGGTATATCAGATGGATGTTAAATTTGCATTTCTCAATGGTATTCTTGATGAAGAAGTCTACATTGAACAACCAGAAGGTTTTGTTGATCTAAAAAAAGGGACATGGTTTGTAAGTTATACAAAGCATTATATGGTCTAAAAAAAGCTCTTAGAGCATGGTATGAGAGGTTGCACAACTACCTTGTACAGATTGGTTTCTAGAGAACTAATCATAATACTAGTTTGTACATCAAGGAAGGACCAGATAACAAGATTGTATTGGTAGAAATATTTGTGGATGATACTTTATTTACATGGAATGGCGATCTACACAAAGAATTTTTAGAGCAAATGAACAAAGAATTTGAAATGTCTATGTTCAGTGAGATTAAGTTCTTTGTTGGATTACAGATATAGCAAAGCAAGAATGGTATCTACATTACTCAGTCTAAGTATATCAAGGAGGTACTCAAGGAGTTTGGTATGGAAGATTCAAAACCAATTGGAACCCCCATGTGTATTGGATTAAAACTTACCAAAGATGATGACTCAAAAGAGGTAGATTAGACCTTGTATAGATTAATATTAGATTGGAAAATTATAGTATGTAGTTCATACAAGACTTGATATTGCTCTTGTAGTTGGTATAGTGGCAAGATTCTCTGCAAAACCCAAAGAAAATCATATGATGGCAATCAAAAGAATCTTGAGATATTTGAAAAGCACTAAAGGCTATGGTTTATGGTATAAACTTGGAGGAAATCTAGACCTAAAAGTGTTTACTGATACTAATTGGGTAGAAAATATTGATGATAGAAAAAGAACAAGCGGTGGAGCATTCTTTCTTGGTAAAATATTGGTATCTTGGACAAGTAAAAAGAAAAATTACACATCCCAATCTATAGTAGAAGCAGAATATGTTGTAGCAGTAGTGAATTATTCCAATATTGTTTGGTTTAAACAGTCGTTGCAAGGTATGAAGGTTGAAAGCAAAGAACGAGTTGTCATGTTTTGTGATAATACAAGTGCAATTAACATATCAAGGAACCTAGTGACGCATTCCAAAACTAAGCACATTGCTATAAAATGTCATTTTGTTAGAGAAATGGTGTAGGAAAAAGAAATTAGATTGGAATATGTCAATACAAAAGAACAGATTGCAGATATATTTACCAAGCCATTACCTAAGGATGCATTCCTATATCTAAGAGGTAATTTAGGGGTCATTCCCCTATCTGAAGCTCACTAAATAAAGCTTTAGTGATGCATCAACAAAAACCTAGTTGAAGATCAATCAGTTGATGCAACATAGTCAAAAGAGAACATTGCATATGAATCGGTACTCATTTGGTATGTGTTGCTTTGGCATGTGTTGTCAAAGAGGGAGAGTTTATTGTCTTATCTTTCTAAAATTTGTTTTGAGAAAGAAGCTATGTAATTCCTTCACAGAGGGAAAATACTTCATAAAAGAGAAAATTGTGGTATAAAATCTAAGAGGGAGAAACTTTCTATCAAAAAAAGTCTTGTTCTCAAATTTCATTGTGCTATGACATGTTATGTTGCCATCAATGCCAAGGAGGGAGATTGTTGGATACAATTATCTAATTGTGTGTTGTCTTTGATGTCACACAAATGTTATATCAGTTGTTAGTCAATGCTTACCGAGCTCACTTGGTCAACAAGACTATTTTCCTTGTCTACTAAGCATTCCTAAAGATTACTCTGTGAAGACAATGTCTACCAAACTCACTTGGGCATTGAAGGAATTCTGGCAGGATATAGTGTTAATCGAGTTCTCATGGTTAGCAAAGGAAAGTTGGATAGAGTTAATGTTCACTGAGTTCACTCGGTTGCTAAAGGATTTTGCAAGTTCGTAGTGTTAACCAAGCATCTATTGGTTAACACAAGAAATCATCTTAGAACCAGTGTTTACCGAGCTGGGTCAGCTATTGAAGGATTTTGTTAATTTGGGATATGAAGTTTAATTATTTCAAGTATTGATTCTAACCGACTATGGTAATGATTATTGGTCATTGCAATTTGTATTGAGCTGACTTGATTTTTAGTAGTATGCAAGTGTATTGATTAATTGAGAAGGAAAGTGTGTGAGTAAACTTGAAGGATGGTCAAATATCCTTGTGGAGCAACAAAGTAATATTTGATCAGGAAGGATCAAGCTTTTTGTGAAGTGAAACAGAGATCTGGATTTTACAATTTAGTTGCATCTCAAGCAGGTCATTTCATTGTTACTTTCTTACCATTGTAGCGGTGATCCAAAATCTCTTAACAGAGTTGGTTTAATAGCCAATTGTAAATCCTCTAATAGGGTGATAGTTCCATTGAATTGTTTTCAGACCTCTTACCAGGCCACTTCTAATAGAATGATTAAAACAAAGTCACACCTAATAATGTGTTTTGTAACCTTTAACCAGGTTGGCTCCTAATAGGGCTCACTTCAGAAGAGTGAAAAATAGTAACTAGTTACATTGGTGGTTTTTCCCATATTAGGTTTCCACATTAAATCTGGTGTCTCTTGTATTCATTTATTTTCTCTTGTGTTTGCAAACTATTACTATTGATGTTAGATCAGCTAAAGTAAAACATACTCTACATTTACTGAGTTACAACATTTTTTAGTATGTTTACCGAGTGACAGGAATAATTAGTTTTGTCAGACATCTAAGGATCTGTGAAAATATTTGTGTGGTAACTGATTCACCACCCCCCTCCCCACCCCTTAGTTACTCCATCTATATTTCCAAAAAATTCAACCTATATGGAAGAAACAAAGTGGGAGAAAGTGAAACAACAATAGGTAGGAAGCTACAAGGTATTGCAGGGAAAATGATAGAGGATCTTGTGGAGCCACCGCAAAAGGGCTCATACAACAAGTAGAGGAAGGGAGAATTTGTGTCATATGAAGTACAACTAGATAAGGTATAGAAGAAATAGGTCAATATAAAAAAGAGATAGGGTATGAAAGAAAGAAACCAAGATACAAGACATATAGGGTATGGAAGAAATAGGCAAACATACAAAATAGACAAGGTATGTAAAAAATATGCCAACATATGACTTCAAGTGTATGGTAAATAGTAAGGAGATTGTTATACAATATACATATGGATAAGCTAGGAGCTTATCATATGATGCACGAATAGAAGGAAAGAAGAAGCATCATGCAATAGGGTTGCATACAAACACCAACAACATACACATACCAAGTAATAAAGGATGTATGAAAGGAATAAAAAGTCTAGTTGTACAACATATAAAGATTGTAAAGGTGATTGTATGAATCAGAAGGAAGAGCACCAAAATTGGCCTAAGGAGAATGGTAAAACACACAATGGATAGTGATCAAAACAAAGGAAATATGAATTTAGTTAGGGTAGGTAAAAGGTATTTTAAAATGGTGAAAATAAGCATAGGTAATCCAAGAAAGGGAATAATTATTGATTCAAGAAAAGACAAGGGATTACAAAGGAAAATGATGTCTACTAAAAGAAGGAAAAACAAAAGAGCATTGAATAGATTATAACCGCTAGAGTCACATTTGAAAGCATGGTGGGAAGTGAATGTAGCATATGTTAGGAGAATACCGAAGAAAACCATGTGCTAAAGAAGGCATTGCGCAAAGTAGAGGCAAATAAAATCATTTCTATGTCAATTTTAGATTTAAAATAATTTCAGCCTATTTTGAGAATAATTATTACTGGATATGATAAGAAACGACATAAATCAATGATTCAATATTTTCAACATCCCTTTCCATTTCATATTCTACAAAGGAGATTAAAAAATGTATTGGAGATTCCTAACTGAGTTGCAATATCTAAACAAACCCCAACCAAAATGACAATGGAGAAAAAGAATAAATGGTTGGGGTTGATGTGCAAGAGAAATCTCACAGAGTAGGAATTGGAAGGTATTCTAAGCATGAGAAATTGTAGGGGACTGAAGACATTTTTTTTTAGCAAATGAGGAGTGGAAGTGCATTGTGAAAATGGTGAAAATAAAACTCACTAGTGGGAGCTAAACATCCAACATATCCATTTGGATGTTGTTGATAGTGAATGGGTTGAATTTAAGGAGGGTTTATAATAGGGATCAACTTCTTTCACAGTGATTAAGGAATTTTTTGGAGTTAAAGCATAAGGCATTTTACATGCAATTGCCTCTTCTTTGGAAATAATTTAGACATAGGTGGCCCCATAAAACAGGAGTACATTTGTAATAGCAAATAGAGTAGAGCCCTACAAGATGATCATGACCTATTGGTTCCATGTGGATACATTTGGAGTAGGTAGTGGAGGAGGAGAGCCATAAAGGAAAAAACTACGACACCAAGTTTTTCAGGAGATTTTATTCAAACTAAAAGTATAGAGCAAGGCGAAGAGAATAAAAGCTTAGATAAATAAGAATGGGAAAGCTTAGAAGAATTTTCAACCTTAAATTACCATGAAGATGAATTTTGGTTAAGTCAAAGTAATTTCAAGGGAGCGCCACTTGATGTTGAATTTCTTTTTTTAGGAGAAGTCTTGGTGCTCACAACCATACTTTAGGAGCTGAAATTCACATACCAAAGGGGAAGGATGAGGTAGGCCATATGAAAATTAGACATATAGAGGAAGTTTGTATAGAGGGAGGTTTTTGTATGGAGGAAACCAATGCAAGGGACCATATGTAAGAAGTTTGTATGCTAGGAGGAAGCCATACGATACCTGGAGAAGGTAATATGCTTAATTAATAAAAATGTACAATTACACAAAAGGCGACTAAAAAAGGGGTGAGCGATGAGGTAATTCATCAATGGGGAGACAAAATGATTTCATTTCCAATTGTAGCTAATTTTTTAGTAGAAAATTTGGTTCCACCAGAATAGATGAACCAAACCAAGGTGGTAGAACTTCAATTTCATAAGAATGGCCCACATATTGTCAAGCTCAATACTCTTGAGGGAATTGAGATGGCTCAAACTATTGCATTGGTAGTAACATTTGAAAGGAAGAAGGGAGTACAAGAGATGCCCACCTATTGTGCGAAGCAAATGGAAGGGATTGGAACCAAAAAGAGGTAGTATAGGTTAAGGATAAAGTGTTAGATAAGATAAATATATTGCTAGAAATATTTAAGATGACTGAAAATGATGTACCCCCACCTTCACTAACCCTATTGCAAGTAGAAGAAGAAGACAAGATGGAAGAAGTTCAGAGAGGAAAACCTTCACTAGAGGAAAAATTCAAAACGCTCCTCAAAGTCTTATAGGAGTGGAATAAACCACTAGGGAAATCAAAAAGTAGACTAAGGGACATAATTTTGATGCCATAGCCAAAGCAATGGAATCCCTTGCAAAATTCATGAAGGAAGACTATCATAAAGACTAGAGCATACTCATGCAAAGTGGAATAGGTCATGGAGAGGAAACAAAGATATGAAAGACATGGAGTATCATACCTACAATTATGGAGAAGCCACCTCTCATATACTCACTTTCTTAGATGGAGGAGGTGTTTATGGGGAAATTCCTAAAACTCCATCAAGAAAAGGAGTTGGGAAAGAAGATAAAAGAAGCATGGGAATTAGAGAAAGTAGCCTAGAAAAAAAGAGTTGGCATTAGTAGAAAAGGATAAGATGGAAACCTTATGATTGTTACGAGGATTTTGAGCTAAGCAGATAAAAAGAGAACATTATCTACAACTTTTCCAACAATGCACATCTAGTTCAGAGACGTCTTCCCACCCTACGTGTTGATGTCTAGTTTTCTTTTGGTTAATTATTGGGCAGTCATCTGAAACATGACTTCTTTTTGGGGGGGATTATGTAGGGAATAATAAAATAATAATATAATTAAAGATAGTTAATAGTGGGTTTGGGTAGTTAGGTAGCGAGGAGATGTGTCAATTGGTCTCCCTAACCAATTTAACACTATTCAAGAGCAATAGAACATAAATGATGTACTTATTGTTTTTACTAATAAATAAAGATGATTTTTTACCTTGTAAATATTTGGTATAATTATCTTTGGTAATAATTTCTTATGTTGATACTAGTAACGTTAAATTGATGCTTTGGCATATTGTATTATGACCATTCTATACATGTTGATTCTAAAGATATATTTGTTGATGCTACTATTACTCAAGGGAACAAATATATAACATGTCCTAGTCATCATTTACAAATTTACAATGACTCTTTACCATCTAATTGCACCAACACTATTACCCAATTTTTGTCACCCAAAGAATACATTACTTGTGATTATAATGCTAAAGAAGATAATTAGGTTGTCAACAATTTTGAACATCTCCAACTTGAACCTACACCTCATTCTCCACCTAAAACTCAGTCTCAACCTCAACCAAAACTTTGTATTACCTTTTATCATGTTGATACAATTAATGCACGTGATGGTCATCTTTATATTACTACTAGGATATCTCATATCCCTTCCCATGGTATTTAGTTGACCCTTCTTCTATGGTAAATGTTATAATTGAAGAACAATTTTTTTACAAACGATTACATAAGGATGTGTATGATTCATCCAACATTTGGATTCAAACTTGTAATGGTTTTTTTTATTATCCTCAAAGTAATATATTTTTTCCTATCACACTTAGTGGTAAAGTTCTAAATACCACATTTGTGGTTATTCCCACTTGTGATCAATTTCAAGTTAAGCTTGGTATTCCTTGGCTTTCTTCCATGAAAGCTATAACTTCTACTATACATAAATGTCTTAAATTTATTCATGGTGGAGAAATCAAAACTATTAACCATAGCCTTTGTCATCCCTCTAGGCCTCGTGATTTCACTACTATTGATTTCCTTTGGCCTTTTTTAGTAGCTCAACACCACAACATCTTGATCATCTATTTCACTCTTATAAAGATTTTCACATTAAAAAGATTTGTGAAATTATTTTTCTTATGAGTGGTCTTCCTTTGAACCCAATGGTTCCTCCCTTTTCAACATCTCCATCACCTACTCTTATTCCAACCCCACAACCTATTGTGATTCCTTAAATCCCCCAATTGCAAGGAGATATAGAACCTATGGTAGTTAATACTAATCTATCTCAAGTATATTCATAAGATAAATATAATTTGTGTGCCCATGAATATCATAAAAAATTCCAAGCTAGAGCCAAAGATGACACTCATGATTTGCAACATGCTTCATCCTCTCATATACCTCAATAATTTTCTATTTTTGACCAACCTATGACCAAAATTGGCAATTATAAAATTTTGTGTCTTGGATTCTACTATGATTAATATAGATGAAGAAGATACTCTTAATGGTTTTACTAATGCTAACAATGATATACATGCTAGTGATGGAGAATATAAAACTATTGATATTCATATTGACTTTGCTAATATTCTTTTGCACTATTTGATAATCACTCCTAGTAGAAAATGCAATGACTCATAGCAAGGTCCTTGTTTGGATCCAGCTATTGCTCCTACTATGTTGGACATTGATCCTCTTACAAGTTTCTCACCCTCCATACATGCTACAAACTAAAGTGTGGGGTAGGTGACCCACTTGACTAGATCTTCTTATGCAGTGGTCTTTATGTGTTTTCCCATTCTAATGTGTTTCCCCCATGTCCAAATTGCTTTAAACAATCCTCATTTCTTTATTGGTGCAAGTTTATAAAAGTGATCAAATATGTTGTAATCATTCTTCTATCTATATATTTTTTCTTCTATATATCATTAGATGTTGTGTTGTACATATACCACTATTTATAAATGTCCCCTTGTGTAGTTTTCTCAGATGCTTACGTCATGGTAGAACTAATTATTTTTTGTCTCCATGATGTCAACCCAAGAAGATTCTTCTTTTTAACTCTTATATACTTTATATCCATTGTGTTGTAGTTCTACTTCCTTTGGTGGATGATGACATTTCATATTTGACATAATATTACACATATTATTGTATCGTCATACTAACCCCAAAGTTAGTAGATCCCTATTGTGCTCTTTCTTTTATCCAATGTTTATTTCTCTTGAAGTGTTCTCTCTTGGGGGAATTTCATATTAGAAACATCTCTAGTGGTCAATTGTATTCTTTTTTAAAATTTGTTGCTCCCATTGAGGTGTTTAAAATCTCTCTAACATGGGGGCAATATACATTTCTCACATTGTGCACACATGCACTGCAATGATTTCTCTATTGTAATTTTTTTATCCCTCTTTAGACTACCAAATAGTCTAAGAGGCATGACCCTTTCATTTTTTATTCTTCCTTGGATTTCCAAATTATTCAGGAAGCTTGATCTTGTAACTTGCACATTTTATGATCCCTTAGAGATACAATTTTTTTTATGCTTGAGTTATTTTTTTAGATTCACCTTTTTGGACATAGAGTTACTTAATAAGGAATCTTTGATGAATTGACTAATATGCCACACACACTTTCTATACCATTCAATTCCATATGCATTGGGTTGACTATCATGTCACACACACTTGCTAGATCATTCAATGCCATCTCCTTTTTGAAATGTTCTTTTTGGGTGTGGTTCACAATACATAAGACAAACCTTATTGGGTGGGTTGATCACTATCTCTCTCTTTGTGTTAGTGACATATTTCTTATTGTGGTTTTGGGATTTGGCAAAGATTCAAATATGTTAGAGGCTTGGTATTTTATTTGTCTCCTTGGTCACGATACAATTATCTTTTCCTTTTGGTCTACTTTACCATGATCATGAGTTAGGCTCATACTCCTGCTATAGTAGGAGATAAATGTATTGTACTCTTAAAATGAAAGCACCCATCATTTAAGACTTTAGCTCCCATCCTTTTGTGAATTTATGGTCCATGGATATATTTGTGCTTGAACAACTATATTTCCCAATCTAATTTCTTTTTTCCCAATTCTTTTTGCATAACCCATGAGACCTAAAAATTATGGACCCTGGGATTCCCTCATATAGAGGTTGACCGGAGTTAATGTATATCGTATAGGCCAACCCAAGTAAATATATACCTATGACTAATTAGCTTTAGCTCTCATTTCCTCTGAAGTTCCTCAATTGTTTTCTTTGGTTGGCTCACTTTTTTTTAAATCCCAAAAACCAATTTTCAAGGGAGCTTGAGGATTTTATTTTCACATCATGTATGCACAAGAGACATTATCATACATACATAATCATATGGCATTCATAAGGAGATACATATGCACACACGAGACATCTGTGTCAAGCACATTAGCATTCAAGGATTCATTGGGAGCATTTCCTCTTCAAGATCTAGTATCCATTATTGGTCATAAAGGGGTGAGATCTACATTACATTCATTCATTTTCTTCTTCTTCATTCAAGTACATATACATACATGGATCCATGAATTTTTATTGGCAAGATCCATTGAATTCGTTGAGATTTCTCGCATTCACAATTCAAGAATCACCATCAACAACATTTAGCATTACAAAATCCTTCATAACAAGGGGTTCATTAAGCAAGCTAAATTATTTATGGCTTATCTTTCTTCCTTACATGTTTTATATCTTATTTGATTTCAAGGTTAATTCCTCATCTAGGACTTGACCAAAGTAAGCCCTTCCCAACAAAAAGATTCATTTATTCTTATGTGAAGGTTCCAGGATCAGAGTTTTGGAATTGATCTGAGTACCCTTTTCAATTTTTTTTGAGATTTGTAAAAGTTCAAGCTCTAGTATACATTGACCTTGGATGACCTATACCTCTAGGTTGATATATACCCTCTATTATGATATGTTTCCTCCAGTTTTACATGATATGCACTCAAATAAAAAGCATATATTGTTCTAAGAAGTGAAATCATCGAGATACACAAATTTTTGAGGGATAGAGATATTATCATTGGAAGTCTTTCCACAATACCTACCCCTAGTTAACTTTTCTTGTTGGATTGCTAAATTATTTTAGGCTATTTTTATGATTAGTGTTACTTGGTTACCAGATTTGATTAGATGTATTTCATATTCAGTTGATTTATGTGTTGTTCCTTAGTTATTTCATGTGTTCATGATTATTTCGATAATGATACATGTATGTTCATATAGTGATTTTGATTAATTCATGATGTTAGTTAGATGAATGATTTATATGCAGTTTCTATGGTTACTTACCCCATACTTGCATGTGTATGGTGTACTTGTATGTTTTACTTTATATTTGATGTTTCTGATGTAGTTAAGGGAGGGAGTCGTAGTCACCTGCTAGTCGGGATCTACATGATGCACCACTCTTCACCATTGCCTATTTAGTTTAGAATATATGAGTATGTACATGCATGGATTTTATGTAGATTGTAGGTATCGGGCATCAACTTCCTTGAATTGCTAGGATGAGCGTGCCCTATCGCAATATCTCAATGGTAAAAGTGGGGAGATAATTCTTGAGTCCAAATGCTAACCTAAGCCAATTGTACTAGAAAGTAGGACACGTATCTGAGTTGTTTACCCATCGGAAATCATCAAGTGGCATGAATTTGTGATTTTGACCCTTGAGTTTGATTATGTTATTTATCTTTAATTGGGTTTTTATATTTGGCTTTGTGGGTCTGTTGCGATTTCTATTATAATTAAATCAAATTAAAAGATAATATAATGATTTAATTTAATAGAAACTTTATAAAGAAAAATCAATATTTAATTAAATTAAAGGAATTAAATTTAAAGATATATTTAAAGTTCTAATTTTGGCGTAATTATATTTATTTAATTTAATAATTATTATTTAGGAGTTTCATTTTTATAATAAACTCTAAATAATATTATTAGTTAAATTAATAAATATATTATTAAAAAATGTCTTGTGAATTAATAAAAGACAAAAAGAAATTGTTTTAATAAAGTTATTTTAATTAAATTGCAAAAAGCTTGTGTATGAAATTAAAATATAATTAAATAATAAAGGAAAAGCGGTTTTGCATGATTACACAATCGAAGCCCTAAATTGGGGAAAAACTCTTTATTAGGAAATTATAGTTCATTTCTCGAGAACACGGGTTTGGAGGAGCTGATTTCTGAGAAGAAGGTTTTCAAAAGAAAAAGGAAATTTTTTGCAGGTTTTGTGTGTTTGTTGTTTAGCTTTAGATCCAAGTAGGATCTCGTGAATTTTACGTAGTAGATTCATTTTTAAAAATATCTGTCTTCTCCATGTCTAATTGAAATCATTCTAGCTTATATTTAGGTTGAAACCCTTTTGTACGAATTTCATTGTTCTTCATTTTTCGAAAACTTCTGTAAATAAATTGAAATTAGAAACCCTTGATTGTTAAATTTGGAGATTCGTATTTAGAATTGTTAAAATCAAACCTAGGTTTTGAAAAAGATTACCAGAAGTTAAATTGATAGATTTGATAAGTTGTGTTTGTTCTCATATCAGATCCATTAGAAAAATTATCGAAAACATATATATTATAATGGAATTTGCAAATTTTATTTTGAGGGTATTGTTCTTTTTGTTTCTTTTAATATAAAACTAATTTAAAAATAAAATGAAAATGAATAATTGTTGAAACTTGTAATTTTGTAAGGATAGGGGGTGATGTTGTCTTGTTTGTTTTTTAAAAAATAAAATAAAAATGAAATAGGGAGGCGGGTCACCAACGCCACCTCCTCCTCCTCTTTCTTTCCTCAACCTAGGAGCTTGTAACTACTAAGCAGCCCGCAGCTGTCTAAGGCATACTACGATTGCTTAAAGTAGCCTGCATGAAAGGTAAGATTTTTTTTTAAAAGTTTTAATTTATTTATATTTATATTTTTTAATTTATATTAATTTTAGTATATGCTAATTAAATATATTATATGTTAATAAATTATTAATGTTAAATGTTATTAATATTTTCCATATTTTTAATAATTATTGTTGTTTCTTAATAATTTTTAAATTAAAGTTTTAATTGTTAAAATATTTTTGGGAAAGTAAATTTGAGGATTATAATTTGGAAAATGACTGTTTTAGTAAACTTGGGTTTTTACTCGACGATTCAATTTTATATGAAAATGATTCCTATTATTATTAGGGGATTTTTATTACATCTTTTGATAATTCAAAAACTTTAGTAAATGTAATACTTTGGTAATGAAAACGTGAATCCTAGATTGTAATTGAAAAAACCTGTCAAACTATAATACTTGAACATAAAAATGAAATGGAAACTTGAAAACCTTGAGTGAAAATTGAACTATTGTATTTTCAAAAACAAATGAGTTATGAAAGTTACATTGTTTTGTCCTTTATATGATGTGTGGCTTACTATTGTGGGTTTCAGGTTTGACATAGTGCTCTAACCAAATCAAGATGTTTACTAGAGGCTGGGCTATTTTGTTTTATGATGATGTTTTATATACAATCTTTTATACCTGACTATGGTAATGTGTCACGTGTTGTCTATAATGAGTTTTGATCAATGCTTGTTAGTGCTTTCTAGTTCATGTGTAGAAATAAGGTGAATGGTGTGACTTTTCTAGTGTAACCTTTGAGTCTTCTATCAATTGTCTTTTGGATGCTTTCTAGTTACTTGTATAGGATTGAGGTGATTATTGTGATTTATCTTGTGGTGCTTTCCAGTTACTTTCATATGACTAAGGTGAATGTTATGATTTATCTTTTGGTGCTTTCTAGTTGCTTGTATAGGACTAAGGTGATATTGAGATTTCTCTTTAGGTGCTTTCCAGTTGCTTGTAAAGGACTGAGGTGAATTTATATGTTTTATCTTTAGGTGTTTTCCAGTTGCTTGTAAATGACTAAGGTGTAAATTGTGATTTTATGAGATATATTTTTCTAGCCCTAGGGTAGGTAATCTATGTGTACATTGGGAAGTGGCTTGCAATGGAGCCCGAAGCCTAGAATGGTTGCTTGGGTAACCCATTGTAAGTTGTTTTTATAAGTGATAACCTCTCGTGAAATGAGTTTTAAAATGAATTAATAAGAGTCTATGTTTTTTCCTCGCCCATGCTTCAAGTACTAGTATATGCTAGGATGGGAGTGTTACCAATTTAACATACCTCCTAAATTGCTATGTTATATGCTGAACTAAGTGTGTTTTATTTGTTGACTAAGTGTGTTTAGTTGCTGAGAATACATATTACAGAATGAAAAGAATGCAAAAAGTAAAGTACAAGAATCAGTAAATAGGAAAATTGATCACCTTTATTTAGAATACAAGTACCAAAATAGTACATTTTTTATTGAATAATCCAAAACTATTTTGATGAGGTACAAAGTGTTCAAATTTTACACAGTACTTAAATACAATGCATTCAATATCTCAAACATTCTTAGCTCCTAACATAGTATTTGAATTAAACACATTGTATAAATAGAAAAGTACTGAAAAGAGATAAGAGGAAAGGCATCCATTGCCTGAGCGGAAGGTTTGTTGTGCTACATGTTGAAGGGTTGAGCCCGCATCTCCATCTGGGTAAACCTGCAAAAAAATGAAAGAAGAGATGGGTTAGTTCATATGAGCTGAGCAATGGAAAACTTTCCTATCATCTGTACTCTACTGTTCCTATAACATGGTTATTCATATAACTATGTTAAAAGACCAGAAGGTAAGAGAAATCTAAAAAATAAAACATGTTTATACTAATGAGTTTGTTCCATGTGCAGATATAGGTATGAAGACTTGAGGCTATTGAAGGATCATGTGTAAGCTACATGCATGAAGCCTTCTACCTAAGTTTGTTTGGGCAAAGATAGAAGACACTGGGGAGACTATCAAGGGGGCATAAATAAGTTTTAGGTATGGGAACTTCCGGTTGAACCAATGTAGCTGATTGAAGACATTGAGGAGATCATTGAAGGGACATGCATAAGTTACAGGCATGAAACTTTCTACTCAAATCATGTAGAGGCGAATACACGAGGAGATTGTTAAAGGGGCGTACATGTGTTACGGGTATGAAACCTTTCAATCAAATCATGGAGGGCTCATGGTTTTCTTAGTCTACAGGTTAAAGGATAAAGGGACATGCATGTATTACGGGCAGAAAAGAAAATAAAGAGATGTAACTTTCAAAAAT
Source organism: Cupressus sempervirens (assembly GCA_028749045.1). Taxonomy (NCBI): domain Eukaryota; kingdom Viridiplantae; phylum Streptophyta; class Pinopsida; order Cupressales; family Cupressaceae; genus Cupressus; species Cupressus sempervirens. The sequence goes on from CM053785.1 coordinate 191,804,074, forward strand.
AATAGGATAGGCAACAAGCTATAACGTAACATAAGGTCACATATATTACAACAACATGATCAGAAAAATAAGTATATAATTAACTACATAGGGTAGATCAATCAGAATGGGTTCAACAAAGGTTAAAGGATTATAAGTTTCAAATACACAAGAAAGTGGGATAAAGGTATATTTTTGTTTTAGTTGTTGTTGATGATAAGTTTTGAAAGATTTCAACATACTTCACAATTTCAGCATACAATTATATACCCAAATTGAAAGGAAGTAATTCAAAAGATGGTGATCAGGACAACAGAATTGAAGCAAACTTTGATGTCCAAAAGTTTAAATTCTCCTTTGCTGACAACAATGTTATTCAAAATACTATCGGTTACTCATGTTCTACAAGAAAAATTCTGGTACTACAAATCATTAAGAAATTTACATGTTGCAGCATATTTGTGATGACTGTATGTTGGCACCAATGCTTTATCAACTATCAATGTGGTCTATCTTTCAAGAGATTTTCAAAACACTTAGGACATTTATAGGAGGCCCAAATCTATAAACCATTCAGGCTGGAGCTTGAAAAGATAATGAAAAGAATATTGCCAAAGCTGAACTGTTAATGAGGAGTGATTGCAGTAATGACTAGTTATTGGTGGTTAAAAAGAAATAACATCTGTAGCAGAAGACATCCATAATAAGGCTAATAATTCAAAGAACTTCATATTTATTGCAGAACCTAGTGATTGAGCACTACATAATTGTCTTTCATAGTTGAAGAAGCCAAGTGTTTGGTTTGACAAAAAAAATTATGATAGGATGAGTGAATAAAAGAGTGGTTGGGGTGTCTCTTGCTTGTTTTCTGACATTTACTACTACAACATCAGCAACTGGAACTAGTAAATAAATTGCATAATGACAGTGAGCAAAGAACATTCAGCCATAAATAATCAAATAAATTCAAACCTAGCATCATGATATAGCCCAGGAATAGCCTTTACCAAGGTAAGAGAAAATGACAGTTATACAGCAAAAAAAAATGACACTATGTATCAGAAGCATTAGACATAACAGAGGATTTCATATTTACCTTTCTATATACCAAAGGAAAAAAGAAAACAAATGTTTACAGCAGCAAGCTTTATAAAAGCCATGAATTAAAAGAAATATCATAATCAAATAAAAGATACAGTATGATGGATGCAAAAGAGGAATCTTTTTTTTTTTTTACAATTTCTACAAACACCCACAACAAGAAATTAGTTTATTCCTTTTTATAACCAGCAATACCTCATTTAGTATCATGTATACTAAAATTGTGAAGGATAAGAAGTAACTTATGGCTAGCCAACACAAGGATCTATCCAGCATAGTAAACCCATAAAAATCCAAACCCCCATGGAAGAAATTCATGGTATTTGAGTGAGAAAAGCATAAATGGTAGTCGTCCAGCATAAAATGGTAGTTTCCAAGCAAGAAATCTCAAACTCGAGCCACTCAGCATGAAGAAATATGACCACAACAAAAGGGCATGTCATCCAACAAATATAGCATCAAATCCATAGGAGAAAACAAGAAGATTATGGCATCTATGAAGCAAGTACACGCCCAAAAAACCCATAATAAAGATGTCCAATAGTGCAAAGATGAAATCTGTGGCCAAAACTCATAGAAATGGCACCCATCCAAGAACAAATATAGCAAGAAATCACTAAGGAAAAAACATCTGAAGCAAGCTCACGTATGGAGTCCAAAAATGCCCAAAAATTTGCCCAGTAAAGCAAGAAAATCGCAGATGCAATGATATCCCTGTGGCAAGGGTTTCATAAACCCTCCTTCCTCTCTTGTGTGAATGCCCAAGGGAAACAAATGAACCAAATAACTTACCTTTCTTTGCCTTAAACATTTTCATAACTCACCCTTTGCTATATTTTATGAAATTTTGGGTCCATGCTATAAGAGTGAGGAGTTAGGCAATTTTTTATATTTTTTAAAACTCTATTTTTATTAGTTTCATGTATATCAAATGAGTGATATATTTTATTAATCATTTTATACATATGAAACTAATAAAAATTATATTTTATGATTTTTTAAAATTTTCATTAATACTAATATGTTTTAAAATTAACAAATATAACGTTAATTATTAAAACATATTAATATTAATATAAATAAAAGAATTAAAAGAATAATTTCCTTTATAATATTTACTAATATTAACGTGTTTATAAAATAAATGATAAAATATAATAATAAACACGTTAATATTAAATAAATATAATAAAAAGATCTTTGATTGTAAAATTAATATATCAAATGGTTGTAATTACAAGACCATTGATTTTATTAATTAATTAAAGGGAATTATAAGAGTTTCAAATATTTATTGCCTAAATGCAAGGAGGGGAAGTTGTGAACTCTTAAAGGGACATTTAGTTAATGCTTGCATGAAGACTTGAGTATGGAGCTATTTTTGGAGGCTAAGGGCAGTTCGAGATTCTCATGTGATGATGAAGCAAATTAGTGCTATTTTTGGTGATTTATGGATTAGTTAAGGGTAGTTATGCATGCAGTTCATATTGAGAGCCTATTTTATACATATATTGCATAATTATTAGGAGTTTTACATGCTATATTTTTGGGTTACTTAATGGATACAAGTTTGGGTTTTTGTGCATGATTTTGAGGAGCTAGAGGTAGTTTTCGAGTGATCTATCACTTGGGCAGGTGGTTGAGAGCAGTTTTTAGAGGCTTCTTCATATTTTTTATCATTTTTGACTTATTTTGCCTAGGCATGATCTTGGAATCCGAGTTAGGGTTATTTTTTCTATATATTGTACATTCACCTCATTATGAGGGATCTTCTTTTGGATTCAAATTTTTGCACATTGCAATTTTTAGTTGATTGTAAGAGAAAATTTGTAGCAGAGATTTTTTAGCATTAGTTATAGAGATCCAGCAGTTCCTTCTCATTGATTCTTGTGCAATATTGTGGATTTTTTACTTTGATGTTGTGTTCACCTACATTTAAGTTACGTTCCTTATTGCAGATTTGAATCTTGATACTTGTGATTACAAGTCTATGTTTGTGATCATTGTCTTTTTACATAAAATTGGTGAAACCTAGGTATCTCTTTCAAAGCAAAAGATCTCGGTCCTTGCATAGAAACACTTTTGTGGTTACGTGTTTGTCTAAGTATTGTGAATCAATTGTATCTTTCATAATCCATGTTGATTTGATTAAAATTACATTCAAAACCATCAGTGTATCACCTCATTTAGGATTAGTTTTCATTACTTGTTGTTCATTTCTTTCCCTTATCTCGAATTTAATTTAGGATGAGGTGTCACAATTTAGGAACTGACCTAGATTTTGAAGATTCATCTCTCATTTTAGGACAACCCACCACCCAAGAGAGTTTCCATGTTTCAGCAAGATGACTAGATTTTACATCTCACTATAGGCGCAATCCTGATTGACAACAATTTTCTAGCATGGCCGGTGGGACAACAAACTACTTCACAGTTCTCTAAATTACAAGATCGTACTACTGTTTTGGTGTGAACAACAATATTTCAACCTTTTTGAAGGTATTTTATTAACATCAGGCGACTCTGTGTTGAAGGTTTATAGCAGATCTAGTTGTAGTTTTGGTGATTTTTTAATGAGAAGAGCTCCCACAAGATCAATAAGAGGAAGAAGAACACCAGTTGTTACAAGGGGAAGGTCCATTTCACCATTTGGATAATATTTTTCAGCATTTGAATATCCTACAATTGAAGATCAGCCAACAAATTCTGAAGAATCTAAGATAGTAATTGAAGATATTAGTTTTCTTGAAGATTTAAGTGTTTGTGACCATTCTGAATTTGAAGTGCCCATTTTTGAGGAATTACCAAAGGATCAGTTTGTTTTTTTAGCATCCACAAGTGGTGCTATAGCTGCTATTAAGAGTCTGAAAACATATCAACGGAAGGTAAATCAGCCTACCCAACCTTTTTTGCCATAGTACCACCAGTTCTTCAAATGGACCAAAATTTGTCATTCACAGCTTTTAATGTTGACAACCCTTTACAAATTGTTACTCATCATGATATTCCACCAGTAGCATTGAAAAGTGTGCCATATTTTACTGGTGAAAATCATGTTTCAGTAGTGGAACATATTAAGGATATAGCTACCCTTTACGGATTACACCAAGTTCAACATGAAGATGTGGCATTGAAGTTATTAGCAACTTCTTTCAGAGGTAGAGCATTAATTTGGTTTAGAAGTTTAGCGGTAAATTCAATTGCCTCATGGGATGCATTGGGAACCTTGTTAATTAGCTAGTTTGAAGATGAGTCTGATAATCTTTCCTTGGTTGAACATTTGACTACCATCAAAAGGCATCCTAATGAGCATATTTCTAATTTTAATTTTTGTTTCCAATGAACTTGGGATAGAATTCTAGCATCTATTAAGCATTCTAACGATTATGCATTCTTATTTTAGTTAAAGAATTTTAACAGTGATATTTCAATTATGATACAATCTATGGGAGGACGTACTTTTCTTAATGCATTTGACATTGTTGTTAGAGCTTAAAACAACTTAATACAAGCCAACAAGCTACCTCCTAGGCCTCTAATGCCTTATTCAGCATAAATACAATAGATTGTACCAGATATTGTACCACCATTAGCTATAATTCTACCTATGCCAGCATTGCCAACATTACCAACATTTAATGTGCAGGTTGCAACAGAAGAACACGCTACTACAACTCCTACTAGAGAGCTAAAAGAGAAAAATTAGGACTTAATTGAGAAAAGTGATAGTATGATAAGAACATGGCAGACCTATGGGAATGAGAACCAATTTGAAGAGACAACAAGGTCAATACAATAGGCCTAATCAAGCTTCCTATCAGGAAAATAGGCAATTCAATCAAGCTTTAGGATCAAATCAACAAAGGCAACCTCAAGGACAACAAAGAAATTATGGTCCAAGAACCAACCAGCCCTACCATTATGCAACTCCTAGAAATTCAAAGGAATTGGTAGTTGTTCCTCAAAACAACTATGTGCATGATGAGGAGTGGTGCAACACTTGTAACACTGGTCATTATTGGCTTGATTGTGCGCATGCACTTGAGGCAAGGAGACGAGATGTTTTGAAAGGACAAAAAATAATGAATCAAGGAGAAGTTCAGCATGATCAAGTGCAGCAACAAGGCAACCCAGATGTTACCCTAATGAACTTTATTGAAGATGAGGCTCTTATAGTAACAAATTTTGATCAAAATCAGACTTGGAGACTTGTATCAGCGGGAACAAGGTCAAAGACCCAAGCTACAAATGTACAAAAATAAGCTAATAAGTTAAAATAGTAGTAGGTCAATACTGATAATACTCAACTAGGACCATCAAATGTGCAAAAGATGCAATATGTGCTAAAAGGATTGCAAGGATAGCAAGTTCAAACGAAAAGGCAAGTTTACAACCATCACAATAGTAAATGGAGCTTGTTGTACCAAAAAACCAGTCTAAGGTTAGTACCCAAAATTTTAATATTGTTGAGCATCTGAAGAAGACTCATGTTACTGTTTCCATGTGGGACATTTTAGCACTCCCAGGTCAAAAAGATATGCTACAAGAAGCATTGCAATCACTTACCTTATTTGATAACACTTTGGCATAGAAAACCCCTATAGTTCTAATGGTTGCAAATGCTAATAATTCACAACAATCATCCAAAATCGTGAAGCCACCACCTTTTTATGTTACAATCATAATAGGCAAGTACCTTGTTCACAACTGCATGATAGATTCAGGTGCTACCAGCTCAGTTATGCCAAAGAAGATAGTTGACCAACTAGGCCTTAAATATAAACCAATTGAAAAAGGGGTAGCTCAGCTAGATGGGATAGCAATTGAAATGATTGGAGTTATAATGAACATGGATTTGACCTTGCATGCTTGTCCTAGTTTTTTGGTCCCTATGGATATATACATCATTGACTTACCTCCCTATTTTTCCATATGTTTATCACGTGATTTCATTGCCAAAATAGGAGGTTATGTATCTACAGATTGGTCTCACATGCTTTTTTGCACTAGGTATGGTACTAAGGTGACAATTCCATCTAAACCTATTACTAAAGATTGCCTTGAACATAATGTTGTTGTTGCTGAAAATAATATAGTAGCTATTTTATTTGATCAAGAGGAAATTAACATTATTTATGAGTCCAAAACGTCCATAGACAATGTTTCTAATATATTATTAGACCAATGGGTTGCTGAAAATGCTAAAGTTTCAAAAAAAACAGGTTGAAGAACCAAGTTTGGGCAATTATGTTATCCATGAAACTATTGATTTTCTACCAAATGTCATAAAAAGTACAGATTTAAATGCAGAACAATAGGGTAATGAAGTGTGAAAGTTATTTTTTAATGGTTGACATAGCAAAATAGGTGCGGGAGGAGGTTTTATGCTGATTTCACCAGCAAATGAAAGGTATTATGCTTCTTTCAAATTTACTTTCAACTTTACCAATCATGTTGTTGAGTATGAAGTGCTTGTGAATGGATTAAAATGGGCCATAAAAAAGAGGTATCAGCTATTTGCAAGTTTATGGTGATTTTGAATTGATTATTAACCAAGTTAAAGACGTCCACGCTACTAAAAATGATTTGTTGAAAAGTTATAAGCATGTTGTGTGGGATTTAACTGAAGGTTTTGAAGCATTTAATTTGCAATCTGTAACTAGAAATCAGAATAAACATGCTGACAAACTTGCTGCAATTGGTGCACAATATGATATTCCTTTTGAAATCAGCAAAAATAAAGGAAACGATCACATAAAAGTTGTTGTTAGACCTGTTGTACCAAATAATGCTGAAAGTTGGCAAGTTTTTGAATATGATCAGCACATTGTTAATTTTTTCAGAGAAGAAGCTGAATTTCCTCAGCCTAACTAGTAGAAGTTACAGGAACAATATGAGGATCAGATTATTTAGTTAAGGACAAATAAGATACCTAAAGGTTTGGTGACTTTGGAATCTATTTTTAATATTGATGATCAGTTTAAGAAGGATAAATCTAGCTTGCAGATCAAGCAAGAACACTATGAAGAGATTGAAATTGCAAAGGATAAGAAGCTCAAACTTGGCAAGGCATGTACCCTTGAAGAACGTCAAACTTTTGTTAATTTGTGCAATGAATTCTAAGATATTATTGCATGCAATTATTTAGATTTGAAGGGGTTTGATCCTAATATTGCTCAACACACCATTGAATTGGAACCTCGTGCAAAATCGGTTAGACAAAAATAGAGGCCAATCAATCCCAAATTAGAACCTCTTATGATTAAAGAGCTGAATAAATTAATAGAGAGTAATACTATATTTCCTATCAAGCATACCTCTTGGGTTTCAAATTTGGTCCCAGATAAAAAAAAATGGAGAAATCATATTCTGTGTTGATTTTCATGATTTAAACAGAGCTTCATTGAAGGATAGACATTATTTGCCTTCAATGGAGCAAATCTTACAAGTTGTTTCAAGTTCAGAATGCTTCTCATTGATGGACGATTTCTTTGGTTACAATCAAATTTTGGTCAAAGAAGAGGATAGATTTAAAACAATGTTTACTACCAAATGGGGAACTATGGCTTATCAAAAGATGCCATTTGGTTTGTCAAATGTAGGTACAACCTTCCAAAAAGCAATGGATAAAGATTTCTTGAATTTAATGTACATGTTTGTACTGGTTTATCTTGATGATATCACTATTTTTTCAAAGAATGCAGTAGATCACTTTCAACACTTAAAGGTAATATTCGAGAGATGCAGGGAATATGGTATATCTTTGAATCCTAAGAAAAGTGTTTTTTCTATTCATGAATGCAAACTGTTAGGATTTATTGTATCTAAAGAGGGTATTACTATAGAACCAGAAAGAGTAAGTTTGATTCTCGTTCTACCACTTCCAGCACATAAAAAGGGACTTCAAAGTTTCCTAAATAGGATCAACTTTGTTAGGAGATTTATTCCAAAATTTTCAAAAGATTTTATATTATACGCCTATGCAAACATTGATTCTATTGCTGCCATGTTAGTACAATAGAATGATGAAGGTTTTGAATAGCCATTAGCATTTTTTAGCCAAGGGCTTAAAGATTATGAACTGCACTATTCTTTTGTTGAAAAGCATGTTCTTGTTATTATCAAAAGTTTAAAAAAATTCAGGCACATGCTTTCAAATAATAAGATCAAAATAATGGTTGCTCATCATTCTGTTAAGAATTTCCTACTCAACAAAGATCTAAATACTAAAAGAGGAGGTTGGATCACTAAAGTCATGGAATATGACATTGAAATCAATGTGACCAAGCTAGTTAGAGGTAAGGGATTATGCAAACAGCTTGCTCGAAATGAGAAAAATAATTTAAATTGTAACGATAATGCTATTTTGACCATGTTAGATGAGGAACAATTTGTTGTCCACAATATTCAGAATGATTGGGTGGAAGATATGATAAGATTCTTGCAAACAGGACGTTGTCCTAAAGGTTTGGAAAGGTTAAAACGAAGGTATTATAGATTACAAGCCATTCCTTACTGTTTGATGAATGATATTTTATTTAAGAAAGATTTGCAGGGTGTATTGTTGAGATGTATTAAACCAAATCAAATTGAGTATATTTTGTATCAATTTCATGAAGGGCTAGTTGGAGGTCACTTTTCACCAAGAGCTACAGCTCTTAAGGTGATGAAAGTAGGCTATTATTGGCCAAGCGTGTTTAAGGATGCGCATCTTTGGGTAAGAAAATGCAAGCAATGTTCAATTTTTGCAAGTAAAGAGAAGTTATCAACAATGCCTTTACAACCTATTCAAGTGGACCAGACATTCATGAAATGGGGTCTAGACTTTATTAGCATCATTAACCACCATCAAGTGCAAGTCATAAGTGAGTATTGACAGCCATTGATTATTTTACCAAGTGGACTAAAGCGATAGCTCTTAAAGATGCAAATGAAACCACTATTTTAAATTTTTATGAAGATTTAGTTTGCAGATTTGGTGTACCAAATTCAATTATTTCAGATAATGCACTTGCATTCACAAGAAATAAGATTGTTGAATGGGCTATTAAGAAGGGTGTTTATCTAAATGCTTCATCAAATTACTACCTACAGGGTAATGGGCAAGCTAAATCCACCAACAAGAATTTGATTCGTATTATAAGGAGAACATTAGAAGGGAATCAACTTTCTTAGCACAAAAAGTTGAAATTAGCACGGTGGGCTAATAGAATAACTCCTAAAAGATCAATTGGTGTGTCTCCTTATACGCTGATTTATGGTAAAGAAGTTAGATTACATGTTTTAGTTGAGTTTCTAGCATTAGATTTTATGCATCAGTTAGATATGATTGATGAAGAGCCTATGATTGTAAGGCTGGCCCAACTCACTAAATTAGATGAGAAAAGAAGGGATGCTTTACAAAAAATTGAGCATCATCAAGCTCAAATGAAGAGGACGTTTGATAAGAAAGCATCTCCCAAAAAAATTTAGCTAGGAGATGTGGTATTAAAATGGGATGAATTGAAAAGTAGACTTGGAAAGCATATGAAATTTGATGTCATGTGGGCTCATCCATATATCATAATAGGCAACACACAACATAATACTTTTTATCTATCTACACTTGAAGGAGGGGAGTTAAAAATTCCAGTTAATGGGATTCACCTCAAGCGGTGCTTTTGAGGTATTTTTCAGATTACAATAAGTACTTTGGCACATTAGTGTATATGAGCAATGTTAGTATGCTAATAGAAACCAAATTTAAATAAAGCGTCTACAAACTAAACAAAATTCATAAACTTCAAGATAGACTAAGATGAGCTCTCAATTGAGAATATGAGCCATTAATGGGCTCTCTCAATAAGAAGCTCTTTTGTTGAGTGGCTTTGTCTAAATAGATAGGATGTATACTCAAGCTTATGCTTCAAAAAGGGCTTCAAATGGAGTTGGAATTTGGGTGTGAGTGTATGGTTTTGATGTAAAATCGCTTCTTAAAATGGCATTATGACTTTACTTCATGGATTGTGTTATTTTGCAAAGGGGAAGGATCCAATTTATAGGCAAGAGGCTTGAGGGATTGAGGGCAAAGATGCAAGGATGGGAAAAATCTCATGGAGGGCTCAGATTGCATGAGAGGAGAGCACATGGATTGTGCTTCCTCACAGCCAATCAAGGAGTGACACATGTCACATAGTGAGAGGATGGAGGAAAGGGGAAGGATGAGTCAACAAAGGAGGCTCAAGGGATAAAATCTTCATAAAGACCCTCATAATGGCTTGTAAGAGCAATAAAAGGGCTTGGAAGAGTCATTTATGGCCTAGTGGGCTTCATAAAGTTTTATGGTTGAGATATTTTGAGGGAGATGAGAGCAATTTCAACTTGGACTTGATTAGGAAGGTTTTAAGCTTGCTTAGGCTTGTGCAAATGATTAGAGGATGGATTAGGATGGTTTAGGATTAGCTTAGGGATAGGCAAGTGGATGGCATTTAATGAGGGTGGGTGAAGGAGGAGATATTTATTAAAACTTTTTTAATAAACATAAGAGTTAATATTTAATCTTAATTAAATATTTTGAGTTGGGATTAGGGGTAGGAAATGATGGGATTAGCCTTTAATCAAAATTAAAGAAGGATTAGAAGATTCTGGAAGAGGTTATTGGTCTTAAGGAAATTGGCCAAATTTTGGGCAAAAAATAAATTTTTTATTTATTTTGGGTTTTTTTGGTCAATTTATTAATTAAATAATTAATAAATAAGGAAATAATGTTTAAATAAGATTTAAACATTTTTGGGAGTGATTCCTTAATTAAATATTTTTAATTAAGATAAAGGGATTTAATGGCATAAAAATAAATAAATTAATTAAATAAATAATTAATTAATAAATGATGATGTCATCAGGACTTTTTCAGAAAATAAAAATACTTTATTTTCTAAAGGTTTTTAGGTGTCTACAATTAGAGTAGAGGTGTGATTTACTTTTCAGATTTCAATAAGTGTTGTTTCAGCACATTTAGATTCAAGTTTTAACATGTTAGTTGTTAGTAATAAAGCTAGAAACTACAGCACATCATTATCAATCTGTCATCAACACATGAGGTACATATCACACAAAGCATGGAATGAATTTTGATGCCCTGAATCACACATACACCACGGGTTCATAACAGGTTCATGATGACATGGTGTAATTTTTAGCAATTCAACTATAAAGAAATTAGAGAACATTCAGGCATATTGCTGGTACAGATCCTTTTGGAATATTTTTAGAAAAACAACAAGTATAAATTCTAGTTTTGAATTATGGTTGACTTGAATGAATATCTCGCCCCACAATAGTAATATGATGTGTTATCCACCATCATACTAGACTGATATATTGCTATATACAACATCAAAATACTGAAAAATAGGAAGAATGGTCACTCCAAAACAACTGGTATACCACCCTAGGACAATCATAAATAACACACCACATTGCGGTTATGATGTAAGGTACACATTCAAGCTTAGCAGTTCAATTTTTGTAGTTGTTTTTCAGTAGATTTTCAGCCAAATTTGCAAGGTGTCATAATAGCTAGCAGTTATTATTCCTCACAACCACGATACAATTGTTATGCCATAGAAAAGAGATCAGAAAAGAAACCATGTTATCTCTTTGTTGTGATACAATTCCATCTTGGTTATCAAAACAAATAGCTACGGGATCCTATGGCAACTAATAAATTTGTTTTTTAGTTCAACTTTTAGTTTTAGTTTTCAGTGTGGTGTGGTGAGGTGTGTTTATTTCAGAAATGTTTTCGGTTTGGTATTTTTCAAAATTTTGAGCAAGTTCAATTTTGTAAATGCTAAAGATGACTCTATACCCAATGTATTTACAAGCTAACTGGTCTATTACTAAATAGTTGGCAAACAACCCTGAGAGGTCACCAAAAATGTTACCAATTTAACATACTTCTTAAATTGCTATGTTATATGCTGAACTAAGTGTGTTTTATTTGCTAACTAAGTGTGTTTAGTTGCTGAGAATACATATTACAGAATGAAAAGAATGCAGAAAGTAAAGTACAAGAATCAGTAAACAGGAAAATTGATCACTTTTATTTAGAATACAAGTACCAAAACTATACATTTTTAAATTGAAATATCCAAAACTATTTTGATGAGGTACAAAGTGTTCAAATTTTACACAATACTTAAATACAATGCATTCAGATATCACAAGCATTCTCAGCTCCTA